>JAPDES010000040.1:0-345047 GCA_027569235.1 Aspergillus sparsus
CCCCCCTGCACCACCATAGACAACCACAATCACTCATACACCCCGCCTCTACACCACCCCCCCACCCACCCCCCCCCTGGGGGGGTTAACACTAAATTATATACTCTTATGAATTTTCTCTCTCTTTATTTATTTAATACTCCCCCCCCTCTTTTTTTGTTGTTGGGTGTGGGTGTGTTGCCTTCTTGGGGGTCCACCCACACCCCCCCCCCCCCCCCCCCCCCCCCCGGAAAACTCCCGGGTTAGATATTGACAAATCATCTTGAGAGCCATGTGAAATCGCAGGATATATGTGACCGATGAAGTCGTCCCGCCCATTCACTCTTGCCTATGCAGGCATTCTAGTGGGATGATACATCAAACCAGAATTATAGAGAATTCTAGAATTCAGATTTGAGGGTCTCCCTGCAGGTTTCCAAATTCACACCAAAATTTCTCACAAGTCTGTCCCTATTGTCTATTATGGGGATATTGTGTACCTGCAAATAACTCTATAGAGATCGAGCCGATCGTGGATGCGGTAGGGTGTCATGAGGGGGAAACGGTAAAGGATCCGTCAATGGTGAATAAAAACTGATACGACTCGGGCCACCTTTTACTCGGATTCCGATTCTTCGGGCTGCATAACCTTCTCATCAAGTTCCTTAATGACAACACCAATTTATTGTTAGTAAATTTTAGGTACTAGGAAATCAAGGGTCTGCTGGAGTGGGAAATTACCCTTCCTAGCCGCGCTTTGAGATTTTGCAGCTGGCTCTCCTTGATCACAAGGTGTCGGTCATCGTCCAAATCCTCCACAATGTAGTCATGTCGCTCTTCATCATATTTCAGAATGATAGCCTTGACAGATGGGTCACATTCAATAAGAACTCCTGTACTGTGATTAGTAGGGGTAATAGAGGTTGAATCGAAGGTTGATCAAACGTACCTCGAACAGCGCGTGGCATGTTGGATAATTAGGTTTTTGGATAGGAGATGAGGGCGGATGTGCTTAAAGAAGTTAGATATGTGAATGGAGGGAAATATTGGTGTATTTGCTTTTTATTTTGAATATTTGTTCGATGGTAGGTAACCTAAGGTGTACAAGAAAGAGAAAATTAGGGAAGCAATTCAGGTAGAGGGAATGATTGTTGCCAAGATCATAAGGCACCAAGGCACCAAGGCACCAGGGCACCAATATAATATGAACCTTAAAATTACTTTATATACCATCCCAATCATGTACATACAATGAAATAATGCTAGTCATCTTGATGCCTGTCTTCATCCTCCGCACTGTGTTCATTATTCTTAGGTGGCGTCCAGCCTGTTCCCGCCTGAGCCAAAGTCGCGACTAAGGTTATCACGAAGCTACCCACAAGAAGTGTGTAGATTGCGCGCTGATAGCTTTGAATAGCAACCTCTTTCTCAACTCCTCTTAGGCTGTCTACCAGTGCTGGGCTTCCGAGAAGCTTATGAATGAGGCCACTTTTCCCCGGAAGGCCATGATTGGCAAAGCCTTCCTCGAGACCGTTTCTCAGTTCACGTTGGAAATACCCGCCACCTATAGCTGAACCAAAGCTCCCCGCAAAGCCGCGGGCCATGCTAGTCAAAGCAGTGACGATATAGTGCATATTCGGGTTTGTAAGGTGGAGTATATGTGCAAATGTGTAATTCATTGACGCACCAATAGTAAAACCGTTGAGGAAAGTAGCAAAAACGTAGGCGATGGTGGGCGAACTTGGTGTTGAAAGTATTGCAAGCAGTAAGCTTGAAAAAGCGAATAGTAGATAGACAAGAATATTTGATCTATAAAAAAAATGAATAGGGTTAGTTTTTACCTTAGAAAAAGAGTAAAGAAGGACCGCCTACAGATAATAACTGTCCCCATGCCGAATATGCACCCATCCAACAATCAAACCACCGATACCGAAGCCAGCATTGGTAGGCACAAGGATCAAACCGGCGGATGCGGGACTCCAGCCTCTAACTACCATCGCATATACCGGCGAGTAGAAAAGAACGGCCCACCGGGATGTCATGGAGATCAATGCAGCCAGACATGTCAACAAGACACTCCTCATCTTAATTACCTCAATCGGTACGATGGGGTCTGATGCGAACTTTGACTCGACCACAAGAAATCCTATCAAGAAGACCACGCAAAGGACTATTGGAGTAATCAGAATTTGCGGTGAGGCGAGGCTGAATAGCAATAGAAAGATTGAAACGGCCTGAGAAAGTCGTTAGATATTTAATACAGAAGCCCTCGATCGATGTACGCTTACTAAAGTAAGTGCACCAGCATAGTCCACTTTTTTCAACTTCTGTAGCAAAGAGCTATTCTTGGAGTCTTCATGTTCATAATATGGATGAGACGGTACAGCGAAGAATAGAACTGGACCTAACACTAATGCGATGGGTGCTTGCACCCAGAAGATGAGACGCTGGATTGAATTTGTTAGATAAAAACGACTTTTTCGTGACAGGACGGTAGGGAAGCATACCCATCCGTATGAAGGGGTCAACAAGCCAGCTAGAACCGCACCCGTTGAGACTCCGACAGTCATCCCCATGTTGATAAGGCCGATAAATAGACCCCTTCGCCTCTTACCAATTAAATCGAGGGTTAAAATGATCCCTGTGATCAACAAACCACCACTACCACATCCTGTGATTGCACGACCTAGTAAGAAAACTGAGAGCTTCGGAGCTGCTGCAGTGATAAAGAGACCTATTCCCAACATCACACAAGAGAAGAGAATATAGACGCGAGGGGTGAAGATCTGAGTGAGCCGTCCAGCAAGAGGAGTGACACTCGACATCGCAATCTTTTACCACGGATCAGTGACTGTAGATACACATACACAGGAGAAAGAGAATTGGCTGTACCATGTACGCAGAATTGAACCATGTAGTCTCTGTGAAGGCATCCAGATCTGCTGCTATATCAGACTGTGCCGTTGTCATCATAGACATGTTGGTTGCTAGAGTCCAAGCTATTTTTAGCCCATGATTGCCTTTGCAGATTCAGGAAGGAACTCGGCTTGTTATATTAATATACCTTGAATGAACACAAGCAGACCCATTGTCAAGAGGATTATCAACCCTCTACTTAGTGAGACAGGAACCTGAGCTGTATTAGACCCGATAGAATCTCGCCTGATCAGAGGCGTCTCCTCTGAGGGAAACGCCTCTGAAAGGGAAGGCTCATCGTCTGGACCGCGACCTGTAGCCATCGCGAATAGTACTCAAGTTACTGAGTTGGATTGCTGTATCTGGGGAAGAGAGAGAATTAAAAAAGTCGAAGAAATACTCTTCTTCCCGGACCCATCTGGGGTAGAAAATAGAACAGTTGAGTACTTGCGGGGACTAATAAATAGATTATGATAATTTCATGAGTCCTCCTTTTCTTTTTTTTTTTTTCTTTTGTTCCCCGGGTGGAGGTGGATTACTGCGGATACAAATCTAAAGCATTTATAATCAAGATTCGCCTGGCAAAAACCCAATCTGATAAGTATCTTCCCACTGCCCAATCATCTCTCCAACTTCAGATTTGCTTGGTCAGGTACCTGGTCGTGTCAATGCCATCATAGTGACATCTCACTAGGTTTCCTTGATTTATCTCCATCTCATTCGACAATGTTTATGTTTGGGGATCTGATCCCTGGTAATTGGAGACAGTTACCTAACTTTACAGGATCCATCCGCTTACCGAGCACCAAACTCTCACTTATCGGCATCGGCATTGACGACCTCCGTTCATAATTCAGTTGTACAATTTAGGTACTTTTGTGATCTTATCAACCATTGCTGGTAGTCAGCCACGAATGAAATTGATCGAGGCTGGTTTAACGCGAGGGATCGCTTTCGCCAGCTCACAGCACGCAGCGCTAAAGAGCTTCGGAATTTGGCGGTCGGTAAGTCTTGCCTGGACAGTTATTTTCGCTCACAGTTATTTTCGCTCACGGTTGTTAAACAAATACCTGATTGAAGAAACAGCTTTTCCGAACCTTGGAACTTAAGGGTCCCCCCCCTGTGCCTTATTTCTAGCCCTCTCCTCCTCGCTGTCCCTTTTTAAAGATTCCGTTGACTAGTCCTCTTTGACCCTTATTGCTATCATCCCGATAAAAGCTTGGACGGTGACTTTTTTTCTTGCGTTCCATGGGGACTGTAAGTGGGACATGTGTAAAGTTGGGTCAATAAAATGCCACCTTGTAACAACTTCAATAATAATGTGCCCCCTTTTTGGTACTCCTGAAAATCGTAAACATTCTCATGCTGCAACACGAAGATTATTGGTGTCACTTAATTGGGCTCAAATTGTTTTTGTCTTGAGCCAACACAAAGCATCTAGTAATGCACCTGGGCTCATGGCCTGATTGCTCTTGTATATTATTAAATGTTGCCAGGTCCATAGCGATTTTTTATTATTCTCGAAACGGTTCGTCCACCCGAACGAACAATCTTGGACGCGATAAGGTAATCGATATTATTATCTATAATTTTTAATCGGCACCGAATTGATTCTCCTCATATCTGGGTTATTTAGAAATCAATTGTTAGCAAATCACTTCCCATCGTTGAAGTTTGGTCCAAATTGATAGTTAGCATCTGCACCTTCAAGTTTGTTGTCGGACGACCCGATAAATACTCCCTCCCATATTGAATATTGCATTCGAGTGACGGTCAAAGATCATAACTTCGGAGCTTCCGACAGCTTACTCTGCATTCACGATCCTCTTATTATATGGCTCCAGGGCCAAACGCCACCCTCTTAACTTCGTATCTTTTAAATTGGAAGAGGTTGCGATAGTTCCGCATTGGGGCTCTAGAATAATGAAGGCTATTGCAGGAGAAATCACCACCTAGTGTCCTGTCATGTGTTGTTAATCGATGACCCTTTAAAAAAAGGAAAATTAAGAAATCTTTCTCTTTTTCTGCTATGATTTGGGATCTGGGATTAATTTTATTTGTTTCATTCCGCCGTCAGAGAGACGATAACGCGGATAATGCTTAAGAGCTGCAATCTATTTCAGATAATTACCCTCATACTAGTATTATCCGAGGTCATTATTTCCCCTATACCTGATAAAAGTTAACTACCCCACACTTAAGAAATCTTATCGTAGCTTTCAAAGAAAACCAGGAGTTTATTTTATTAACTTAAGAGTTATTTGTACGTGATTGGAACTAGAGCGGAACATTCCGAACATTCCGAGCATTCCGAGATTTCCCCTCATGTGGTCATCAACCTAATTAGGAAATACATGCGCCCCTGCAAAGACCGATGGGCTTCCTACATAATCCTCTTGTTTCCCCTCAACAGCGGATTGAGTCTCCAAATTGATTTCACATATTCCCCCCTTCTTCTTCAATTCATCATTAATCATGGCACCACATCCCCTTGCCATTCTCTCCGAAGAGGAGACCAATCTTGCTCGAGACATCGTTATCGCACAGCACCCTAACACCGTAATTGACTTCCGTGAGATCTATCTCCTGGAACCCCCCAAAGCACAAGTCCTGGAGTTCCTTGCTCTCGAGCATTCTGGACGATTGAGCCCAACATCCCCGCGCCCTCCGCGTTTGGCTCTCTGCCAATACGATGTCATTGGCTCCGAAAAGTTTCCTTCATATCAAGAATCCGTGATTGATGTTGTGGCACAAAAGCGCGTGAAGCATGATGTGATTGGCAAGCAACACCATGCTGCTTTAACTTTGTATGTGACATTTAGACATATTGATAGTAGTGCTCCCAAACACCTTGCTAACTATAACCCAACAGGAGCGAATTCGACGTTCTTGTGGAGCGCTGCTTTGCCTCTCCCCTGTTCAAAGAAGCTCTAGCAGATTTTGATCTACCTCCAGGTTTCGAGGTTGTCATTGAGCCATGGCCATATGGTGGTTTGGATTACAGCGAGCCGAACAGACGTTTATTCCAGGGTCTTTGCTTCGCCCAGAACGCCAACAACAAGAACCCGGATGCCAACTTCTATTCATATCCTCTACCTATAATCCCTGTCATGGATGCCCTGACTGGAGAAATTATTCGTGTTGACCGTCCGGCGAGTGGGGGCAAGGGAGAGGGTCTCCATGATCAGACATTCAAGCGCGATATTATTGGACATTGCAAGGATTCTGACTATGTGCCCGAGCTTCTTCCCGAGGGTACTCGCAAGGACCTGAAACCACTCAATGTTGTACAGCCTGAGGGACCTTCCTTCCGGATCACAAATGAATCGTTGGTTGAATGGCAAAAGTGGCGCTTCCGCGTGGCTTTCAATCCTCGTGAAGGAGCGACTATTCACGACGTCTGGTACGATGGCCGTAGCGTCATGTACCGTCTAGCTATTAGTGAAATGGTAAGATTTTTTGAGCTTAATATATAAGTGAGTCTAAATGGAAAGCTAACAACTGGCTGGACAGACTGTACCCTATGCCGACCCTCGACCTCCCTTCCACAGGAAACAAGCATTCGACTTCGGTGATGGCGGTGGTGGAAACATGGCCAATAACCTTTCCATCGGATGCGATTGCCTAGGTGTCATTAAGTACTTTGATGCTGTTACCACCGGGCCGGACGGTACTGCACAGAAGCTGCCAAATGCTATTTGCTTGCATGAGCAGGACAATGGTATTGGCTGGAAACACTCTAATTGGAGAACGGGCCGCGCGGTGGTCACCCGCCACCGTGAATTGGTTGTGCAGTTCATCATCACCCTCGCTAACTATGAGTATATCTTTGCCTACAAGTTTGACCAGTCTGGTGGTATCACGGTCGAGTCTCGTGCCACAGGTATTCTCAATGTTGTCAACATTGATGCTGGAAAAGTTAGCGAGTATGGAAATGTGGTCAGTGGTGGCGTTCTGGCTCAGAACCACCAGCATATCTTCTGTGTCCGTATGGACCCTGCTGTTGATGGACCAAACAACTCTGTCCAGATCGAGGAGTCCCACCCGGTTCCCATGAACGAAGTCACCAACCCCAACGGAAACTTCTATAAGGTGACCACGGATACCATGGAGCGGGCAGGCTACCTAGATGCCGCCCCCGATTTGAACCGTGTCATCAAGATGGTCAATCCCCACAAGATCAATCCGATCAGCAAGAAGCCTGTCGGTTATAAGTTTATTCCTTTGGCGACCCAACGGTTGCTGGCGGATCCCAACTCGATTCAGGCCAGACGTGCCCAGTTTGCCCAGCACCATGTCTGGGTAACGAAGCATCGCGACGGTGAATTGTACGCTGGAGGGCGCTACACTTTGCAGAGCCGGAATGAAGTGGATGGCGTCGCTGATGCTGTGAAGCGGGGTGAGTCCGTGAAGGATACAGATGTGGTAGTCTGGAGTACATTCGGTATTACCCACAATCCTCGCGTCGAAGATTGGCCTGTGATGTAAGCTATTCCAAATTTCTATAATTCTCTCTGATGCTGCGATACTAACTGTTTCAATTAGGCCTGTGGAGATTTTCCAACTCATGATCAAGCCTGCTGACTTCTTCACGGCTAATCCTTCATTGGATGTGCCGTCGCTCAAGAATGAGGCCTCGCGGGTAGTCAGCGGATCTGAATGCTGCCGCAATGCACATATTTAAAGCACTGATGGACATACGAGGGAGCACAGGCGTTTGGGTTTGAATGGGTTTTATGACATCAGATTGATCTGGTTTGTATAGTACTACATAATGTGGGGCTTCTTTGTAAGACGCGGTCGGGGGCCGTGATGTTTGCGATATAATAAGAAATATATCCTTTTCTATTCCAAGTAGAATAAACCATCAAAAGCGCATTTTTTAACAAAACCTGATGCCTTCGATATCTGGTTGGTTGTCCCTTGGGGCCAGGAGGAAGTGAGCGGGAATATTCCGCTGGGGAAAAAATTGGTAAAAATAAGAGTAATTAAGATAATAAAGTAAATCTCAAGACTACGATAACACATCTAGCTACAAATTGGAATTATAAGATGAAATGCCCCTTGAGCCAGAAGATTATTTTCTAAAAACAATTAGATGGAATTTATTATATTTATCATATTTGGTAGAGACAAAAAGCAAATATTTAGTGCCTTTTCATCGCGGCTTTTCCACCGCTTCCAACATCGGAACGGAACACTCTTCTTTCAACTTTCTCACCATTGTTCCGAGAGCCAAATTTATCTCCAGTAAGACCCCGACGGGCTCTTTTTGATCATCTAGCCTGAACTAAAGTGGACTGGGCATTATTGATTGAAAAATCGAGATTCAGTTAGCCCTAGTTTAATAGCTTCCATCGATGGAGGGGACCTCCCCTAAAAGAGGGAACGCCTCGGAACCGTCTCGGAGCAGGAAACGAGCCAAATACACTCAATTGGCCTGGTGCGTCACCACCTCTCAATAGTTGCTTATTATTATGGAATATGAAAGCCTTTGGCGTGTTCTGACTGGCTTCAAGCAATGAGTGTAAGCGAAGAAAGTTGAAATGCGATGGGGAGCCGGTCTGCTCTCGCTGCATTCGTCAAACTGCGCAATGTATCTACACGCCTAACAGCCACGCTGCTGGAAATGCGCCCGCAACACCACTGGGCAACCAAATTCGGGATGACAGGTCAGAAGACGAATACATATCCATTTTCTATATGCTTTACGTGTGGTCTAATGAGATCATCTTCTCTAATAGACTCTCCACTCAGTTCAAAACAGTTGACCAGCGCATTGAGTTCCTCCAGAGCGAGATGCGGGCCATGGCAGCTCGCATGCGTCATTTGGAGTCCAATGCTGGCACTCCTAACAATACTACTACATCAATGTCGACAACGTCCTCATCATCGGCTGCTGGACTGCTACGTATCATGAACCGACCGCTGTCGCCCGAGTATGTGGGCCCTACTAGCGCTGAGTTTGGTATTGCGGCGCAAGAGAAGCAGCTCGCTGATAGCGATGAGGAAGACTCCGAGTCAACAACAGCGCCTAGTCCAAGTCCAGCATCAGATGTGGAGGCAATATCTAGCGATCCTCTTGGGTGTTTTGGGAAAGCGGAGGCGCTTCGCCTGGTAACTGTGTACGAGAACACTGTTGGCTTAATGTACCCCTGTATCGATTTAGACAGTGTGCGCACCTATGTTGTTGATTTCTACCGGGATGGTCCGGGCCCAACTTCCCCGGAAATGACGGATCAGGATTGGTTCTTTGCTCGCGATGCGGAAGTTCTTAAGATTCTTCTTGCTACAGCTCTATTAGCTGAGTCACACGGTCGGAGTGAGCGGGCGGCAGTGCTGGCCGATAGTGTGGAGGATCGGTTTGCAGGACGTCTTAAAATCCCGGAGGTCGATATGAAAGAATTGGTTATTCTGATGCTCCTGGTGCGTGAATTCCACCCTATACTAGTTTGACTACTCATTTATCTGCCTTAAGCAGGGAGTACTGACAATCATAGTCTATCTTTCATTCCTACAGAGACGATGAGGTTATCTCCTGGCGTCTTATAGGGCTTGCCGTTCGAGGTTCTATGCAACTTGGTCTACACCGTCAAGAAACTTGGCTACGCACCGGTGGCGTCTTTCCTGGAGAACTGCAGTGGACATGGGCTAGTAGGCTTTGGTGGTGTATATACGTGCTTGACAGAAAATGGTCTTTCGGGACCGGTCTCCCTTTTGCTATCCAAGACTCTGATATGGACACCAATCTGCCAGAGCCGGGCACTGCAACACCATATCTCACCTGTATGATTAGCTACGCCCGCCTCAGCACCAAGATCTGGGAGCTAGTCATGGGCTGGCGTAGTCGTCCCCGCGCCGCGACTGCTGACTACTGCTCCTATCTCGATTTCCAAGTCCAGCAGTGGATCCAATCCATCCCTCGCGAATTGAGATTTGATCCTCCCCCCCAGCCTGCCACATCAACTGCTAGCTTTCACGACTCTCGTGCCGGCAACAACAACAACGATTCATCCGATGACTCCGACCCCGAAAAACAAGACAGGATGATGACACTTCAGGTACTCCTTGCTCTCCAAGCCAATCAACTTCGCATTCTCGTATACCGCCAAAACCTACTCAGCAGCGAAAGCATCGAAGCCAACACTCCTGGCGCCTCAATTGCCGTTGAAACAGCTAAAAGCACAGTACATATGCTTGATTACTTCAGCCAAGTCTCAGACTTGTATTTCCAGCGCCCGGAACCATTCAACTACTTCCTAATCTCTGCCCTCGCCGCACTTTTTCTCGCAGTGCTCCACGCCCCATCACGGTTCAGCCAGGTCTGCCGTGGGGAGTTTTACGCAGCGGTGGATATGGTCCGGCGTTCGTCGACGAGGGCAAGGACGTCCAGGCGATTGCAGAAAATTATTCGCAGTTTGAAGCGTATTCGACTGAATTTGGATAGTAAATCACCATATACCAAGAATAACGGACGATTGACAAGGCATGCCCAGCATCAGAATCAGCCCATAGAGTCTGATTCTTCAATGTCCTCTAAGACGAGATTATCTAGATCGCACTGCTCTAAGCCGTCTTCTCATTCCCACTCCCATTCGGATGCTCATCTCCATACCCACCAGAACTATCGCCGTTTATCTTCTTCCACCCCTAACGCTCTCCCCACCCCCCAGCCGTCAACTTCTCTCTGGTCATCGGTCTCATCCCCCACACCAAACCATTACGCACCTACTCACCATCACCATAACCACACTACTACTATGAGTGGTTCACTTCTCGCAGAACCAGAAACTGACCAAAACGAGACCAGCTGTGAAGACCTGACAAGTTTCTTTGAGATGGCTGGAGGGTTATATTTTGACCCCAGGATGGATGGAACTACCGGGGAGGGATTGGTTTCTCCAGGTGTCGGCGTATCTGGAGTAGGTCATAATGAGGGGATAGATGCATTTCAAGCAGAGGATGAAGCCCTGACAAGAGTAATGGCGGGATTGTTATAACACGTGTGGTATCTGGCCTTATGAATATTTTAGCCATGTGTGCTCATAGTTGAACCGAATTTATGTATTTTTGATCTAATTTATTATAGATTGATATACACTCTGTGCACACACACCAACCCAGCTAACCTACGCCTCTAATGAACTTAGGATGCTGTATGGCTCGTACATCCAATGATCAACTTTGGAATCGTAGGTAGTATCACCGAAATGCTCTCAATTCGGGGGCTTTCTAACTTTCATTTTTTTTAATCCTGGTCTTAGATCTACCTAACCAATCACCTCACTAAGCTAATTCGCATTGAACCTCACATGGTCTAGTCTACTTATTTTTTCCTCCCGAATCACTAACAACATATCTAAATGCTTCCTCGCCTGCTCAATTTCGCTATCTATCTCCTTTCGTGACGCAACCCTATGTCGTAGCTTAAGAATACCAGCCGAAATCACCAACAACCCGATAGAAAGACAATAACTCCACTGGCCCACCTGCTGTGGACTTTCTTGCGAAGGCCCATCATTATAGATGTACCATTCGATCCAAACCACAAAGGCGATGACGGTGAACGGGCTGACAATGATGCTGAAAACGAGACCAACGATAATAGCGACGCCAGCAAGGAAACGAAACCAGCATTGGAAAAACCGAAGGCGGAGTAGGGGTTGGACGTGTTCCCAGATCTTTGGGTGTTCTGAAGGCCGTGTGTTGTTTTGGTTTTCTTCGTCGCCATTGGTCGGTTGCATTCTTTTGGTCAGAGTGTCACTGTCAGTGTTGGTAGAGGCTGAAGTCCTAGTGAGCGGCGGTGGTAGCAGTGGCTTAGATGCAGCCACGGCGGCCGCATAATCCATCTTCAGGGTATGAAATATCATTCTACGATCTTTCCAGATTGCGATGGGTTGCGCAGAACGGATAATACCCGATTGATAAGGTAGAATTTTCAGTAACAGTAAGAGGCAATTTAGAATCACACAGAGGGCGATTAGGGCATATATGTATTGTGTTGAATAGAAAAATTTATTGCGTCGGAAGTCCGTACTGGTTTCGATGTCTGCCGTGGTTGCATGTAGGCTTGTCTGTTGTCGGAGAATCTGGGTGGTATTGAAACAGGGGTTGAAGCAGAGATCACCGAGTTGCTCGAACCGGCGTTCATCAGAGAAGATGCTCCAGACGCTTTCATTCCAGCTTGCAGTTTGTCGCCAGGAGCTCTGCCAGCCGTCACTTGAGGTGTCGTCTAATGGTGGCAGATTTGGAAAGCAAAACATGTACTGGATGGGTGTGCGTCGTAGGGTAGGCCAGTAGACTAGGGCGCATATGGAACCGGCTAACATAAGGCCGTTCCAGAGACAGAAAAGAATGGTGCGAGCGCGATTATTGCGGCTTAGAACACGCGACCAGCATTGTAAGGGGAGAAACACAAGGTATCCTGTTATTACGACCGCTAGGATGGCGTCGGCATCTAGCTCGAGAGAGGCAGGATCGACTGTTACCTGGTCAGTATCCGTGACAAGCTGAGGAAATGTTTCTAGCAGTAGGCGGGCTTCGTTATTGGTGTGGTTATTTGAGATATAAGGAATGTTGACTATTCCTGATATTGAACGCTTGGCTGGGCTCGCGACAAGGATAAATGATTCGAACGCGGCTGTTCCGGCATACGTCGCTGCTGCGCCAAGGAAGACGTCGACGAGCCATCCTGTCCATCTTGTCATACAGCTAGCTAATAGAAGGGCGTAGAAGAGGTACCGGGGACAGGCGTCGTATATGGTGCTTATCGGGTAGTAGCAGAGCGCCTGCTGAGCGACGAATAGAGGCGCCGCATTGTCGCTCATTTTAGATTTATGAAGTTATCCTCTCAGCCATTGGCCTGATTTATCAACAGGACCAAGGAGAGTGAGGGCCGTATATACCATTGAATTAAGCTTTGCTACCTACTTTTCTCGGAAGGCATGATGACGTCAAAACTCATTGAGGATTCATCAAGGTTTGGGTTGAACTACCAACAGCGTCCGAGGCATAGTAATGAGAAAAAAAAAATTGTAGGTAGAAAGAAGGCAGATAGCTATTCATAGAGGAATTAGGATCCTAGGTAATACCGATTTAGGAGACAATTTCAACCGAGGATTCAGGCTTAGAGTCTTGAATTGTAGCCTGGTGGGTGAGATCAAGGTACCATGCCACGAACTGGTCACCACATTGGGATTTTTCGAAAGCGCCATGAGGTTCGTGGCATTGTTCGTCGCATTTTAGCAGCAATGAAAAGGAGCTCAAAGAGAAGGGCTCTCCGAAGGGTTCGAAAGGAATTTCCAAAATTCAGAGCCTGGGCTAAAATTGCATTTACCTGAGGGGATCTCGTAACCCCGAGTTTCGCTGTATATCCACTTTATAGTAGATTGGGTTTATAACGTTCCCCGCCTTTTTTTCTGAATAAACAGGGGGAGAAATTGTTATATTTCCCCCGCAATGCTTGTCTTTGAGCCAAGAATTTCAATCAGCAGGACTTGGGCCTAAGAAAAACCACAAAAAGGAGAGAATCTCGGTTGAAGAGTTCGGTTAAATGTCGTAAAAGACTCTATTAGCCGTTAGTTACTGAAGAATCTTTTCCCAAGAACATCTCGCATCCCCCGCAATTTCTCCGCCTTTTAAAGCTAGAGCTTGCAGATGATCGCTGCACTACCAGGGTCATTGCATTGGTGGAAAGGTGATTCTTGCCCCATGTCCATTCCTGTTTCAGCTAAGGCTTCTTCTGTGTCATGAAAATGACGCGAGTGCCCCTTGAAACATGTACAAGTTTTAGAACCAGAAGTCGAACCCCACCGGTAAATGACCCGGGCAGCAAAACACTGATATTTGACCACGAAGATTGCGGGCTCCAGAAAATGAAATAATAAGCGAAGAGAAAGATGTGGCACACCAAGAATATGCCGAGAATAATCCCGCGAGGAAATTAATTGTCTGGGGGAAGTGTATCCACCGGAGCAGGCCTCAATAATCCAATAGTGTAACCGACATGACTCTGTTGGAGGCCTTTTTGATCAGGCGGAGGACTTATGGCTCACTAGAGCCCATATCTTCCACAAATGATCAAAAAACCGGCCTTTTGCCTGATCTAGAAGTTGAAACCAGCATATATAAAGGCGACTGCCCCCCTGGATGAGGATTGCATAACCGATCAAGAACTATTTGGATTACACTATGTCCTTGTCAAAAATTGTAGCGTCAACGGCATTGCTCTTTGGGCTTGCCCAAGGCTATGCTAATCCAGGTTCATGTTCTGGTGCTTGCAATGTCCACGACCCAAGTTTGATCCAGAGGCAGTCGGATGGTGTTTATTTCCGCTTTTCAACTGGAAATAAAATCTCCTACGCATCTTCATCCTCCATTGCAGGCCCATGGACGACGATAGGCTCAATGTTACCGTCCGGATCGTCAATAGATTTAGCCGGGAATACAGACCTTTGGGTATGTTATATTACCAAATGAGGGTGAAATAGAAGAAATAATTCTTCCTATTTCCTCCCAAGCTCTCTCTCTCCCTGCTTCCGCTTTGATTTACCTTTATGACAATCCTCGTAACAAATACCTAGCCACCACAGCCCTCACTGACTCCATCATAGGCTCCAGATGCGCACATAATCGACGGGGTTTACTATGTCTTCTATTCAGTATCGACCTTTGGGTCTCAGAACTCTGCCATTGGTGTAGCGACATCAAGCACGATGAACTCGGGTACTTGGACTGATCATGGTGCAACGGGTGTCCGCTCTTCCTCCTCGAAACCCTACAATGCCATTGACAGTAATATCATCGATGCGGATGGCACATATTATATGAATTTCGGGTCCTTCTGGGGTGATATTTACCAAGTCCCCGTGTCCGGTGGAGTCACTCCCACTAGCGGCTCGTATCAGATTGCTTATAATCCTTCCGGTACACATGCGGTGGAAGGAGCTTACATGTATAAGTATGGTAGCTATTACTACCTATTCTATTCTGCTGGAATTTGCTGTGGATATGATACCTCCAGGCCTGCTTCTGGAGAAGAATACAAGATCAAAGTGTGCAGATCAACATCACCAACTGGCGGATTTGTAAGGATACCCCTCATATTGCGATAAGAATGGTACAGCTAACGGATTATAGGTTGATGCGAGCGGCGTTTCATGCCTCTCAGGTGGGGGCACTGTTGTTCTTGAAAGCCATGGCACAGTATATGGACCTGGTGGGCAGTAAGTTTGCCTTTCCGTAATCCCTGTATAACAGAGACTTTTGCTAACTAACTTGACACAGGGGTATCTTCACTGACCCGAGCCTCGGCCCCGTCCTTTACTACCATTACGTGGATACCACCATTGGTTATGCCGATGGCCAGAAGCTATTTGGATGGAATGCCATTGACTTCTCAAGCGGTTGGCCTGTGGTTTAAGCGTTTAGCCGGTTTAGGGTGTGGTGTGGTGTAAATAGTTGTTCCGCTATAACCGCTGTAACTAGTGTTGAAAATATAGTCTCAAAAAGCATGAGGTTTGATGTATACACGACCACCTTAATAATAGCCGACCAAGATAAAAAACCGCTCAACTGTAGGTGATGGTAGAATAGTTATAGTAGTGGGGAGCACAACCTTTGAATGGGAGACGAGGCAAAAAGTCCCGTGAAAGTGTGCCTCAGGCATTGTTCCTTTCCCGCGTAAATAAGGTATAAGATGCTTGTAAAACTTGTAATTCACAAATTTAGGTCTTAATTATTCCATTAAGTTGTGGCTACTCTGATCTGATTTTCGTGTAGTACAATCCGAGGCTCTCACTGCTCAGGTATGTCAATGTGGGCCTTGCCTAGAGTCTCCACATTGAGTTGTAGGTGGTGTAGTCCAAATCAGGTACCATGTAGATAGGTTGATCGTTATGCATTATTTTTATTTCTTTATTTTTGTTTTAATGAACTAAATCTTTTTAGTTGATTTTTTTTTCAATTTTGCCTAAATTTTAAGAAAAAAAAAAGAAGAGAAAGAATGAAGGAGGAAGAAAGAAAGAAGAAAAACAAAGAGAGAGAGAGAGAGACTTGTCGCTCTGAAGAGAGATGAAAATAGATATCTATTTTGTAGTTTACATATAAACAGCGAAATTATCACAGTGTCCTAACATTCATCCAAGAAGTTGACAAATTCATTTCCCGAACGTTCTCGGTCTCAAGGCGTCGTGTCATGGTGGTTAATTTTGCCAAATAGGGGACATCGAAGTGGGGTTTGGTGGAATAACCCCTGTTTCTTTCTAGCTCCACCGTCACGATTGACCTCGACGCGATCTGAGATTGCCATGACTCAATCTCCTTGCATTGTTCCTGTATCCCCGGTTGGATCTACTGACGCCTAAAATGAGCTGAAGTAACATGGTCGACGGGACCTCGCGTGGCGTTCGTAAACCGCGCAAATCTCGCGGACGTGGACTTCGGGCCACCACGGGTTGGTCAGTGACTGATTTCTCCAAGTCTTTTAATATTTTTCTTCGCTCAATCTAACAACCAAAGCCTTGTCTGCAAGCGCCGGCATGTCAAATGCGATGAGGTAAAATTAACTACTCCTCTACTTAAAAAGGACCTTTTGGTTCGTAGGCCCTATTAATAACACTAAATCAGGTTCACCCCCAATGTGGTCCTTGCGCAAAAGGCCAACGCGCGTGCGTTTATGGGACCAGCAGCAATAGCCCAACAATCGGTAACTCGAGGCATGATGAGAGTTCATTAATTGTATCTCAGGATTTAGCTGCATCACAAAAAAGTACTTCCCGAAAACAACACCAGGTACCTCTCCAAGATCTAGCCGACGCGTGCCAAGATCGAAAGCCAGACCAACATGAGAGTCCTACGATACATGGGACGCCATATACGCCATCCCAAAACTCCCAAAACAATCAAAATTTGGATACTGTCCTAGGGAATACTCAAGCAAGTTGCGTAAAGTCCCCCGAGTATATCCCATCTCCTGCTACGGACTCATCATCTATAAGGGGTGCTCCGCTTAGCTGGTTTGAGTTACTAGCGAACGATGCGGTAAATGTAGATCGAAATTTTCTTCTGTCCCCCCAACAGGCAGAAGAACCCTTCGAAGCCCCCCTTCGAACACAAAATTTTCAGCCCCGCAATGTGAGAGAACATGAAAGTTATCAAGCTGCTGCGTTTGAGCATGACCCCGAGATAGAAAAAAGGCTGGTCTTGACGCTCACTGACAATCAACCTGAATCGCTACCTGATGTTCGTCTTGCATGGAGTTCAGCTACTTTAATTGATTTATCCGATAAGGAAAAACAAATGCTTAAGCATTACGTGCTTACTCTAGGGCATTGGCTGGACTTTTTTGACCCATTTCGACACTTCTCCATTCTCGTGCCGCATCTAGCGTTGAAGAACATTGGTGTTATGAAAGCACTACTCGCACTTACCGCAAGACATGTGTCTATCTGGAATGAAAATCAACATCGCTTTTCGAATGGCCGTGTATCAAGTCGTTCCCCATCCCGGATAGGAGGACTTAAGAACCTCCGTGGCATTGATCGAAATGTTGCCGTTCAGTACTACTTTGAGACCTTGCACTACTTAAGTAAAGCAATGCACTACCAAAGCTACACATGCAGTGATGAAATTATCGCCACAGCTCTTTTGATTAGCACATATGAAATGATTGATGGGTCAAATAGTGATTGGGAGAGACATCTCAAGGGTGTATTCTGGATCCAGCGATATCAGAACAATGATGGCGAATGTGGAGGGATGCGTCAAGCAGTTTGGTGGGCTTGGCTTAGACAGGATGCTTGGGTGGCGATGCGAGAAAAACGCCGTGTCTTTTCATTCTGGAGACCCAAGAAGCATGTGTCAACATTAACTGCGGCTGATTTAGCTTGCTACTCCCATTATTTACTAGCACAATGCATCAACTATGTGTCTCGCGAAGAGTCGAGAACAAATGATATCCGAAATCGCCTGGAACGGGGAAATGAGCTGCTCTTCATGCTCCAAGAGTGGTATGACTGCCTACCACGAGAGTTCACCCCTTTGGTCACCGCCGACGAACCTGAGGTCTATCCACCTATTTGGGTTAACCCTCCTTCCTACGCAGCTGCACTACAGATCCACAGTCTAGCTCGAGTCCTAGTTATTCTACACAGGCCACCGACAGGAGCAGATGAGGACTTACGAGCTGCGGAAAAACTTCTTACATCGTCTCTCAATATGATTTGCGGCATTGCCCGAGCAATCCATGAGCACGACCTCGGCGCAAGCTTAATTGCTCTCGAATGTTTATTTGGCGGTAAGTGATTGCATCGGTTGGCATGATTTTTGATATGACGTTCTAACAAAGGTATGTAGCGGGGATGGCTGTCCGCACTCCGAACGGAAGAGCAGCCCTTCTTGACCTCGTCGATTCCCTTCAGCGAAGGGTGCGCTGGCCAAAGTCCTCGCTCAGGGAAGATCTCGAAAGAGAGTACCGAAAGGGCGGGCTTTCATACGCCCCGGAATGATTTAACTTGTCACTTTTTCAGTGATGGTCACACAAAAATGAACGAAAAATTCAAAGAAACAAATATCCGCAGATGGATAAAACATTTGAAGCTTTTATATAGTAATGGATGATTACGCTTCTAACCCCACAACTAGATACTCGTATTTTCGAGGGAATATAATTAAGAAAACAGCGGCTGCAGGTTGCATACCTGGTAAGCAAACTACCTAGTCATCTCCTTCTCTATAAAACTCTAAGCATAAGGCGCAAATCTACATTCTACCCCTCCCCTCCCCCCATCTTCAAAATTCTAGATAGGGACTTATATTTTTTTTTGTTATATGTAAAAGGAACTGGCTATGGGGACCTCAGAGGGTCAATATTTAATGCAAAAGCATTAGTTTCTCCTTCTATTGACGAATCATCCCGAACCTTTAACTACTCTCACTCACTTAATTTCTTTTGCATCACAATAATTGACTCTATTTTCTCATGGTGGGAGATAAATATCCTATGGTCTATTTATTGACATTTTGCTGTTTGTTTTATGTGTGTTATGTTAGGTTTTGGTGTTTCCGCGATGAGTGACACAATCTTAATGAAACCAGAAAGAATAGATATATAAACAAAATAAAAACTTTAGTAAATAATTAGCAGTACGCTAGCTTGATATCGATGGATTGTAGGTATTGCTTAATTTTATCACTGGGAGATTGGTAATTGAATGGATTGGCTTCTACAACCAGGGGGGTTCTTATTTTGCCGAGGCACAGGGTTCGAAAAATTGCAAATTCCAAAATCGTAATTTTATAATAGTAGAATGGTGTGATTTTATTTAACAATTAATCTGATTAATTTAGATATGATAGTACCTTATGGTTTTTTTTTTTTTTTCCAATTAGGTCTATTTCCCACCTGCCTGCAAGTGCTGTACACGGGTTTATCCACGCACGTTCTCGGCCGAGATTTTGGATATGACTCGACAAGCGTAGATTGTATTTGAATAACTACAATCCAACTTCTCTCATCTCCCTCGGGTCAAACACATATTTACCATAAACCAAGGAACAAAAAATCTATGGCAATGCCGAACCATCCCCCTCCTACGCATCAGGAGTCACCAGGAAAAACCTTCTTCCTCAAATATACCGCTGGTTGGCGACGCATTGTGAGCAATTTTAGTCCATCGTAAGTCAATCATACTTCATCATCATTATCTAAAATATTTTGCGTTCTCAGTTGCTAATATAGAACTCAATGGTATGCAAAAGATGGTTCTCAACAACTATGGGCACGGGTATTGTTGGTATACTCTTCCATATTGTTCCATTCGGGCATGACATCCTACGCTACTTCTCTATTGTCTTTTTCATCTTGAATACCCTTTTGTTCATCATAGTTTTCGCAATGTCGGCTCTAAGATATACCCTTTATCCCGAAATCTGGGGGGTAATGATCCAAGACCCCATCAACTCCTTGTTCCTCGCCACGTGCCCCATGGGATTCGCTACACTGATTGAGCTATGGGTGCTCATTTGTGTTCCAAGTTGGGGAAATTGGGCGAGGGTGACGGCATGGGCGCTGTGGGTGATAGATGCGATTGTTGCCGCTGCAGTTACAGCATCGCTTTCTTTTGTGCTGTATGTGCTCCTTTCCCTCATCTTTTGCATGCTACTGTTCCAATTCTTTTTGGGTCCCGTCCTGGTTTGTCTAACTGGGTTACTGAAGCATGTCGCGAAACTACATCACATCTTTAGAGCGCATCACAGCTATCCAATTACTCCCTATTGCAGCAACCATTGTTGCCTCGGGTACGGGTGCGGAGGTTGCAGAGGTCTTGCACAGAGCGGATTATGCCAAGGGAACGGTGATGGCATGCTATATTCTTTGGGGAATGGCGACACCTATGGCGATGATGACTCTAGTTATTTATTATCAACGCTTAGCTGTCCACAAGTTGCCATCTCGGGAGACTATTGTGAGCTGCTTCTTGCCGCTCGGCCCACTAGGATTTGGAGGTTATAGGTGAGGAGTACCTCGCCATTTTTCCTATTTATCCATGACAATGACTGAGCATGACTGGCATGATTTATAGCATCCTCTATCTAGGAAAGGTTACTCGTCACCTACTCGGTGCTAACACAAGCTTCCTAGACCCTATAGCTGGAGATCTGGCTTATGTTTTCGGTGTCTTTGTTTCACTACTCATGTGGAGTTTTGGTCTTATCTGGCTTATATTTGCCCTGGCAACAATATATTATACCAGTCCATTTCCATTTAACATGGGTTGGTGGGGGTTTACCTTTCCCCTAGGTGTGTATGCGGCCAGCACAATCCAACTAGGAATCGAGATGGATTTGGCATTCTTTAAGATTTTGGGGACGGTAAGTTGATGCTCTAAGCTCCACCTAGGCTTCTAGAGAATGGTAAAGTACTTTAGTTATTCTAGGGACTAACGATAACGGGGCAATACAGATATTCAGCGCATTGGTCCTACTATTATGGACAGTGGTCGCGGTAAGAACGGTCATAGGAGCTTGGCATGGGTCTTTATTCTTTGCGCCTTGCCTCCAAAATTTGAAATCAAAGACAGAGGATTATGATGTGGAGCGTGAACAGGCTTAATAGGATCCCCATGGCCGTTTAGTTATACTTTCTGACACCTCTATTCGAGGGAGGCCTAATTATACTTAATGATTAATCAATATCTCTAATGGGCAAGCTTAAGCATATTTCCCAACTACAAAATGGAAGCAACAAGAGAAGAATTCATTACTTTATTGTGTTTGTGTCACGATAACAGGGTTTATTGAGTGGTGGAAGTTGTTCCTGGGAGGTCGTGCCTATATCGGAGCAAAAGGGGAACCCATAATTAGCTTCACAATTTAACTTCTCACCCAGACATCGAATCACATACCCTGTAACACTTTTAAACTTGTCTTTAATTGTACCAGCAATCTTCTCGTTCGTGGAGCGCATCTTGTCAGCGTTGAACTTATCTCCTCCGACTCGTTGCTCGACAGATTCAATTCCTAAAAAGGTTAGTCACTTGTTCGTTTCTTTTTTTGTCCTTGGGAGGATGAGAGAGGGTCAGTTACCTTTGTCGAGGTAATCTTGTGTGCTGCTACCGCTCGCTCCAGTCGTGCTGCTAGTACTACTACTTTCCTCCTTATTACCAGTGACCTTGGAGGCGAGACCGCTGAGTTTGTCCATTTTAACAGGAGTGAAGATGAGGAAGTGATGAATATTGAGAGTGACAAAATTTTTTTCTAATTATTCTTTCTAAAGAGACTTGCGGAGAGATGTTTTCCTGGATTCTTATAGTTCAGTCAAAATGAAAATTGGTTTAGTCATCGACTTGGGATCCCCGGATGATTCAATGATGCAACGACATGGAGAGGTTGATTGTGATTAGCTCGACTCCCCACATCAGGAGTACCTGGTATCTGCTGTATCTCAGGTAGGTAGGTAGTACCTTGATTACACATAAAGTGTGATTAGAGGTTGATGAGCAGAAGATATCTGGTCAGTTATTATTGCAAACATTAACTAATAATTATTGAGTCGCGACCCGCCTTTACCAAGGATTTATGAGTATTACAAAAAAAAAAAATGACAGGCTCCAACTAAAGCCAATTATAGTCAATTTATCAACTATTGCATGGGTCTAGCTTAAATTAGCTTAACCTGTGTCCTCACGAGTCACCAAGGGATTCAAGGTTTTGTGCTAAATGTGCTAGAGCTGAGGAAGCTAATAAAATGGGGCTTTTTAGAAAACCAAATGGGTAGGTGACCTTAGTGTGGGACTAGACTGAATGAATAGTTTGAAGATGATTACCGTTAGGACCGTAACCTGAGGGTAAAGTCTGGTTTCTCTGCCGACGCAGGGAAGATGGTTTGTGGGGAAAGAAGAAAAAAGAAAAAGAAAGAAGAGGGGAGGGAGGGGGAGAGAGAGAAAAAAGAGAGCATAGAATTCAAGGCTTAAACCCCCCCAAAGAAGAAAGTTCTTTGCACTCCAGTTGGAAGTGGGAAAGTGGGAATAAAAAAGAGATAGAGGGGGGGAAAAAGAAAAGAAAAAAAAGGCTTCAAAAGAGTTGCCACCTCCAGCCAACCCTCTCTCAGCTCACTTGCCCGTGGATGGGACCATACCTTAGAATTAAGTTAGGGGGAGTGACTTCCAGAGGTCTTGAAATAATAATAAAAAAAAAAGTAAACGTTCATCCCCATGAAAACGCAGTGCAAGTTGACACTGATAATTTCATAATGATAGTTTTGTTAGCTTGAAATCCAATCGATTGTAATGAGCCCCCTCTTTAAGTCGCGGTTCGAATTCTGGAAACTTTACCCGTTTCTAAAAATGAACGTAAAAAATGTGAGTTGGGGAAAGCTTCACCCCACACTATATGAGGAACCATCACAATGCCCTTGAGAATATGAAATCACAATTCTAATATCTCAAGCCATGAAAAGCAAGGGCAAAAGTAAGTTTACCTAATAAACCTCAGCCCCAGCCACGAGGCAGTCTACTGGTGCGCAGCTTGGTGTTTGCGTTTTGGGCTCTCGTGTCGCTTTTCCTGGTGGCTTATTTTTAGTCGAAAAGTTGAAAGAGGTAAGTATAACCTAGCCCAGGATGCGGCTCTTGATTGGGGTTTTGGCTCGTAAATTCCGACAAACACGAACTCGTACGTGTGGCAACTCTGCTACGATAATCACATCGCATACTTCATAGGTAGTGGCTGAGAAAAGTAAAGCCCCCTCAAGGTCTAAATGTCGACCTCATCCCAATGGCATGGGAATTTCACCGCTCATTGGTCAAAAGCTTTCTCCATAGCTCTGTTGGTGATGATCCATTGGTTAACATAGCCTACGAACAAGCAGGTAAATTCTACCTCAGGGAGCTCTAGCTCAACGAAGAGCTTTTTTCACCGAAGGGGCTTTTGAGGCTGATTTGGGGAATATATATATAGAGTTTCCTCTTAGCCCCTCGTCCCCAATTTCAATTCTCTATCACCTTGGGTTTCTTTTTTACATCTTCTGTCTAAACTGAACCAGAATCTCCCATCCAACCCTTCTCTCATACCTAACTTTGAATCAATTGACTGTAAAATCCTCTACAAAATGCGGTTCCTAGTCCCCTTTACGGCACTCATCGCCTCTGTGACTGCTGCTGACAACTTCGGACAAATCTTTGATCAATTGTTGGGCGACTGTGGCGGAAACTGTGCTAGCAGTCTTCTAGCTGATGTCACCGGCTGTGGTGATCCTCACCAGAGCAGCTCCAATGATTGTTACTGCGGAATCAACCCGAATCAAGTCATTAATATGGATCCTACTTCTCTGTCAACATGCCTGTTGAACTGCGACAACTTTGACTTTAGCATATATCAGAATACCAATCAGCTAGTTCAGCAACTGCAATCTGATGTCATGGATATTTGTGGCATTAGTGGTGGCTTCGGCGGTTCTTCCAGCTTCTACCCCAGCACCACCGCCGGCAGCCCCAGCACCCAAACCTACACCGGCCCTGGCAGCAGTACAAGCACCGGCAGCCCCAACTCCGGTTCTGGTGGCAACACTGACACCAACACTGACACCAACACTGACACCAGTAGCGGCCCCGGCTCTACCAGCAGTAAGTCTCCCTTCAAATCGCAACAAGTAAAAGAAGATTCTAACTTTTTGATTGTAGCTGGTGGTGCTGCTAGCTCTGCTTCTCTTTCCATGGCTGTTCTCGCTGCAGGTGGCCTCGGCTTCCTGGCCTTTGCTCTATGATTTTGATTGAGTTCTAGGAACGAAGGGTGGTGGTGGACTCCTAGCTTTATGTTTCCCCTCTTTTCACGATAATTGTGTCTTTACTTGCTCCTATCACTAGATGGTGAGTTTTTGTATATCGTTCCATAAGTATGTACATGTACCCGGTGATGATATATATAATGAACCCACATACCCAATCTGAATTCTCTTCTTATGATATTTCCCTTTCCCATTCAAATGCTTACTATCTAAGGAGAAAAGTAAATGGAAGAAACTACGTAGAAATAAAAATTTACCCAGATGGTCCCCTTCCCCTCCCACCGTCTAAGCTTCCCGGTATTGCTCTAAATCTCTTATTTCTTCACTAATTATGGCTGCTTTGCTCAACGTTCAGTCAGCTACCTATGTTTATTAATCGCCCCCGCCCGATGAGCCGCAACTCCACATTTAAGACGCCATCAAACAAACCAGTTGAACCTGCCTACCTAACTTGATTCAACCAACCTGTCGCTGTTGATAGAATAACCTTGCCATTATATCCCTTTCAACAGCGATCACGATGGACTCCCATCCTACCTCATTTACGGAAATCCCAATCCTAGATTTCTCTCTCTCCACAGCATCCGACACCAAACCCGGCTTTCTAGCCGACCTCCGAAATGCCTTGGTCAACGTGGGGTTCTTCTATCTCATTAATGCGCCTATCGCCCTTCGCGTCACCGAAGATCTCGTGCAAAAGACAAAGGAGATCTTTGACCTCCCACTCGAGAAGAAGCTTGAAATCGAAATGGTTAATAGTAAACATTTCCTGGGTTACTCCCGATTAGGAACGGAGATCACCGCGCGAAAGCCTGATCATCGGGAACAATTTGATGTGCGCCCGCCGAAAAAAGATATTTTCTTGCCCATTCTAGGTGACTAGATGTTACAGCTTACCGCTATTATATTTTGGCTGATCAAAGACCGGGGTATCGATTCATGGAAATAGTTCGCGACGGAAATGCCTCCTCCGGGCCCAGATGAACCCCTGTATAGGAATATCCGGGGACCAAATCAGGTATGCTTCTCGTGCTGATGATGACATTATATTAAAATCCGTCCAATGGTTTGATATATTCCTAACAATGTGAGGGGAAACAAATGGTTGTGTATGAAAATAAAGTGGCCCGATGAACATGCGCTTCCCGGATTTCGCAGCGCCGTGGAAGCATACCTTGCAGAAATGAACCCTATAGCGGAAAAATTCCAAGTCCTGATTGCAGAAGCGCTTGATCTACACCCCGATGCACTAAAACCATACTTTGAGACTCCACTGCAACAGAAAATGAAGTTAATCAAGTACCCACCACCCTCTTCTGACGCCGAATCACAAGGGGTTGGACCCCACAAGGATTCAGAATTCCTGACCTTTCTCCTGCAAGCTACGCCTCACCATGGTCTCGAAGTACAGAATAAAGCAGGGGTCTGGATCCCCGCGCCACCAATCGAAGGGTCACTCGTTGTTAATATTGGCCGCGCTTTGGAAGCCATAACCCGCGGCGTGTGTACTGCGACCACACACCAGGTGAATCTGGCACAGTCAAATTTTGTCGATAAACAAGGGCTGCCTTTAGGCCCGCGCTTCTCAATCCCTGTCTTTCAGGGCATGAGTTTGGACTTGTCGGCGGAAAATATCTCCCTCGAAATCCCTGCACATATCCGCAATTTGATCCTGGATGAGAAAGTTCGCTCAGATGCGGAGGCCACGTTTAATAAAATGTATCGCGATCGTGTGGGTGAGGGAACTCTTATTCATCGGGTAATCAGTCATCAGGACGTTGGGCGAAGGTGGTATCCAGAGTTGTTGGAATGGGCTTTGCGCGAATATGAGAATTAATACGTTGAACCTTGTCATGAGAGAATTATGAATATTAAAGCGGCCCAGCTAATGCCAGGAGGTTAATTCGAAATTGACAAGGTTTGATTTGAGAATTTTTGTAGACCCACCTACCTACCTAGCAATATAGTGCAAATGAATGAAAGACCCTCTTTAGACCCCATCCGGCCAAATAACGTAAATATACCAGCACATTGGCAACAGGATGGGAGGCCCCCTTCCCCGGGCCAAGGAACTTCACTGATGAATGGTGCGGGGGAGAGCTTGGTATGACATTATCAAGGAGTGGAGCTAAGAAACACTTACATGCTTGGCAGGATATAAATCCTCCGTCATGATCTTCATTTTTTCCGGCAATGGGAGCTCTAGCATGGGAACAATATGTTTCAGAACATACGTACCAAGAATATAAGGCTTCAGCGCTGTTTCTTCAATCGATGGCAAATTATTTTTTTTTTTTTTTGCTTTGAAAGAGAAGTAAATATCATTAGCAAAGAGGGAGAAGAAGAAGAAGAAGAAGAAGAAGAAGAAAAAGAAGAAGAAAAAGAAGAAGAAAAGAAGAAAAGAAGAAAAAATGAAGTCATATTGGACAGTTGGGCTATTCTTCATGCCCGCATGTCTCGCAGCGGATATTTACGTCTCTCCTACCGGGTCGGATAGTGCTGCAGGGACAATTAACGCCCCTTTGCTCTCTATCCAGGTAGCTGTCAACCAGGCAACGCCAGGAACAACAATCTATCTACGTGGGGGCACATACAGTCCTACGACTAACATTCAAATCACAAAGAGTGGCACCTCTTCCGCTCCCTACGTTCTTCGGGCGTATGAGGGAGAGGCAGTTATTATTGATGGAGAGGCACTCACGGGGTAAGTTTCTACTACCCAGCGTATAAACTATAGAGTACTGGGGGTGGTTGGTAGGCAGGGCAGGGATTACTCTCAGAGTATCCCTGAGTACTGCCTTTATCTGTTACCCTGCGTATGCTATGACTTTAGTAGCTTACACTGGCGAATTGACATAATAGAACCCCAGCGGCCTTGGACGCGTCCCTAGCCAATGGTGACCGAGGCATTCTTCATATAGAGGATGCTAATTACTGGGAATTCTATGATCTTGAGCTGATAAATGGACCGTATGGAATCTACGCACGAGATGCATCGAATAACCATTACGAGCGTATAATTACCCGAGACAACTATGAAACTGGTAAGGAACCTGCCCTGCCCTGCCCTGCCTTCCCCCACCAGGGTGATTTTAGTATTGCTCTGGCGAAACCATCCAAGAAGTTGACAAAAATGGCAAATAATAGGCTTCCAGCTACAGGGGGCATCGTCGAACAATCTGGTGCTCTACTTGGATTCGTATGGGAACCGAGATCCGCGTAAGAATGGTGAGAGCGCTGATGGGTTCGCCTGTAAAGAGGGATCTGGCGATGGTAATGTTCTCCGTGGCGCAAGACTATGGAATAATGTGGATGATGGCTTGGATCTTTGGTGCGTCTTTTCCCCCCCCCTTTTCATAGTTTTTGACCTATCCAGGCCGTTTTTGTTTTTGCTCTTTTTCTTTTTTTCTCGCTTACCTTACTCTCTCTCGATCTAGGGAGTTCACGTCCGCCGTGACAATCGAAGATACTATCTCTTGGGGTAATGGCTTTAATCGGTAAGATGAAGATGAAGCATTAAGTGGTCAAGTCTCTTTCTAACGTATCTACCTCTAGCTGGGGATTCTCACCCTTTGAAGGCGATGGTAACGGGTTTAAACTGGGTGGAGGCGACGAGGGTGATATCGGACCGGCCAACCATATTGTTATCAATTCGATCGCGTTTGGAAATGCCAAAGATGGATTTACTGACAACTCACAGCCTGGAAATTTTCAATTAACCCGCAATACGGCTTGGGACAATGGTGAGGTGGGCTTCAGATTCGGAACTGCTGTGGCGACATTGACAGATAATATCGCCGCTGAGAATGGAGAGTCGTCGGCATCTTTGAGTGACGATCAAACCTCCGAGGGCAACTCGTGGGACGGCGATGAGACGTGGAGTAATGCTAGCTTTCTTAGCGTGGATGCAAGCTTGGTGCAGGGAGAGCGCAATGCAGATGGGACCATTGATCCTAGCGATTTTTTGTTGCCGGTATCTGGGGAGGCGATCGGGGCAACGACGGATTGGTCCACATGAAACATATAAATAACTTCTTGCTACTACGTGGTGTTCTTGGATATCGAGGAACATCGAATATCGAGATATATTGTATGTAAACATGATTGATTGCGATGAGATCAAGCAAAGGGAAATTGAAAATTAGGGACAAAAGCCACTCCATGCTCATTCAGCCTCATGATGATCACTTGACGGAAGATCTAGACAACCACATGTTTTAACTCAACATTCTCACTGCTGGTTGGGTGAGCGGCAAAGGCAAAGGCAAAAAAAAAAAAAAGGCATATTATACCCCCCAAACATGTGAATGACACGGAGTGAAGTGAATGGGCTTCTCGAGAGAAGCATTACCATGAAAGTATTCCTCAGGAAGCCTCAGGAATCAGGATCCTAATCCTAGAGCAGGTGGGTGTTAAAGTGACGCTGCACACCATGATGAAGTTGGTGCCAACTACCCCTCCCCCCTTTAAAGTGAAAAAACAAAGCCTCAACTCCTTGTGAACTAGGCATTTCAGATCTCTTCCTAGGAACTCTTGATTGGGTAGTTAGCTAAACTCTCAATCTCCTTTGATAGATATCATTATCATATCGGTTGATAATTGGATATTGAGATAAAAAAAAAGCACCCACTGGCGCCTATCAGGTGATGCAATAGGCACCCAGGCAGGTAAGTGCGGCCCAATTCCCCCAGGGCTTCAGGGGGGTCACTTGTGCTTGATACTTTTCGACGAGTCGCCTATTTTTGCTGATCTTACCTTCTTGCATCTCTATTTTCTAGGAAAAAAATGAAATTTGGCGGTTCCCTCCTTTCTTTCCGCTCCACCTTGAATAAAAGACCAATAGAGGAGGTAGTCACGTTGCCATCATGTTGGAATTTTTCTTTCCTAGAGTCTGGTAATAATGAGCTTTCCATTTCTGTTTGAAAAAGCGCCTCGAAAATGAAGTGACTCTTCAAGAGAAACAAACATCCCTAAAAATTAGAGTTAGAACACGAGCTACACGATGCTTGGCCATCGCCTGGCTAGACCCGAAACCACTTCCTTTTTGTCTTGGCACAAGGTTGGCTTGTCATTTATGCCAAATTTACGAAACAGTTCAAAGTGATAGACTAAGGGTACGAAAATTGGCTCCAATCCCTGGTATGGCGAGTTGGCGCGGATGCCTGCTAATGAGTTGACTGAAGCCTAGGTACTTATGGAGGTGTTGCAGAGCAGTCGTGGGGTAACAAATAGAAATGCTTCAATAACTAAACCTACATTCGACAACCCTCCACCTCCCGCGTACAAACGCCCCAAATACTGTTTTCGTATTGAGGGGCGCCACCGTTTCGAATCATGAGAGGTATACACTCATTCCTCTTGAGGATTGCATACCACCAATCCAGTGGGATGGCGAACCCTGAGTAGAAGAGAGAGAAGGCTCAACACCGCCCCTCCGAACAATGGAAGACTAGTGCAAGGTTGTCTTGGCCAGAGCAAAAACAATGTTTGATATGGGGGTCATGGGCCTCTGGGTGGCTGCTGCTAACGTAGATACATAGAGTTGCGATAGTCAATTAGCGCGCTGCCATGTTATCACGTTCACACCACCAAACAAATTGACAGCCTCAAAGTGACCATGGCTGCATCGAGGCTTGAAGGCTAAAGCGATGAGTGTACGGAGCCGAGCAAGTAGCCTGAGAAAGCGGGAAGATCCTGTCAATCGAGGCTGAAAACTCCGCGTCCAGCTGGACGCTAATTGCTCTGAGCAAGCTCAAGTTATTTTTGAGCTCTTAAATATTTCTCGTATTCTTGATGCGATGAAGCCGCACACTAAGTTATTCTAGCCAACCACAGCAAGAACATGAAAGATGATCTTCGTGGTTAGTCGAAAGGAGCTCTCGTTAGGACCCTTGACTGATGGCTTATTATTATAGCCCAGTGTGAGGAATATAAATTGAGCACGCTAGGCAAACCTGTTTCTGAAATTTTATTTACCTCTTCGTTTTGTCAATTTTCACCTAATTATTATTCCTATTTTTTTTTTTTTTTTTTTTTTTTTTTGGGTTTCTTGTGTTTAGCGCCTTGATACCCCATCTCATCCCAAAGCTCTCTTCGCCATGTCTTACGGCACAAGCTATGACCTGAGTGACCTGCAAGACTGGTTGGATAGCTATGGCAATTATGATTACGGCTATGGGTCGAGTAGCTACGGTTCATCTGATTATTCCGATTACTTTCCATCGAGCTACTTTTCAGGAGACAGTGCCGTCAGCGACACGTGTGTCAAGTCCGTCGCATTTAAAACAACCAGTTCTAGGGTCGATCTGGCCTTCGATGTGCTATTCTTCATCGTCTATCTTGGACTTTTGGTTATCACCGCTATCTGGTTTTTCAAGAGCAGTCAAAAGCGTGCTACCCTTGCAAAATGGTTCCTTTTCTTCGTCACCATAATTTTCGCTCTCTTGTATGGTACCCATGAAATTCCACTGAAAAGTATTTTACTAATTATTCTTGCAGATACCTGATGGTCGATATAATCATTCTCTCCTTGTACCAGTGTTTGATGCTGAGCACCGCTCGAAATAATTTGATCCTTGCTGGCATTAAATGGATCGATGGCCTTTCGGAAATTTCTTTGGTTGTCCTCATCTTGATCCCAATTTGCTTGGAACTACAAAGTCGTGGTCTGCTGCGCACCATTACTTTGGCTGTACATGCTGGCTGGCTGGGAATAACCGGTGTCCTCCTCATCGCTAGTCTAGGCCTCAACACCCATTACCAGCATGGGATATATACCGGAGACACCGGCTTGGATTACCTCGGCATGCTGAAGTCGCTTAGAGATGTCTCGATGGCATACTTGGTCTTTCTTTTCCTCGCAACATTGCTTGGAGCAGCTAGCCTTAGCGTATCTTTGTTTTACAAGAAGAATATTCGTCAAGGAGTATGTTTCCCCCTTAAACCCAGTGACTTCCTCCTCTCCCCCGGGCCCTTTTGTTTTAAATAAGACTGCCAACTAACTCGTCTTGATTTAGATCTTGTTTATAGCGATCATAGTTCTTATCGTTTCTTTCGTCGCATATAGTCTGGTTCTGATGGGCAGCTTTGCTGACTTGTACTATGAATCTACGATTCTTACCTCTTCTCGGGTGGAGCGTGAGGATGCTGCAATCTTCTTGTCACGCTTCTTCTATACTATTACTTTCCTGAGTGCTTTGGTTGTCGCCGGATCCAGTCAAGCGTTTCACGAGGATACCGAGAGAGCCCCGGAGCCTCCTGCTCCCCAGCCTGATGATGCCTCTGGCGGTGCCTCAGAGCCTAAACATGTTGAATACGAATCCAATCCTGTACCAACTCCTTACCAGGGCGAACATATGGCATGATTGACGGCGGGTATTCAGTTGGAGGGCTCTAGGTCAATTTGAGATATGATTTACTTAATGCAGATTTCGAGGTTTTCCATTTCTTTCAATATTTTATGTAATAACCCTTTCATCTACTCATAATTCAAATTCAGATTGCACTTACAGATGTTAAATAAGGGAGCAAGTCTATCTTATAAACATATGACTGAGACGATGCGCTGCGATTTGGATAGGGATTCTACACAGTTAATTCATCTTTGTCAGATTAATATACATACTTAGTACTTGCCGAGCGCTCCCAGTGGTAGATTAGGGAAAAAAAAACTAGGTAGGTGCATTTAATACCGACCGTATTTTGCCGAGAATACGATCGCTTATCATCAATTCATCAGAGCGAAAAGCGGGGGGAGGGGCCCTCATCACACATTTAGTCCGAATATTCCAACCCACTCTCCGGACAAGAAGGATTACAATACACACATACCTTCAATCCAATGTCCGCAAAACGTCCGTCGGTTCTGATTTTTGGTGTTGGAGGGGTTGGAGCAGTATATGTCCTGCAGTTGCAGCGTGCTGGTTGCACCGTTACTGCTGTTTGCCGATCCAACTATGATGCGGTGTGTCAGAACGGCTTCAGTCTGACAAGTCCACTATGGGGATCTGTGACATATCGCCCCGATCATATACTCCGAAGTGTGGCTGACTGTGACCCCGATATCTCATATGACTATATCATAGTCACGGCCAAGTCCTTCCCCGATAGTAAGCCCTCCTTGGGTGACCTACTACGGCCAGCGTTGATAGGACGCCCAAGCACGGCGATCGTCCTAGCACAGAACGGCATCGGGATCGAGACGGATATCGCTCAAGCATTTCCGGAAAATCCTATAATCAGCGCCGTGATCTATATACCTGTCGCTCAGACCCAGCCAGGAATCGTCCACCATGCCGAGACGCTCAATATATTCGAAGTGGGGACTTTCCCTTCCGATGCGCCCGCTCCCCACAAGCAGCTTGTGAGCACCTTGGCCGATCTGATGATCAGCGGTGGAGGCGAAGCTCGTGTCTACGAAGATATTCAGGTAGCACGTTGGTCGAAGTTACTGCTGAATGCTTCGTGGAGCCCGATCTGTGCCCTCTCCCTATGTACCGATGGGGACTTTTTGTGTAGCTCGTCGCCTTTCGCTCATGACTTAGTGTGGGCGGTTATGATGGAAGTGGTGTCACTGGCACGGAAAATTGGGATTCCGGGAGTGGATGAAGAAGCAGCTCGGGCACGTCTGACGATTGCTGAACGAAGAGCTAAGGAAGGTACGGGTCGAGAAGTGAGTATGCTTCAGGATGTCAACCGGGGACGCCCGTTTGAGGTCGAAGCCATTGTTGGAAACACGGTTCGATTGGGCCGTTCCTATGGTGTTTCAATGCCTCGACTAGAAACAATTTATGCACTTGCAAGGGGACGGTATGACACTTTGGTTAACCGAAGGAAGTAAATTCAGAAAATTGAATTTTTTTTTTTTTTTTTTTCTTTTTTGGGAAGAAATTAACTTTTTGAGAGAATCTGTCGTTGTTATATTGGAATAAGTCCTGGAGCCGTTGGGCAAATTTTCCGTTCCAGCAGTGACCTACAGAAGAGTCTTGGAGTAAGCTCTCCCTCATACAAAAATCGACATAGGTAAATTATTATAGGATGGTATTGCTAGATAGGCACGATATGACATCATAAGGTAAACACAGTTTCCCCCTAATGTCCTACACTTTGACCCTTATTATGCACCCTGCGATGAAGAAATGTTGCCACAAAGTCCTCGAGAGGTTTAACGTCCTCCAGGCTCCCAAGAAACGCGACGTGTTGATCGGGTCGCAAGAGAACCATGCATCCTTCGGATGAGATGCCGAAAGATGCATATGCTTTCCCTCCTCCTGAGTGATATGATTTGTTATCTGCAAACACCTTATCATACTCCATGCCATCTTCCTCAGTGTACTGACAAAAAGCGCTAGGCAATTGGAAGAGATCGATTGCATGCCTCTCTGCAGAGTGGATAAGGTATATCCCTACACTGCCCACGGGACCACTGCGCTCCTTATCCTTGTTTAATTGAGCAATATATGACTCGTCACAACTGAGGTATTTTCCCAGCTGGTGAACCCGCTCCATTTGTATTGGGTCGGAGATATTTCCCCCAAATACAACCAGGTTCCATTGGCCGATGCTAGGGAATAATTGCTGCAAATGATAGGCTTGAGAGTCGCTCTGGTTAAGCACGAGCTCACTCGGTATGCGGGCCCCGACTTGGATATTTGTCGCTAAAGACGACTTGCTAAAGATTGTCGTTCCGTCCACGCAAGAAGTAGGAGTAACCAAGAGATTGGGCTGGTAAGTCACTGCCAATCCGGATGCTGAAGTATTCTCTTCTTCCAAAGCACGCTTATAATCCTCGTCGAATTGTCCGTTTGTATCAGTGATGCTCCCATAAAGCCCGCGGCAGACTCGTCGGTCGAGACGAAGTAGTCGCTCCGCGACAGGAAGTCTCTCTTCTTGATAGGTATGCAGAATATTACTTGGAGAAACGCCATGAATGACCGAAGCCAGTTTCCAGCCTAGGTTGTATGTATCTTGCATACTGACATTCATTCCTTGTCCCGCCTTTGGCGAGTGAGTATGGACGGCATCCCCCGCGAGGAATATTCGATCATGATAGGAGAATTTAGGACATACACGTTGACCAACCTGAAGACAGTTAGGGACGACATAACGTAAGGTACATTTCACCTGGGGGTGGACATACTTTGTATATGGTACACCAATCAATGGACAGAGCTTTGATATGATACGGTTGCATTATTGCCGCAATATCCTGCATCACAATTGACGCATTTTGCTGTAACCTATATTGCACGGCGGTTTCAGGTGAAATTTGGACGTATGCACGTATCATCTTCTTCTCCCTCGGAATTATCATTAGGCTCCCGAACTTTGACTTCACAATACAGCGCTTGCGAATATCAGCTAGAGAGGGACGACACGTCAGCCTTGCATAATATGTCAATAAATTTGACACGATTAGAAACGGAAATTGAACGAACAAAAGTTGGTCGCTGGAACAAAGTCCATCGCGGCCCAGTCTTGGCCTAAATTTTCCCCTTCCAGACGAAATCCCAGTTGCTTTCTTACCCAGCTTCGAGCCCCATCACAGCCAAGAAGATACTTGGCTCGTACCTCGAGGCCGATCTCAGCATATGTTGAATCGTGCGATAGAGCTGAGTCTGGTCGAGATGTTTCACTTCCGTTGGGACTGACTAGATCTCTCTCCCTTGGGGTGGCCGATGGATAGTGGTCTAGCGTCACCTGAATAGGATAAGCAGTTGGATCATTCAAAGACAATAAATCAACCTCCAGCGACTTCGGTGCGATCGATTGCCGAATATCGATGTGCTCATGATTCTGAAGGAACTTTAGTAAATGCTCTTCAATGCTCGCTTGACCAAGAGTCGACTCATGAAACCGCGACCACCCAGGTTTAGTATTAGCTGAGATGCTTCGTCTCTGTAACGGTCCATCGATGGAATCACACTGCAGATATTGGGAGGTACCGATCAGCAAGGAAGACAAGAGTTGCTAAATATCCCATAACTAAAATGTCCTACTAACCCAGAGCGCAATTTCGATCGTATGATTTGACTCGGCCCAGATGGAAGTTGCCAAATCAAAGCTATCCAATATTTCCAATGTTCGGCCTTCTAGGCCATCAGCACGGCCGGCGCGAGTACAAGACGACTTTTGTTCGACAAGGAGAGTCCTGATCCCTGTTCGAGCCATCCACGCGGCTGCCATCAACCTATCCCTCTAGAATGTAAGTGTTTCATTTCCCACGCGTAACGTAAAAACATCAAAGATGACGCTGGAAGGGGTATTGAGGGGGGGAAAGATTAAGCAAAAAGGAAAAAAAAAAAGAAAAAGCACGCACCCTGCTGGCCCCGCACCAATAATTATCACGTCTACCCGAGCCATCTGGGTCATACTGCGTCGTCGGCTTAGATCATGAGAGATCTCGGCAAGGTGTAAGAACTGAGGAGTCTTCCTTTTCATTCGGAAGCACACCTTTCAAAAGAATTTTATGCTTCCCCCTTCCTGACAGTTGCTCGTTGAAAGTACAACGCAAAGGGGGATAGAAAGGAAAAAGGGGGGGGGGGGGGACTTACTGACCGGTATTTCATGACAGGCGACCCAGCTGCATGGGGAAATTGAACGATATGTGGCTGCAAATTCGCATCTATATCCCAAACCAGAATACACCGGAGGGCTTAATAAATCAAGGAGTAACTATTTCCTAGCAATCAGCTGAGTGATGTAGTTGCGTCACTTGGGCGTCTCTCCCTCTTTTTCCTGCCTCGCACTCTGACGAGCTGTAGCTGGGTTGACCGATCCATTTATCGCCATGCAGGCTTTCTGGATTAGGGCAGTCGGATCATCATGTATTCTGCAGGAATTGGACAGCAGCACAGTAGTGCAAACCGTAAAAGTTGGAACTAATTGGGTTTGGGAAAGGGAACAAGTCACATTCAAGGAACGCCCGAGTACCACAGCATAACACCCCTTGCTCAGAATTGCCATTGAATATTTGCAATCTACGATGTCCCCTCAGGTAAGAATGCGGGCACATCCTATAATAAGATAATCATCTAGACCCTCGGGCCTCTCACGCATTCTTGAAAACCCCCTTTTCTCCCATGAACACGTTTGACTGGTGAACTAGGTCAACAACACAATATGGGCTCAATCAATAATTTCTACAAGCCTGAGGAGGCTATATATGTATTCCGCTCCAAAACACACACAAATCATGTTCTCTAAAAGCTGATGTCTATATCTAGTGCAACGATGGACGGGAAGAAGCTCTTCTCGCCTTCATAGATTCGCACCCTCAGCGAGAGACGCTGCAGAATTCACCTGAGGCCGTCTTGGCGGCAATAGATGAATATGGCCGGACTCGAGATTTCCTGATGAACGTGGGTAAGCACAAGGGTAGGATGGTTACGGACCTAATCGCCCAGAAGAAACCCAAGAACATTCTTGAGGTCGGGTGCTATGTCGGCTACTCAGCCATTCTGTTCGGTAACGCTCTCCGCCAAGCTGGTGGTGAAAAATACACCAGCCTAGAAATGAGTCCAAAGTTTGCCTCAATCTCGCGGTCTATGGTCGCCCTTGCGGGGTTAAGTGACTTTGTCGAGATCATCGAGGGCCCCTGTCGGGACTCGCTTCGCACTCGTCTCCCACAGAAGAAAGCATGGGACATTATCTTCCTTGATCATGCGAAGACCTCTTACTTGAATGATCTGAAGCTCTGCGAAGAGCTTGAGTTTGTTGCCCCCGGGACCATCGTCCTCGCTGATGATATGGTTCGGCCCGGAAACCCTGCGTATTCAGAATATGTCAGACAATCTCCGACCGAGAAACGTGTTCTCTTCAAGCGATTCAGTGGAGGAATCATGGATGGAGGGATTTCCCTGGGAAATCCTAATCTAGTTTATCGAACGGAAGTTTTTGAAGGGCTACAACCGACAGGGGATCCAGTGGGTGTTCCTTCCCCCTATCGACGTTATATCTCACTCGCTAATAGAGTTTTTCTTTTTTTTTTTTTTTTCTAAAAAAAACCTATAGGACTCGGTTGAAGTTTCCTACTGTGAAGGAATAGATAATGAGTAGAGAGACATAAATTTATTATTTGTTTGTTTGTTTTGCAGAAAGGCAATTTGTGAATTCAACATAAGGGATTTATTTTGGTCTTTCTTATCACATGTGTCTTGCTAGCTGAGCCATAAGCTCATATAAATGGTACCTTCCGAGCTATATATATTGGTAGAGTGCATTTCCCGGGAAGGGGGGGAGGGATAAAGATTTACGCCGCAGGCACTTAATTTGACGACTTCAATATGAATTGTATAGGTTGCTTTTATAATCCGTCCGGTCACTCGTCCAATAACAGAAAGAGAGAGGGCTACCTAAGGTACCTATCTACTTAGTGCTGTACATACGTACCTAAGGTACCTAGCTTTAGTTTCTAAATCAGTTTCATATAAGACAGTGGCGAGGCATCATAGCGTACATGTTCTTTTAAGTCTCATTATTTACAATATATGTGCAAGTCATGTACTTATAGAATGGGTTATATCTGCCCCACAGATGCCGTTTTATTGTCACTAAATTAGGCACCTCCTTCCCCTACTGTTTATCACAAAGTCTATATACTCCTTTGGAAATTTCGGATACGAGTGTCGTCTACAGTTACAAGCCAAAAGAAAATAGGAAAAGTTACCTCTACAGTGAAGATAACATTTAAGAGTGCGAGAAAGATGGTGGTAAACAAGGAGTAAAATTCTGGGTTTATTTCGTCCAAGCTTTGTATGTGCATACATATGTACATACATACATTCATCTACGCTATGAAGATGTAGATGCCGCGATTCCGTCGTTATTGAAAAAGGAGAATCTTGGGCGTCTCGTCTCTTCAGAGAGCACCTGGAGGGAGGCTTTACTCCTGGGGGGTGCAGCAGGTCCAGCACTAACGTTCTCTTAGTATTTGATAAGAAGGGAGAGGGCCGGAGATCACTAACTTCACCGCTCTGGGAAGAATACTATAAACACAACCATTAGTATGACTAGCTTTTGGTGGAGGGTAGTTCGGAAGTAAACATACAGAGGGAGGCGGGCAGTCTAGTTCCTCGAAGGCACAAATCAAGAGACAGACATCAGCTGGGGTTGGAGCTGCAACAGCTGTGGCAGCGAGGGCCGTGAAGGCGGCAGTAAGCAGAAGAGAGAACTGCATATTGATAAAAATAGATTTGAATAAATAGAGAAGATTGTTATCAGGTAGATTTGTAGGAAAGATTGATGAGAGGGTAAAAGAAATGTCTGTCTCGTCGGGGAGAAGATGTTGATATTTAATACATCTTGGATACCTTGCCTCACAATATCTTCAGACACTGAATATACCGAGACATTAGGGCCTTGTCGACCAGGGTTTGTGATCCAGACTACGGATACGAGGTGCTCACAGCGAGTCTGGTTGCGTTCCGCGGAAAGATGAGATCTTGGCCAACCAACTTATCCAATTATAAGCCCAGCATCCTTGTAGAGCAAGGTGATAGTCTGACACATGTCTCTCCTATCTCGTCGCCAATGTTTGGCATTCCATGTTCTCAGCCATGTCATTGTTCCGGTAAGCATCCTCCCCTCATTCACTAGCCGAATATATACGCTATCATTCGACTCCCCGTGTTTGACTCATGAGTACTGGTCTCCGCACATTTCTCCCCACCCCTTCTTGATGCAGAATTTGGGCTTGACGGGTAATGCCAAGAATGAACACGAAGGATTTTGACTTCGCCACATCCAGCAAGTTTATTAAGTGGGGGGGGTAAATACGGGTAAATCTCCCATTGAAGAAGAGGGGGCACAGCGCTACTTAGCATGGCGAAAGATAAGGAGGATAATGGAATAGCGCAACTATTCTGTTCGCCATGCTAAGGAAGAGCGTATGAAGGATGGGATGTACTCTTTAACTACTCAGTTCAGAGCAAAAAGCTCACTGGCCGAGACGGCACGTGTTGAGGATCCGCGCTATTCCAGATTTGGAGGCATTCTTCGGGGTTGTCTGTGAAGCAATCAAAAGGATTTTGCCAACCTCAACGAGGGATTATCATCCTGGAGAATTTCCTTTTCAGGAGATTCTTGTCGGGATAGATATCTTTGCATTATTATCCTCCTCTCATTTGAATGCTCTCGACTGCTCGATTGTTGACATCACGATCCTGGTTCCGAGACAATGGCCGTGGTAATGTCCCGTTCGAACCAAAAAACCTGCCCCTCTATGATGTCACTGTGTGAAAAACATCGCTGTCATGATCTCTCCTGGATTACCCTGGGCCGGCGAAGATTTTCTTATGGGACTTTGATGCAGTCTATTCGTAATGTAATTTCAAACCGGATTCTTAGGGCTTACTAGCTACATTCGGGTGTATACCCCGGATAAAACTGCATGGCTCCCGCTCAAGTGACAAGGTTCGAGATAGGTCAAATAGTCCACCAAAATTTAGGGCGTTCAATATGCGGGGCGTGGCTGCAGTTGTCAAGTTTCTGGCGAGTTTGGCGGGGCTAGGATGGATAATTGAAGATCCTTCAGAGTTAGATAGGAGGAATAATGAGCCTATTGCCGTCAACCTTACAGTTCTTACCGAGGGGGGAAATCAGTCAAGTCCTATCTTGTATGGGATTATGTTTGAGGTGAGCATCCAATTGCTAATCATTTTGAAATATTTGCGAACTAAGGAAATAATCCTGCAGGAAATGGACCGGTCAGGTACATATTTCAACATATCAATGTCGTATAAATACTAAAAAGTCGGGTAGGCGATGGAGGAATACATGGGCAGCTGCTGCGGAACAACGGGTTTCAGGGCGAGAGCCCAGGGCTCACTGCATACAAGCCTATTGGAGATGCTGAAATCATGCAAGATACATTGAGCCCGGTTAGTAGTGCCATTAAGTCCTCTCTTCTAGTGTCTGTGCGAGCAGGAGCAACGGGATTTGTAGGCTTTGCCAATATCGGATACAATGGCGTCCCGGTATTGGCTGTCACTTACCGAAGTGAATTTTGGATGATGGGTGACTATACGGGGCCCATCACTTTGCAGCTTGTGGGCTCGTCCAGTGGAATTGTTTACGCCTCGCATAATATAACTGTCAACAGTTCATGGGATCAATTTACCCGCTACGAGGCTACATTCAATTCGACAGCCTCGCCAGACGGAGACAATGAATGGAGGCTATTATTCGACACTACAAAAGCCCAAGCCGGCATGTTGAATTTTGGCTTGGTGCAGCTATTCCCTCCCACTTTCAAGTCCAGGTGGGTATGGCTGTCTCACATCTTGTGTTGAGGCTAACTCGTAAAATCATAGACCCAACGGTCTTCGTGAGGATATTGCCAGTCTCATAGCGGATCTTCAACCGTCATTTCTCAGGTTTCCGGGTGGCAATAATATGTGAGAGGTCCCCGATAATTTCTTAGTGTTTTACTGACAGTAACCTAGAGAGGGGGTAGGGGTTGACAACCGCTGGAAATGGAATTTAACTATTGGACCAGTCGTGGATCGACCGGGAAGGCAAAGTTTGCTTCAATCCATCCCACCCTCTCTGTACTGCAGCTAACTGAAGGTAAATAGGTAACTGGCACTACCCTAATACGGATGCTCTTGGTAAGTCTGGTCCCAGGTATTTATTCACATATCCTGAGTACACTGACAGGATCAGGGCTCGATGAATACCTCTGGTGGTGTGAGGATACTGGCATGATTCCGCTTCTCGCAGTCTGGGATGGAAAGTCATACGGCGACATTCTCTCAGGCTCGGACTTACACCCATATATCACGGACATCCTAAACGAGTTGGAGGTATGGCATTGGCGTCAATACTTTAGGAAGTTGATATAAATTGCTGATAGCCAAAATCAGTACCTCCTCGGCTCCCCTGATACTCCATTCGGGAGTCTTCGAGCCAAGAGTGGACGTGAGGAGCCATGGCCTATTAATTATATCGAGATAGGCAATGAGGACGACTATACGGGCGGATGTGATACATACCCTGACCGATTTACACAAATTTACAATGCTATCCATAATATTTATCCGCATATCACGTTGATAGCATCAAACCTTGAACCGGCATGTCTTCCTGAATCTCCACCCGCGGACATATGGTATGATTACCATTATTACCGCAAGCCTGATGACTTGGTAGCGATGTTTAATCTATGGGACAACCACCCACGGTCGCAACCAGTCATTGTCGGAGAATATGGCTCTCGAAATGTCAGCTATGCTAATGGGGTCTACTGGTCATTCATGCAGAGTAGTTGTAGCGAAGCTGTACATATGATCGGTCTGGAGCGAAACAGCGATGTGGTGAAAATGGCTGCATATGCACCGTTGCTTCAGCATTTTGGATTCACTCAGTGGTCGGTGGGTGTCATTCCCTTCCTGTGTTAGGGTTTCCATTGTGATCTAATCCATTCAAATTACAAGCCCACCCTAATCGGGTTCGATTCAAGCCCGGGTTCCCTGACCCCCTCAACGTCATACTATGTTCAAAAGATGTTCTCAACGAACCAAGGGACCACTGTGCTCCCCGTAAATTCTTCATCAGGCTTTGGTCCACTCTATTGGGTGGTTACCACAATCAACTCTACTAGTATCTACCAGGTCAAGCTGGCGAACTACGGCGAAACAGAGCAAATTGTGTATGTGAATGTTCCTGGGACGAAGGGAAAGCTCGAGATGCTCTCGGGGCCACAGGATGGGAAAAATTTGCCGCACAATATCACAATTGTGCCGGTGACAAGCAATATCACGAGCGACCAAGGAGAAGGGATGTTTACAGTTCGCATGGCTCCATGGGCTGTTGCCGTTTTAGTTGTTGAGTAAGGGCAGTCCGCAGCAGCCTCTTATTAGTTTAATTTAGATTCTCGAAAATTTCCAGCGACCGTTGTTATTCCTTGGCTTGTTTTCACACAAACCCCATGAATCAAGCTCGACCCTACGCCGTACGCCGATACCAGTTAATGATGAGACCGGAATATCTTGGACCCATGGTACACGCTATATTCTTGGGCGGGTTAAATATTTAAGCTATCAAAACACATGTGCAGCACATAGCATGAAAGAAATAAGCAGAATAGACTTAACACACAAAAAATCTGACTAGTTACATAAGTGTGCCTTATCAGTTAGGTCAAACTACTCCAAATATAAATGCAGGGTTCCAAAGCGGGCACCCAAAACGGAAATATGCTGACCCCGCATATACACTCCAAGATTTCCAAGTCATCAGGAATCTCCAATAATCACAACAGACCAGGGTGTTATTTAAACCCTCTTCTCATTCTCTCACCATATTGTATCCTCCTTTACAAATATACCTCTAAATTTGTCATTCCCTCACTAGCAATGTCTCGGCTTTCTGATTACCGTCTCCTCACCTTCGATGTCTATGGAACCCTGGTTGACTGGGAAGGAGGGATCCTGGCGGCACTGCAGCCCGCATTGGAGCAACACAGCGTGCGACCGACTCCCACACGTGAAGAAATCCTAAACATATTCCATGATTTAGAGCGTGAGCAACAGTCTAAAACCCCATCTATGCTCTACTGCGATGTCCTCTCAACCATCCACGCGCCCCTCCTCGACCGACTTGGGCTCTCCGCTCCTCCCTCCGCAGAAGAAAGCAAAGCTTTTGGTGATTCGGTCGGCACCTGGCCCGCCTTCGCGGATACTGTGGATGCGCTGAATCGACTACGAAAGCACTACAAGCTCGTGGTGTTATCAAACGTGGACCGAGAGTCCTTTGCCAAGACCAACGCGGGGAGTCTCCAAGGGGTTCCGTTTGATATGATCATCACCGCGCAGGATGTGGGATCATACAAGCCTGACCAGCGCAATTTCGAGTATATGCTACGAGCCGTGAAGGACAAGTTCGGGGTCGAGAGGGAGCAAGTGCTCCAGACGGCGCAGAGTCAGTTCCATGATCATCACCCGGCCAGGAAGACAGGGATTAAGTCGGTGTGGATTGTTCGGCCGGGGGCAGCAATGGGAAATATGGAGGAAACGGTGTATGATTGGAAATTTGACACGCTTGGGGAGATGGCAGATGCTCTGGAAAAATGAGAGTAATTCATTGGCATGTTATTCGCTTCGGGGACTCGTTAGCGATGTAATAACTTGGAGATTTAACGTACATAAAAAGGTGGGCCGGTTGTGCATTGAGCTCACCCTGACGTATTTTCTTTGACCAAACATTATAACTTACGGAGCGGGCAATCCCGAGGAGAGGATTTGGCAGGTTTGACGAGGAATAATGAGTAAGGTTTTGTCAACATTTCGATGAAGCCAAAGAGGATACCAAAAAAAAAAAAAAAAATAGAAAGAAGAAGCGAAACCTATGACGAGAATTTTTAAAAGAGGCTCGCGATTGTTGGTTGTGAGATCTGATGAAATAGGGGGAAGTCTTCCGAAAAGGCCGATTGCAATGCTAAAATGCGACCCCTAACAAACATAATCTAATCTAGAGCTTGCTGGTGAACTAACTGATCCTTTCAAACATATCCTTTCAAACATATCCTTTCAAACATGATTAGTTAGTAATTTTTTGGTTGGCATTTTGCCGTGCGGGCTGTGGAGTCTGTGTGTGGTGTAGTGGGAAAGAATGAATAGAAAAAGCATAGAGTGGGGATAAGATCAACAGGAGAGAGTGAATGTAATTCGAGATGAAAACAAGGTCAAACGAGGCACGAAAGGTCTGATCATGAAAGGGAAGGGAGAAGAAATTCCTCACTAGTCCTGGGGGGCTGCATTATGGAGTCGAGCTCAGGTAAGAAGATCTGTAGATATAGTTCATTGGAAGATAATTCAATGTGATGTGGTGCAGTTCGGAGGTAATATTGGGTAGACTATTGAACTCTATCTCCACCCAAAATGTCCCTCCTAACTAGCGAGTTCACAAATTCGTATCGACAAGCTGCAGGCTCCACTAGCTGAAGACAGGGTAAAGATATTCAAGAAGGAAAGCTAAAAGGACGATCATATTTCTCATGATTCATGAAGAGCTCAGCTGAGTGGGACCACCACATCGCAGCAAAAGGGAAAACCTTCTTTCTCAGATATGCTAAGTTTGATCAAGGTAATGAATGTAGTCTGTGTTGGTTGTTGGGCTGGGATGGTCTTGGGGATTGGGATAGAGATGGCTGGGGCTCTGTCAATGTAATCCACAATGTTCCTTTCTCTTGCATCGTTTCCATCGTGCCGTCCCTGTCTCTTCCTTTTTTGTCAACATCTTCGTATTATTCTTTGTCATTCTTTGCATTCTTTTTCTTCCTTCGCTTAACTAATTGGAGTATCCTTAGTTAATAACTAATGGCATATCTAGTACGTAATAACCTCGGAAAAAAGCGCACCTTCAGGAAGTATGGGCAGCAGCTCTACACCGCTACACTTTGCCAACAAGACTGCTCAGTTTTAGGGCATGAATCTTGGATATATGAATATCATGCGTCAGGTGGAACAGGGAAATTTTATGAGGGGAAAACTTCCACCCGTGATATGAAGAAATCACACCCAAGCTTATTACTTAGGGAGGGGTTTTTTTTTGTAAGCCAGGAGAGAAGACTCTCTGGAATATGATCTTTCTCCAAATAGACGGGGCCTTTAATACCTGCCTTACTAATATGGAGTCAAGTTTGTACTGTAAGTGCCTATAATATTGAATATTAAATGGTTATGTCAATATTGCTTCGCTGGGCTAGACTTGTTCGTGGTGACATCTATGGAATGGGAATTAATGGAGACATACAAAGAAGACGGACTTGACCCTCTGGTAAAACATGCAAGAAAATGATAGCTATGAATAGTGGAGTTAGAGATAATCTGCCTAATTCTATTGCATATCCATTTGGAGGTATTCATGAAGAATAGGGAGCCTAACTACCTAAAGACTTATCTATGTGCACACGTTTCTACCCAGGAAGAATTGAAGAGCAAATTCACCTCTTACCTCCCTCTCTCTTCCTTCGATTTCTGCAGCGTCAATCATCCGTCATCTGACCATCTATGTCAAGTTTCCTACCGCCGCGTAGAGCTTACACATGAACTACAGCCGCTTTCTCCTGATCACTTCCGCTGCTGTCAACCTCTCGAATCGCCTCCTCTGCCATCCTCTGTCTCTCCTCCTCCGACGCCCCGTACCATCTCCCCACCACATTCTCATCGCCAAACACTGCTCCCATCTCCTCTAATGTCCTGCCCTTCGTCTCGGGGAACAGCGCCCATATTGCCACAATATAAAGCACACTCGGCACAATCAACACGAGATAAAACCGCCATCCAACCCGATCTAGTGCCACAGGAGCACCCACTAGCGTAATTTCGCTTGCAATATAGAAGCCACTCAACCCCAATGCTACGCCCTGACTGCGTAAATGGTTGGGGAAAATCTCGGCCAGGTACACGAATTGCGTGGCATCGACAAAGAAACACCACCAAAAGATGAAAAAGAAGATGAAAAACACCGCTGCTCGCAGCCCAGCGATGTTGGAGGTATTAAGGTACTCCGCCGTCAACGCACACAGAAACGTAACACTGACGGTGCAGCCGCAGGCGCCGATGAGTAGGAACCGTCGACGCCCGTATCGATCGACGAAGAATGCCGTCCAGGTATTTCCGATCAATGTAAAAGATGTCCAGCACGCGTTCAACAGCAAGGGAACACTACCAGTCATACCCAACGAGGCATATATTAAGACTCCGTAATTCGTCATCACGAATACTCCTAAGAACTGATTCCCCCACATCATGATCGAGGCAATGAGAGACCGCTTGCGATTCGCCTTTGTTCGGAAGAGTTCGAGGAACCTTCTTCCGGTGCTTTCACGGCCCTCTCCATTAGGATGCGTGGAGAGGAGCAAGGCTCGATCACTTTCTAATTGTTGTTCGATCAAGTAGAACTCCCGTCGAGCGGCAAGACCCCGTTCATCCACCGGATCGTAATGCAATCGCTTTAGAATTCGTAGCGCCTCCTCCCTATGCCCATTCGCGAGCAGCCATCGAGGAGACTCAGGAACAGCCCGGCTTCCAGCCAACACACACAACGGAAACGTTACCTGGAACGCGAGAGGAAAGCGCCACGAGAAACCTGCTGCAGAACTGTTGGGATCCATATGCCAACACGCATACCCCATCCACCCCGCAAGACTGTATCCAACCGCATACATAACCCCTGTCACGCAGACCATTGCGCCTCTCGTCTCAGCTGTTGAAACCTCAGCCTGATAGATTGGTACAATACATGCTAGTATCCCAGCACCTACGCCAGCAATAAATCGTCCAACAAGAAACATGGCGAGATGAACTGCACCAGAACATAAAGCTCCTCCGATGATTAGAACTATGGAACCAAGCTGGATCGTCCGCTTTCGACCGTGTGAGTCCGCACACCACGATTGGAGGAGGCATCCTGCGACGGCACCAGCAGAATTAACCCCATTGAGGGCTCCAATCATGTTAGTTGTATGGGCATAACCGGGGGACGACGAGGAAGCTGTAAGACCAAAATAGGTGTAAAAATTTGGCTGTCCAACAGTTGAGCCAATAACTGCGAGACCATAAGCCGTTGAGATGGTCCCGATTGCCACAAGGACCACAACCCAGAGGTTGTAGGTGTTAATTTTGGACAGCATATTTCTCACACTCACACCGAGGAATGAGATTTTCTGATGTGATAACAACTATACTATAAAAAAAAAAACAAAAGAGAAAGCTCGAAAGACAACAACTAGATAACAGGGCTGATGCACCTCCTACAACCCTACCTAGGGTATTTATAAAACTCCAATCCTACCAAAGAAAACATCAAGCCAGACGAATGACATACCCTTCCCTGCTGATTTACATCTGCATATCCGTATTTGGTAATGAGGGGTATGTATAGCCCTTACTATACTTACTCGACCCATGTGTCCATCTACCCCTCAATCTGATCTCTTCCTTCGCCCGAAGACTGCCGACTCTATTTGACCAGTAAATCTACATGAATGCTCAGTATCGCGACCCAATGCTGTCTATCAAGTTATTGATTCTCTTAGCCGAGGGGCGACTCGGTTATTATGGAAAGCAGAATCAATGCGGGGAAGACTTAGACAGCCTTCGAAGCTTATTTTAGGGCCCCCATTCCCCACAACCTGGTCCAATACGAATATTGAGGGATACGAATGTACTCCACAAAGAGTATTTGATATAACTTCATTGGAGATGATTGGGCTTAAGTTGAGAACCCCAGGTTTTTGACGAGATTCGCATTTGAAAAATAAAAAAAAACTTATTACTCGGAGTAGAAGGCTTGTTTGCAATTGAACAAATAAAGAACAGATTATCATTATATCTACTTGAAGCTAGCTACATACTCATTATACAGAAAAGAAAAGGGTTAACAAAAGAAAAATGAACACAACAAATAAGAAGGGCTTGTCGGCTAGTCATTCAGATGAATCAGCCTTCAATCCGCGTGTAACAACCTCATCCAAAGTAACCTGCTCTCCCCGTTTCTGCAGGGTAAATGCCACCACACCAGCATCAACCAGATCCCTTTCAAATGGAGACGTAGCTTGCTGCGGGGAGCTAGGGTTGCTAACAGGCTGCTTGTCCAAAATCTTGGCTAGCTTGGTATCAACGGAGCTATTGACGAACATATTGATCGTCGTGCAAAGGGCATCGTGAAGTTGGTCGGCTAATCGAGGAGAAATGCCGTCCTCCAAATATGCAAGGGCAATTTCAACAAATCCAGCCCCTGCGGTGGAGGTGACTGAAACATCGCATATATCCTCAGCACCTTCACTCTTGGCGAGTGACACTCGATATCGACCATCTTCAAAGTCTAAGACCCATTCGGACGCTTGGTCTAGATGATTGAGCATTGAGGTAAAAAAGGTACCACGGGGGAGATCTGTGCATGACTGGATAATGTCACGGAACCCAACACCTTCATGGGGAAGCCGGGAAATCAATTGATTCTGGAGAGAATCAAGTAGATCTCTAACCGTCCAAGCATCCTGGAAAGATGCCCGGACAGGCACCATGTTGGCGCAGCAGCCAGCAGTATTTTCAGCTACAATGTCGCCCGAGTTGCGACCAGAGACAACCTCACCAAAAATGACATCGGGGTGACCGACGTGACTTGCTAGAACGTACGCCCATGCGGCTCTTACTACGGTTGACAACGTAGTGTTTGCGGGCAGCTCTTTCGTTATCGGGATTTTCCGTGTTCCATGATATATTTGACGTGCAGGGAGAACGCGGGATACTGTAGGGCATATAGAAGGCATCTTTGAACCCTTGAGAAGGTCGCGCCAGTACTGGCGACTAGACTCCATGTTTTGGCTCCCTAGGCTGTGCATATACCTGGTGAAGCTGCGATAGGCTGTCAAGGGTCTATTCTGATAGATAGCCTGCAAATTGTTCAAGAAATATGACAAGGCAATGGCGTCGTATTCTGCATGGCTTAGGCGGATTAGGATACGATGCTTTGAGTCGACTGGAGACGAGATGATGGAAAATTCAATGAAAGGCTGTCCCAGGCGAGGGGCACGACGCATGTCTTCAGATATCAGTTGTTTTGTGAATTCCTCGATTGTTCGATCGGTTTCAAGGATGGCAATGCCTGGTTGATAATCTTGCAAAACGACCTGGATTAGCTGACCCTCGTAGCAGACGTAGGCGGTACGCAGGATGTCATGTTGCTTCACCAACTCGACACAGCTCTTCTTCCAACGGACAACGTCGGGCTGGCCATTCCCATCAAGGCTGAGGTATCCCATCAGATCTCGTGATTTCCGTAGGGATATGGTGATTGCAAGAGCTTGAAGATCAGTGACAGGAGCCGCGTCAATGATAGTGGCAGGCATTGAGAGGAGACTAGTAAGAGATTTTTCAACAGAGCTATCCATAAAACCTAGTGTAGAAAAAGGCTGGTATTCATTCAATGTCTGGGGGGCATGAACACCACTCTGGTCAACGAAAGTAGCCATGTTAGACAAAATGGAGTAACGGAAGACGTCAGCCACTTTCAGGGATAGGTTTGCATGATCGCGGGCGGCGGCAACCAGGCGCATAGCTGAGATAGAGTCACCTCCTGAGCGGAAGAAGTCGTCCTTGGCACCGATGGATGCGACAGGAACCTTTAGTGCTGTGGCCCAGAGGCCTTGCAATAAACGTTCTGTATCTGTGGATGGCGCAACCTTCATGTCATCGACAAGGAAATATTGAGACCATGAAGAACACCCCTGGACGATTTCCCACGTAGCTCGTCGGTTTAGCTTTCCAGAGTCGGTAACGGGTAGCTTGGTGAAGGGCATGTAAAGTAGAGGAACCATGTGCACCGGCAATACATCAAGAAGATCTTGACGGAGGATAGAAAATAATTCCCGGAGTCCTTCTGAACTTGCCAGTAGGCCAGAGGGTGAATTATCACCAGGATTGTCAGAAATAGTTGACAACTCAATCGCAATTGCGAGAATGGGTTCGGCGCTAGACTCGGCTGGTTTGAATAGCCCAGCTACAACTTCATGGGCACCAGGAAGTTTAGATTTGACCCAGTACTCGATTTCACCTATCTCCACGCGCTGGCCATGAATCTTAACCTGTGTGTCCCGTCGCCCAATGTATAACAAGGAGCCGTCAGGGAGCTGTTGTACAAGATCTCCAGTCCGGTAGAATCTTCGACCAGAAATAGGACCGAGTTCAAATTTTTGCAGCCATTCCGGATCCGTAACGAAGGCGTCTGCTGTCTTCGCGCTATCTCCGAGATATCCACGTGCTAACAGCGGGCCTTCGACTAGCAGCTCACCGATCATGCCTACAGGTAGCAGCTCGTGATAGTTAAATGGGTCCACAATCCATAGATTGCTGTGTGCTAACGGATGGCCAATGTTTGGAGCTTGTGATGCGTCAGTGATACGTCTACTGAAAGTTGTCAAGATAGAGCATTCCGCAGGGCCGTAGGCATTATAGAGTTCAACATGACTTGCTACCCATGGGCGGGCGACTTCGGGGCGGAGAGCTTCTCCAACGAGTAGCATTTTTTGTAGATGAGGAACTTCCTCTGGTTTGATAAGGTTTGCGATTGTAGGTGTCAAGATGGTGAAATTGACGGCAAATTCTTCCATTGCTTCGGCCAGACGACTGACGCGATCTTCTTCTGAGATGACACAAATGCACCCGCCAAAGGCCAGGGTTGTGAATATTTCGGCAATACTGATGTCAAAATTGAATGCAGAAAATTGGAGCGCTCGGGTATTGTGGGTCGCATAAGGGGCCCCATGTGCCCGAATACTAGATACAATTGCACCATGCTCCAGGATCACACCCTTAGGAACACCTGTACTTCCAGAGGTGAAGATGATGAACGCTGGGCTGGTAGGAAGGACTTTGTCGGATGCCCAAGTGCCTGGAGGAGATGATAACTTATCAAAGAGCTCTTGGTCAACTCTGAAAACATGGGGCACCACGCCCAAGAATCGCTGGGGGTCCTGTGAGCTAAGTACGATGGTTGCATTTGTAGTGTTCACAATATTATGAACTCGCTTGTTTGGGTGTTGATGATTGACTGGTACAATAGTGCCACCTGCTTTAAGTACAGCAAGGTAGGTAACAACTGCCCATTGGGTTTTCTCGAAGATTGTGATCACATTGATTTCTGGACCAACTCCTAAGCTGGAGAGGTGATAGGCGAGCTGTGATGCAAGCATATCCAACTCACGATAAGATAAATTGCCATCCCAAGCGGAAACAGCGGGTGCATTGGGCTGAGACAATTGCTGCTGGCGGACAATTTCGTGAACACATGATTCGGCCCTGCTCATTGTTTCGTCGAAATGATTCCACTGCTGGATTCGACTGATATCACCTGGGCTGACGAAATTTATGCTGGAAAGTCGGTGGTCAATGATATCTGCGTGGCCAACAGCCACACGCTGAAGCTGGGTGAACACGTGCTCAAAACGTTCAGAGAGGTCGCGCACTTTCTCAGCAGGTAATAATTTAGGGTCAAATTGCACTTCAAAATCGATAAAGGAGCCGCCATTTTCAAGTCCCGTGCTACATTCAATGACGAGAGGGTAGCTGTGGAATTCCGCTGCCTCGAGCGGAACTGGCTCAAGGCCATCCAATGTTGAAGGGATTTTATCCTGACGATCGACTGACGGCTGAATCACGAATAGGTGTTGAAATACAAAGGATGAATCAGGAGCAAGCCGTCGGATTTGGTGGAGGCCTATGTGCTCGAATGGGATCATACCGATGGCCTGCTGTTGAATCATGGAAAGATAGTCCATTGACTTTTGAGCGTCGTCAACAGAAATCCGGACCGGGACAGTTGTAATGGTTGGTCCGAGAATATCTAGCACACCAGTGACTGGGGCTGTACGGCCCGACAGCGCTGTCGCAAAGGTTACGGCATGGCTTCCAGTCTCTTGCGACAGAATCAAAGCCCAAGTGCCTCTTAGGAGTGTTGACATAGTAAACTGATCTGAGGTAGTCTGAGCTGTAATTCTGCGGCATATAGTTTGAGAGGGACTTGGCTGGTAGCTCTTCGGAGTCTCGGGGAAACTGGGACCCATACCCCCCTCTAGCTGCGACGTCCAATAACGGTGAGCTTCTTGTGTGGTCCCTTCTTGAAGGTACTGAACAAAGTTGGCAAATGGTAGAAATGATGGACTGGCTTGATTATTGTAAACGTTTGAAACAGTCTCCAAAAGACGTTTTGCAGTCCATCCATCGTACGCACTGTGGTGGGCAGTCCAAACGAAGAAGCGGCCAGCCGAACCCGAAATGATGGCAAACCTCATCAGACGATCTCCAAATCCTATAGAACGAGAAGAATCTTGTTCCACATACGAGTGCAGGTCGGAGGAGAGGATGTTCCAGGACATAGGCTCTTGTATAACCACCTGTAAACCTCCAGATATGGAATCTTGGACTATACGTGTACGCAGGATGGGAACCTGTTCGAATACCTGTTTCCATGCGCTGCGCAATAGCTGGACATCAATTTCATCGCCGATACGGAAGGCCCAACGACTGACATATGCCTGGGAATGTTGCGCAGTGATTGTCATGAGGCCTTCTTGCAGTGGTGTGCATGGGTATATATCTTCAATCGAATTTGGGGGTACACTGCATTGTCGAGCAATCTGTGATATCCGGCTCTGCGTATCCTCGGAATTGTCATGCCATAATGAAAAAGGCACGATATCGGTATTGACATCGGCAATGGGTGAGTCACAAGTGTCAATCAGGCTAGCCATATCAGACAGAACCGGATTTTTGAAAACGTCCCCAACAGTTAGAACAATGGGGGGCTGGATGCCTCGAGCGAGAGCAACAAGGCGCATGGCTGTCACTGAATCGCCTCCAACACGGAAGAAATGCGCATTTGCACTGATCTTCTGAGTTGTGTGAAGCGCTTCTGCCCAAAGAGCCCTGAGATGGCGCTCAGTATTCGTTGAGGGCTCTACATGGCTAGCATCGGATAACCCATATTGACAAAGCTGTTCATCAGACAAATATTCCAACATACTCCGGAGTGACCGCCGGTCTAATTTTCCCGACGCTGTTAGGGGCATTTCGCAGATAGGGATATATTTCGACGGCACCATGTAGGCAGGGAGAGATTTGCTTAAGGACATTTGCAGTTGCAAGAACGATGTTCGCAATTCATCGGTGAGGGCAAGGAAGGAAGCGGACGGCTCATTCAGATGATCGCCTGGAATTTCAATAGCGACTGCGAGGCTAATGTCTCCGTTGTCTGACTTGGGAGAAATGAGATCTGCAGCTACTGTCTGTGCTTCCGGAAGGTAGTGCTTAACCCAGTATTCAATCTCCCCGACTTCAACTCTTTGGCCGCGTAGTTTGATCTGCCCATCCGCTCGGCCAATATATATTAGAGAACCGTCTGATGGATTTTGCCGAACCAAGTCCCCGGTACGATACATTCGATGGTCTCTCCACGAATCAAAACCATGAGTGGAAATAAAGGCAGGGTTTGTCACGAAGGACTTTGATGTTCTTTCGGGATCGTTAAGGTATCCACGCGCTAATAATGGACCGGAGATGAGAAGCTCACCCACAACACCAAGAGGTACGAGGCGGTTATAATTTTGAGGCTCAACAACCCATAGAGCTCCAGCGAGGGCAGTTCCAATACTGGACGCCTTCTCTTTATCTGTGATAGGGCCGTTTGACGAGGCGAGAATCGTGCACTCTGCTGGGCCATACCCGTTGTAGATGGAGACACGGGAGGACCAGCCCTCAATGGAAGCAGGCTGCACAGCTTCACCGGCTAGAACAAGTGTGGATAGTGAGGGGATATTTTCGGGACTGATGAGACTAGCAACAGTGGGAGTCAGGACAGTAAAATTAACCATCATCGTCTCCATTGTTCGAGTAAGACTTTCAATATCAACCCTGTCTTCCTCCGACACCACACAAACACATCCTCCGAACCGAAGAGTCGAGAGAATGTCAAGCAGACTAATATCAAAAACGTAAGCGGAGTATTGGAGTGCCCTTGTATGCGGCCCAAGTCCTAGCCTAGATCCGTGGCTATCGATACTGGTGCATAGTGACCCATGCGTGAGGATTACTCCTTTTGGACGTCCAGTTGACCCCGAGGTGTAGATAATAATAGCTGCACTGTCCGAGTCCAAAAGCGGTTGCCTGAAATTCTCACAAGTAATGGGGGATTGTGTTGCAAAAAACGTTGCATCAATTGTTAGAATATGCTGCACGGGCATAGCCTTGAACTTTGGTGACTGTTTGGCCCCTGCTAATACAACAGGTGCTCCAGTTTCCTCCAGGATGAGTTGTAGGCGCTGCGAAGGGAGCTGGATGCCTAGTGGCACGACGACGCCGCCACATTTGAGAACGGCCAACATTGAAACAATTGTCCACATCGACTTCTCAAAGCAAAGACCAACTTTTATCTCCTCTTGAATTCCGAGGGAGCAGAGATGTTGCGCGAGCTGATCCGACAAGCGCGTGAGCTCATCATAGGTTAATTGTCCATCCCACGCTTGTATTGCCTCAGACATGGGACTAATAGTCTTGTGATCATAGATTTTATCGTGAATGCAGCCAGGAACAGTTGGATGGGTCGCTGAATTCCACCCCCTGAGCAGCTCAATGTTGGAAGTGGGGACGACATTGATATCCATGATACGGGCTACTGGATCACAAGTTATTGAGTCTAGAGCCGCCTGAAAACTGGCTAGCAGGTGATGTGCAGCAATTTCTTCAATGAAGATAGACGAAAATTCAAGATCGAGGGAAATTTTGTCGTCATCTGTCATGACCTTCAACTGAAGGTTATACTCCGTGGGATCCTCGGCAGTTAAGGCTTCGATATCAAGGGTTCTGTTGTTATCTTCACCAAGGATCGGTCGCCGTTTGTATACCATAGTTGTGTTGAACAGACCCTGTTCTGAAAGACGAAGAGCATGCTGTATATCACCAAGCGAGGTGCGTTGGTGCGTGAATGCGTCAAAAAACTCCTCTTGAACCTTTTTCGCTGCTTGAACCACAGAAAGAGTCTCATCCAGCTGAACTCGAGTAACCATCATATTTATCATAGGGCCAGCCATCTGATGAACTCCATCAATGGGTGCATCACGACCGTTTGCTAAATACCCAAAAATAACGTCTTCCGATCCGATGTATCTAGAAAGAACAGTCGCCCAAGCTAATTGCATGATGTTTGCAATTGTGACACCATGAGTATTTCGGAACTGGAGAATTGGCTGTAGCTCTGTTATCTCAGCGGAAACCGAACTCATTGATTTCTCTACGACAGCTGGAGGGGGTGATGATGGGAAATAACAAGGCTGTGCTCCTTTAAGGCGCTCAGTCCAGTAATGTAAAGAGTCACTAGCTGATGTTTGCTGCAAGAACGAAATATAGGCACCATACGAAGGAGCGGAATCTTGAGGAAGTGCGTCGTCGTACGCAAGAGCTATTTCACTCATTATCAGATCCATCGAGGAGGCGTCCATGAGTGCATGGTTAACGTCGAAGGCAGCACATATCTCCCCTTGTGATGTGCAATGGAGGGCCAGTTGGAAAGGCGGCTGGGTCAGCTTATATTCTGGAGGTCCACGGCTGGAGGCCGTAGAGATGAAATCTGCAGTGTTTTGACAAGATAGGACAGGGATATTTGGACTGTATTCCTTCATCACAACCTGGTAAAAGAGATCTTCACCAGAAGAAAATGGGACGAATATCGTCCGCAATATGGCATGTCTTTGGACGACTGTTTCCATTGCATGTACAAGCCGCTTGGCGTCCACTTTAGAACTACCGTTCCGTGCGAGAAACTTTCCTGTTTGACGGACTTGGTATGTTGTGCTGTCCTTTATTTGACTTAGCAGGATGCCCTGTTGAATCGGAGAGCAGGGGTAGATGTCCTCCACATTGGAAAGATCATCAATACCAATACGAGGCAAAACCTCCATTTCAAGTTGCTGGAACTCTTCAAATGTCATCCTAAGAGTTGGAAAATCGGTCATCGTGTAGGTAATAGGTGTGTTCGATAAACGAGATATCATTTCGTTTATCGAATGTTCATATGTCTGGATCCAGCGACACACATCACTCTGTTTCTGTGTCTGGTCATTGAAATGAAAGGACACTGCAATTTTGTCGTTCTGCACAAACGCCTCAACTTCAAAAATGGCCGGGCGTCTGACATCGCGACCAATGCATGGGACGTCGAGCTCTTGGCTTAAACGGAATGTTTTATTTTCACCAGAAAACTCTTTGGAGCGACCGGAGTAATTAAACAACACCTCAGCTTTGCGGTGTGATCCAAATAAATCTTTGCCGTGTTCCGTGAGGAACCTTGACGAAAAATAATCTAGGCCTGTTCTTGCTAGAATTCGACGATTGTCTTTAGTTCGACGTAAAACTTCGATCGGATCATCTAGGTTCCCAGTCACTGATATTGGATTCATAGTTGTGAACCAACCCACTGTCCCTGAAAGGTCAATCTCATTTGTCCAAGTATTGCGGCCATGGCTTTCATAAAGAACTGTTGGTGGATCGCGCTCTGGGAACACCTTCTGGAACGAGTGAAAGAGGGCTGCGATCAAGACTTCATCGGGTCTGGTATGTAGAGGTTGGTCCTCACTAAACAGTTGCGCGCTGTTGTCTTGGCTGAGGAACAACTGTTTTGTTACTCGACGGGCGTACGTATTGGTTTCCGAAGTCAATCCCCAAGACGTCCAGCTCTCGATAGGTGCATGAATTGGGGTGAGAGCGTCAACAAAACCCTGTGCTTGAACATGCTGATGCTGCAACTTGACCCACTGCTCGAAGGAGATTGCCTCACTCATATCCCAGGAAGACTCGGGCTGACCAATCAGAAGTTCCAAGTCTCGCACAATAACATTCCAGGAAACAGGGTCAACAACAAGGTGATGTGCGGTTAGCAAAAGGAACTGTCGTGAATCACTTGTGAGAGTAAGAAATTTGGCGGAAAAAACAGGACCATTCTCTAAATCAAGAGAACGTTGAGCTCCCTCGGCAACCGAAATTGCCTGTTTCAGATCGTGAACAGTATGGATACCATAATGAAAGGAACCTTCAATGTCCGCAGCTACTTGTTGGGTGAGGTTACCTTCTTCCATCTTAAACCTCAGGCGGAGAGCAGAATGTTTGGTCACAAGCCCTTGAAGAGCAAGGCCCACCTCTTCAGGATCGATAGAGCGTTGGAAAATGAGGGAAACATTTTGGTTAAAAAAGTTATCATCAGCAACATGAAGACCGCGTGGTGCGATGGATTCAAAGTAGAGTGCTTGAGCCGGTGATAGACTAAATGGAGAATCTTTTGGAATTAGGCCTTCGTTGTGCACCTCCTTGATCCGAACTTTCAGAGAAAGTTGTTTTATAGATTTGCTTTGTAAGACATCGCGCACAGCCACATCAATTCCATGCAACGTGCGGCAGCGAGAAACTACTTGCATGGCTGTTATGGAATCGCCCCCGACGCTCAGGAATGGTCTATCAAATGGGACCCTCTCTATTGGGAGTTGGAGGATCTCTGCCCAAACTGCTTGAATGTTTTGTTCAGTCGTCGTTGGGACCACTGACTGCACATCGTCCAAGGGTCCACGAGTGATTAGTTCAAAATAGTCTTGATCCATTCCTTCTAGCCACTGTGTCAGCCGCCGGCGGTCAATCTTGTCGGAAACGTTGTGTGGCATAGACGAAAGAGATACCCAGACTTGAGGGACCATGTATTCAGGAACACAGCCACTAAGATATTGGCCTACGATGGAGGCTTGTCTGAGTGCGTTTGGGAGTTGCGCCGGTGCAGTTGGCTGCATATCTTCAATAACGTCTGAGGTAATAAAATCGTGCAAAGTCAATACTCCAACCAGCTGTGATTCCGACGGACCGCGACGAGGGTAAATCGCGACAGCCTCAACGACTAATGGGTGGTCGGTTAAATGGTGCTCAATCTCCCCAATTTCGACACGCTGACCACGAATTTTGACCTGACCATCCGTCCTTCCAACATAAAGCAATGATCCATTCTCAGTTTGGCGGACAAGATCGCCGGTTCGATACATCCGGCGGTCGCCGCTCTGTATACTACATGGCAACTGTGAAACCCATGTGGGGTTGTTGATGAAAGATTTATACGTTCTCGCGGCATCATTGAGATATCCTCTTGCAAGAAGTGGTCCCTCAATCAACAGCTCACCAACAGCGCCAAGGGGAACTAGGCGGTTGTAGTCATTCTCATCAACCACCCACAAGCCGCCGGCAAGTGCCGTGCCAATATTAGGTGTTTGTGATCGGTCTGCAACCTCATTGCAGGTGGATATGATACAGCACTCTGCGGGACCGTAGGCATTGAACACACGCACACCATGTAGCCATGGTTCCAAATGTTCTGCTTGTACAGCTTCACCTCCAACTATCACTGTTTTAAGCTGGGGAACGTCCGATGGCTTGATGGTATGTATTACTCTAGGCGGCAGAAATGAGTAATTGACACCCATTTTTCTCATTGCACCAGCCATATCATTCACGCGGTCCTCCTCTGATGGGAAACAAACACATCCACCGAATTGAAGAGTCGTGATGATATCATGTAGTGAAATATCGAAGGTAAAATGAGCGAAGTTAAATGCACGAGTCTTCGGGTTCATGCCAAACCGTGTTCCGTGGGCTTGCATGCTTGTCGACATGGCGCCATGTTCAATTACCACACCCTTGGGCATACCAGTTGAGCCAGATGTATAAATGACAAAAGCTTTGTTTTGGGGAGATATTTTGGAGTCAACTGGAGACAAAGTTTCGGGAAGGGATGATAATAGGGTATCGTCTACGGCGAGAGCATGTGGAACCATCGGTGAGAACACGGGAATGTATGATGGGGTTCCCAGTACAACACTAATGCCGGTATCCTGAATAATGGCTTGCACACGCTGGACTGGTTCAGCGCGGACAGGCACAACGGCAGCTCCCGCCTTGAGGACAGCAAGGTTGGACACCAAGGCCCACTTTGATTTATCGAAACAAACTGCAATCATATCCTCGCATTGAACCCCTAGAGAAATGAGGTGTTGAGCAAGCTTTTCTGCGAGGCGATTCAGCTCTCCATGAGTAAGGTCGCCATCCCAGGAGCAGACTGCAGGCGCCTGAGGGTCAATGATGGCTCGTTGATGAACCAAATCGTGGACTAGGGCCTGCCGTATTCCCGGTATATTGCGATTAAACTCATGAATCTGCGCAATTTCTTCCTCGCTTAATAATCCAATCTCGCCCACACAGATGGAACGATCAATTGATTGGGAGTCCTGTAACTTGGACAGACGAGTAAAGATATGGCGGAAACGACTTAGGAGATTGTGAGTATGCGTAACTGGAAGGACGTTTTCGTCGAAGTGAACCTCAACGTCTACCACATGTCCACCAGACTGGCCAGTAACACATTCGACAGTGAGGGCATAACCATTCAGATCAAGCTCTGGTACAAGACCGGGCTCAAGGGTAAAAATATTTCCATCATCAATGCGCTCACGTTCCTGTGCTGGCTGAACAGCAAAAAGATGGGGAAGTTCAACGTCGTGCCCGATGAGGCGGCGGATATGCTGAAGCCCAGTATGCTCGAAAGGAATCATGTCAACAGTCTGCTGATGCACAGCCGCTACGTATTCATGTATAGGCTGATCGGGATCAATGTGGATATGAACCGGGACAGTAGTAATTGTTGGTGCCAATAGGTCAAGTACCCCAGAAACAGGTGCTGTTCTCCCAGAGAGCGCAACTCCAAACAGAACGTCACTCCCATTATATGCTGAGACAGCTAAGGCCCATGCCGCTCTCAGGAGAGATGCGAGTGTACCTGAGGTATTACTCGACCCAATATCAATCTTGGAAGTGAACTTTTGAGAAGGCTTCGGACGGTAAAGGGGGCGTGGAAGTGCAGGGAATGGGGGGCCCACATCTCCGGCGAGCTGAGACTCCCAGAACGTCTTTGCAGCATTTTGATCTTGTTGTTCAATATACTGAATGAACTTTGGAACCGAAGAAGAGGCAGCCTTGAAGTTTGGATCGTTGTACATATTTGTCATCAAGTCAAATATCTTGCTCAAGCTCCACCCATCATATATGCTGTGGTGGGCAGTCAAAACAAAATATGCTGTCGAGGCAATTGGTTGTATCAGGGCGATTCGCACTAACGGAGAACCATATATGCATGATTGCTGTAGGTCTTCCTTCAAGTACGACTGAAGTTCTTGGCCTTCAGTCCAAAGCAAGGGCTGCCGAACAACAATCTGCAAGGCACCGGAACGCTGACCAGGTACTATCCTGGTGCGTAGGATTGGAGTTTCGCGGATGAGGCGCTCCCAAGCCAGTTTGAAAAGTTGAATATCAGTCGTAGATAATAAACGGAACACCCATCGCCCAATATAGGCACTGGGCTGCTGAGCTGTAATAGCCATGAGACCTTCTTGCATTGGAGTACAAGGGTAAACATCGTCAATGTCATCCGCGCTGATATTGCAAAGAACTGCTAGTCGTTCAAGTTCCACGTTGGTGTCGCTCTGGGAACTGTTCGCCCCATCCCAGAGAGAGAATCGTGAAACTTCGTCCTCCTTCCGGCGCACTAGAGCTTGGTCATTCATACGGGCAGCCATTTCGTGTAACTTTGGATACCTAAAAATATCTGCTACAGTCATGGAAATTCCAGCGGTACTAGCAGCTGAGACAAGGCGCATTGCAGTGAACGAATCACCACCGAGGTGGAGAAAGTGGTCTTGGACACCCACTCGCCTTGCGTCAATGTTGAGAACGGCAGCCCAAAGAGACTGTAATTTCTTCTCCATATCTGTACTTGGTGCCACATTGGTGCTCTCAGAGAGAGAATATTCAAACAGTTGTTCCTGAGGGAGACTCTCAAGCATTTGGCGTAATAGACGGCGATCAAGCTTGCCAGAGGCTGTCTGTGGCAATCGCGTCACGGGAATGAATAGCCGTGGCACCATGTATGACGGGAGAACATCAATGAGAGATGCATGAAGGTCATTAAATGCGGTCTGAAGATGAGCAGACTTTGGTAATAGGATTTCCTGAACAGATTCCGATAAGCTTGGATGGTGTGGAAGTTCATCATCTAGCTCCATTATAACGGCAACAAGGAGGCTGGAGGCATTACCACCAGGCATAACCAAGCTAGCCATTACACCCTTCGCTTCAGGGAAGGCCTTTTTGACGCGGTACTCTATTTCACCAATCTCAACACGTTGCCCTCGAATCTTGACCTGAGAGTCCTTCCGAGATTGATATATGATGTCACCTGTCAAGCTCTGCCGTACAAGGTCGCCAGTTCGGTAAAAACGGTGCCCCTCCAAACCGACGGTTTTAGCCCATTTAGGACTCTGGACGAATGTTGCATTTGTCTTTTTGTCATCATTAAGGTATCCGCGCGCAAGAAGGGGGCCCTCGATCCACAGTTCACCAACAGCACCAACTGGGCAGATCGCGTGATCACTTGCAACCCAAACGCTACCAACCAGTGGCCTACCGATATTGGAAGCCTGGAGTTTATCCACAAGAGGCATACCACAGGTGGTATATATCGAGCACTCGGAAGGTCCGTATCCATTTAAGACTTTAACTCTTCCAGCTGCCTTTGCATACTCCTCAACCATGGCCTCCTTCACAGCCTCACCCCCTAAAACAAGAATCTTGAGGGACTTGATACTTGGGATATCCAGAAGACCTGCAACAGTTGGTGTAAGTTGAGCATTCGTAGCCGCATATTTTTCGATAACCTGCTGAAGATTGTTCATTCGCTCCTCTTCCGATATCACACAAACACATCCACCATGTGTGATGGTGGCCCAAATATCACTGATGCTAGCATCAAATGTATACGAAGCGAACTGAAGGGACCGTGTTGCTGGAGTCATTTCGTACACTTTTCCATGTGCCTGAAAGCTCGACCACAGAGCAGAATGTGTGAGAATAACTCCCTTGGGGGTACCGGTGCTTCCAGAGGTGTAAATAATGAAAGCCGCATTTTCAGGGCGGACGGTTTGGCAGGAAGCGATGGCTTCGCCAGCGAGTCCTGCGAATAGGCTTGCATTCATGCATAATATGTGCGGAACAAAATTTGCAAACCGATCAACATACTCCTCCGAGGTCAGCATCACGCCCGCATTTATATCCTGCAATATTGCCGAGAGACGCTGAATAGGGTGCTTTGGATTAATAGAGACAACACAACCACCAGCTTTTAGCACAGCCAGCTGAGCAATAATCGCCCATTTTGATTTGTCGAGACACAAGGCCACCATGCGCTCGGGACCGACGTCCAGCTTGTCAGACAAAATATGTGCAAGCTCACTTGCCCTATCATCCAACTCCTGGTATGTCAGGTCACCGTCCCATGCACAGACCGCCGTTGCATTGGGTCTTAGATGTCGCTGTCGTGAAACCACTTCATGGATACACGTAGAGACGTCAACCTTTGGGACTTGGGCATTCCACTGCTGCACTTGCTTTATATCATCATGTGTAAGGATGTCGATCTCGTTGATAGCTAGTGCGTCATTGGAAATCAATGAATGTATACCTGTCGAGAGACAGTCAAGGAGATTGGTTGCACTTCTTTCCGACAAGAATTCTGGTGAATATTGCAAGGCAATACTCGTTTTCTTCTCCGATGCAAATATACTGACAGTAATGTCGTACTCTGTTGGGTCCTCTCCTTGAAGCTGTTTGAAATTCAGCCCAAGCTGGCCTCCCCCCGAAGACACAATTGGTCGGTATGAAAGCGCAGTGTTGAATAGACTTTGTCCCTGCAAGCGAAGAGAATGCCAAATATCGATGAGCGGGGCTCGTTGGTACTTGAAACTTTCAAGGAATTGTGATTGTATTTGTCGAACGGTATCCTGAACTGTTAGGGCAGGGTCCAGTTTAATGTGCGTTACCATCATGTTGATGAGTGGGCCGACCATGTGGTGCGCTCCGGGGACAGGAACATCTCTTCCACTAGAGAGGTAGCCGAAGGATACGTCCGTAGATCCGGTGTATTTGCTTAGGACTAACGCCCAGCCAAGTTGAAAAATATTGGCCATCGTGACGCCATGTGTTTCACTGAAGCGAGTGAGATCCGTCATGAAGTCAAGGTGCTTTGACACTGTTTGCAAGGGCTGGCGGTTGTGGTGCGGGACAGAGTTGGAGTTGTGCTGCTGACTGGACGCGAGCGAAGGCATACGGCAAGGCTCAGCATCCGCCAGCTTTGCCGTCCAGTACTGGACAGCCTCCTCAACAGGAGTTTGTTGCAAGTAAGACACATAACCACTATAGAGTGGGCCGCTGCTAGGATGGGGGATCTTTCCGTCATAGGCCTGGGCGAGTTCAACCTGTAGCAACATGAGCGAAGAAGCATCCACCAAAGCGTGGCTGACGATAATTTGGGCATAGGTTCGTTCAGAGGGTGTAGTAAAGAGGGTCAGCTTATGTCCAATACTTTTATCAACGTCGAAATCACTCAGGGTGCCTTTTATGGCCAGATAATTTGTGATGTCGTTTTCTGGGCAGATCTTATGTTGTACTTGGGCCGGGAATGATTTGAGTACCACTTGGTCAAACATACGCTCACCTGTAGGAGACACGGAAGGCAAAAATCTTGTTCTGAGCATAGGATGACGGTCAACCAATGTCTGCCAGGCGCTGAGGACACGACCGATGCTGATGGGGCCTGTTGAAGCATTTGGCAATATTTCGAACGATTGCTGGATATAGTATTCCGATGGTGATTTAACCTGGCTCATCAAAATACCTTGTTGGATCGGAGAGCACGGGTAAATGTCCTCGATTTCATGAAGCTCAATCCCTGATTCTGGGAGAAGAGTACTTTGAAGCATTTGTAGAGTCTCATGGGACATACCCATAAGTGGGAAGTCGGATAAGGTGAATTCCGGTTTCGCCGTCATCAACTCGCTAATGAGGCCACAAACCTTGCTGACGTATAGGTGGATCAAATGCTTTATTCTATCCTGGTGTTTCATCTTGCGATTGAACTTGAGGTCGATTCGGAGTTCGTTATTTTTGACATTGAGATCAAAGGCGACAATTGCTGGTCTCCGGACACTGTCACCTACTGAAAGAGGAGCAATAGTGAGATGGTTGTCTAGCTGAAAGACATTGTGTTCATCACTATTCGGATCATGGCTATCCGCAAAATTAAAGAGCACATCCATGGTTTGATGAGTTTGAGGTGCCTTCTTGTCTGATGAAGACTCTGGGGGATAGCAGGTTGTGCTGGAACCGGGCGACCGAACTCCTTGCAAACGACGCCGGATATCTTTCGTTCTTTTCAAGACCTCTAGGGGGTTTTCTAAAGAGTCAAAGGCTATCTTCAAGGGACGCATGTAAGCAAACAAGCCCACAGTATGCGAAAGATCAATCTCAGACCCAATGAGGTCACGTTCGTGGCATCTCTCGAAAATTGTTGGAGACTCGTGCTCAGGGAATGCGCAATTTAGAGATTCTAATAATGCTGCCAGAAGAATCTCCACGGGCTCTGTTCGAAATTTATCATTCAGCTCTCCGAATAGACAGGCTGTTTGCCCAGGTTCAAGGGTAACCGTTTCCACCACTTCATCGCACTGGAGGTTGTTGTCAAGGCCCCAGTATTCTAGGCTTGGAGTGGAAATCTCCAATGGTACGGTTTCGGTTGCAATTGTAAGAGACCCGCTGGTAGTCGATTGACTATGCTCAATCTGCCTCTTGACCCAAGCGCGGAATGGGAACGGCTCTGGACTTGAGAAGCTCTTGTCCTTGATCAAGGACTCCAAGTCATTATGAATAATTCTCCATGATAATTCATCGACTACTGCACAATGCGCAGTCAAGAATAGCACTTGGTGTCTATCTCCAGGAGACTGAATGTTGACAAACCGGGAGGAAAAGACTGGCCCTTGCTCTAGATCCAAGCTGGCCCCGGCAGTCACGAATACAGCTTCTGCTTCTACTCTTGATCTGACCTCGTGCGTCTCAAAAGTGTATGAATTTTCATCATCCTGGGCGATGCTTTGGCATAAATTGCCACTTCTATCGATGTGGAACCGGGATCGTAACATAGTATGTCTTGAAACGATGCTTCTCACCGCACGCGCGATGTCGGATGGCTCCAAAAATTCATGTGAAACCAAGCGCATGCTACTATTGTATTTATAATGCTCCCCAGACCCCAGAGGTGCTCCTTCTTCCAAAATCAAATTGAAAAGGCCTTTTTGTGCTTTTGACAGAGGGACGGCCTCGTTGGCTGTATCAGCGATTGCGATTGAATGCACCGCAGGCGCTAACTCTTCAATGGATTTACTCTCCAACACGTTTCGCACCCCTAGAGAAATACCGCGTTCCCGTAACCACGAGACAACATGCATCGCTGTGATAGAATCACCTCCCAAGGCGAGAAATGACTTTTTCTCCACAGGGACCTGACTCAGGGGCAATCGTAATACCGCCGCCCAGGCGTCCTGCAGGTGGCGCTCTATGATATCTTTAGGATCTCGGCTTACGTATTGAGTATTGTCCGTGCTGATTAAGGCTTCAAACAACACAGGATCAATTGCTTCGACCCACTGTCCTAATCTTTTCCTGTCAAGTTTCGAGGAGTCGTTTTGAGGCATCATGCTTTCCAGAGGGATCCAAACCTTTGGAAGCATATGTTCGGGAACATGAGATGTAAGATCATGACAGGCTGTAGAAACCGCTGCCTTGGCCGCAGGCAACTTTTCCATTGCGACGGGCAAGATATCTGTTGTAGTACCCTTCCCTGAGAAGAAGTCACGTATGGTGATGAGTCCTACCAATCGGTCTTGGCAGGGTCCTCGCCGAGGATAAAGGATAGCAGCATCAAGTACGGCCTCTTGTTGCATGAGGTGATGCTCGATCTCGCCCACTTCGACACGCTGCCCACGAACCTTGATTTGAGTGTCGCGGCGACCAATGTAAGTGATAGAACCGTCTTGATTTTGAAAGACAAGATCGCCGGTTCTGTATAATCTCCTCCCGGACCCGAACCCATTCTTGATCATCCATGCTGCATCAGTGACAAATGCGGCCGAGGTCTTTACGGGATCATTCAAGTACCCACGAGCTTGGATGGGTCCCTCAATGAGCAACTCCCCTGGCGCTCCAATAGGAACTAATCGGTTGTAATCATTCGGGTCGACAACCCACAGAGCTCCAGCAAAAGGAAAACCTATGTTCAGGGCATTGCAGCCCGGTGTCAAGAGATTCGTGCTAGCTTGCATTGAACACTCGGACGGTCCATAGGCGTTGAGAACATCCACATGGTTTATCCACTGGTCAACCACCGCTGGCTTCACAGCTTCTCCTAGGAGTACAAGAGTCTTGAGAGACGGGACCTCCTCCGGCGATATCAGACCAGCCACAGTGGAAGTAAGTCCGGCACATGTTACCTGAAAGCGATCCATTGCTTCGGCCAGATGATGAAGTCTGTCATCATCCGAAATGATAATGAGACAACCCCCATAATGCCATGTGGTATAGATATCCTGGATCGAGATGTCGAAAGTGTAGGCCGAAAATTGAACGGTACGGCTGTCATGGCCGAGATTAAACTTGGCTCCAAGATGGTGCAGACTGGTACACAAGCTAGAATGTGGAAGCACCACGCCCTTGGGAACGCCAGTACTACCGGATGTATAAATGACGAACGCGCAGTTCTCGGGAGTGGCTAAACAGGACGGAGCAGGTGAATTGGGAAGCTCGGCCATAAAGCCCTCCTCAACTGCAACGATATTTTCAAGGAGGCCAGTGAACTTGTGAGCGAGACTTTTTGTCGTTAGTACGATAGTAGCTTGAAGGTCTTTGATGATAATTTCAGTCCGTTTGATTGGTTGGTTTGTACCCAGAGGGACCACGGCTCCTCCGGCTTTCAGGATCGCAAGCTGAGAGACGACTGCCCACTTAGATTTATTGAAGCATATGGGAACTTTGATTTCTGGTCCAACTCCTAGGCCACACAGATACGCGGCGAGTTTATTCGTCTCTTCATCTAATTCCTGGTAGGTGAAATTTCCATCCCAGCCTTCCACTGCCAGGGCATTTGGGCGTAGCTTCCGTTGTTCGTCAACTTTATCTTGGATTCGATATGTGGCTCCTTGTGGAATATCACCGCCCCACTTTCGAATCTGGGCAATCTCACGAGGTGTAACAATATCCACCTCCCCAAGAGTTCCATTTGCTCCGTTCAGAATGCTAACAAATGCTTGCTCAAAACTCTCTGCCACGCTTTCCACCGTGGTTTGCCGGACCCGAGACTGCCAGTAGTCGATCATGATGTCCAATCCCGTGGAGCCAGTTTGGACATTGATTGATAAGTCATACTACTCAGGGAGTCAGCCTTAGCCTAACCTCCATTAGATTATCACTTACTTCATTAGGGTTAACCGCATCAATCAATTCAAACCCAAGGCCAGAGCCTTCCAGCTCCTGGGCTGCTTTTCTTTGGCAGGACATCAACGTATTGCCCTTGAGGCGATTGAAATCACCATTCTGAGTGTCGATATCCATAGCCGTAAAAGTTTGGTGAGCAAGGCCTTCCAAATAATCGTTCTTCACCTGGGCCACCGCCTGTGGGATAGGTGTCGCTCCCTGCACCTGAACTCGGCAGATCACAGCGTTAAGAAAGGCTCCAACAGTGTTGTTTATCCCGCTTAATGGTGCATCCCGTCCCGAAGTGGCATAGGAGAAGCAGATATCTTCCAAGCCGGTGTAGGAACGCAACACTAATGCCCATGCAACCTGACAGATGTTAGCAGGAGTAACCTGAAACTTACCACAAAATTCTTCCATTGCTGAAGCATTCAATTTGACCTGGCGGCGAACAGTTCTCAAATCCTGGCGCCCCAGTGGGTCGCCACTGAGTGGGAAAAATGATGGCTGGGCACCAGCCAGATATTGAGACCAATAGATCATAGATTCTTCTGTGGGAAGCTCCCGTTGGTAAATAACAAATTCATGGAACTTCATCAAATGGCTATCGAGAGTCTGGTTGTTGTAAATGTAGGCAAGATCACGAAGAAGCACTTGAGCAGACTGTCCATCCACGACCGCATGAGACATGTCCAGCCGAAGACAAAGGGAGTAGGGCGATATTTCGCATAGCGTCACCTGGTGCGTGGGCTGGTAATTCTTGAATACAACCGGACGACGAGATGAAAGATCTTGGGCCGCATGTTCACCCCCATTATCCAAATACTTCACAGAACTGATTCCCCTTTTCAATACCACCTGGTCGAAATGGTCCTGACGGTTAGGGCTATCAATAAATACGGTTCGGAGGGCTGGGTGCCGCTCCACTAGTTGACCCCATGCCAACCGGAGTCGAGCCACATCAAGGGGGGCGTTGGAAGTCGTAGATTCTATCCTCACCACGAAGGAGCATTGATACATGTCGGGGTAAACTGCTTGAGCGACCAGAAATGCTTCTTGTCTTGGCGTGCATGGGAAAATGGCTTCCACATCACAAGACGGATCAGAAGTGATGCGGCGGAGTTGGTTTGAGACAAGGTTGTCAAGTTCGGTATATGTGAGATGTAATAGAGGGAAGTCACTCAAGGTGGTCGGCATACCATTCAATCCGATTTCGGATACAAGTCGCTCTAAACAACCCTGGAATCTCTCGGAAACTTGGTCGACGCTTGTTTCTTTCAACAGCTGGCGATTGTATCTAAGGCCAAGTCTCACTCCACCATTCTCCCAGAAGGGCTCAACATGCATCAGGCAAGATGATGGGAGCGTTGCCAACTCAGTATGGCAGGCTGTTTCAAGCAGATTGGCGCTCATTCCGCGAGTTTTTTGCTGGAGCTTTCTGAGATCTATTACCGCGTACTCCTCTCCATCAACCCCAGTCATACCCTGGGAACTCGGTACATAACCCATCCTTGTGTCTTTAACCCTCCGGAGAAGTTGTATATCAGTGTCATCTTCTCGGCTTTGTATTGCCATCCGCGTAATTGTATCAAAACAGCCTACCACTTCGGCGTGGGACTCGCAGCCCTTTTCCAACCTCCCGTCGCTAACAGTACCAAACGTAAAAGTATTCCTTGTCGTAATACCTAGAGATTGTAGGGCCTTGTAAAGCGCAGTTATAATGAAGTCTGCTGGTTCCGATTGTATAGTTTGGAAAACATTATTCCCCCCCTCATCCATATGCCCAAGGTTTTTGGTTTTTCCATTTGCCTCCGCGATATCGGATGACTCCAAAGGGGACTGCAATCCGTGCGTAGAAAAGTCCCATCCAATATCCTGCGCGTCGCTGCATGACTCGATCCAGTTCGAGAACGATTTAACTGATTGCCGAGCATCGATTTCGGATGGATTGACGAAGGCATTTTCCAGATCGCGCTCGATGATCATCCAGGAAGGCGTATCGGCAACAGCGCGGTGGATGGCGAGTTGGAGAAAGCGCGCTATGCATGTGCCCTGCTGCACAAACACTGACGCTGCGACGAGAGGCTTATTCTGAGACTTCCAATCTGCTTCAATATTGATTATCCCCTCGAGCCCCGGGTATTCCAAACCGGTCCTCAATTCTTTTGTTTCGTACGTAAACCAGCCTTCTCTCTCCACCACCAAATTCCACGTTCCGGAGTCGTCCTTTTTCTCGTCAAGTTTTGCGCGGAGGATCGGGTGGTGTTTTACCAGTGTTTGGAGAGCGCTTGAGACGTTTGATTCCGTAATGTCGCCCTCGAGCTGGAATAGCTTTGCATCCCAGGCTCCTGCAGATACATAAAGTCGTTGCGCAGGTGTGAGCGTCATCATAATTGGTTCATTGTTTTCATGCGATTCAATTTTACCCCGATCTGCATCCGACAGTATATCAGAAGGTGGTGTATTTTCTTCCTCTGCCGGCATCAGAGATTCGCATAACTGCTTGAGGCTTGTCGCCTGAAGCATATCATGGATAGTAATGTTATACCCCGCCTCCCCGCAGCGCGCCATGAATTTGATGGCCAGCAGAGAATCTCCGCCCTGCGCAAGAAAGGATTTGTTCATCCTGATCTTGCCTACCGGACGGCGAAGAACCTCTGCGCAGATCTCCTTCATCTCCTGTTCAATTTTCTCGTAACTTGACGCCATGTCGGTTGGGGGACCTGTCGTCAACTTGCTCTGAACCATGTCTAGGTCTTGCTGCTATGACTTGGCGTAGGAAGGTATGACCACAAACAAAAGGACAAAAGGACTTTCCGAATGAAGTCCTCGCGATCACGGACAATAGCTACCCTTCGCTAGAATGTGAGTTTGAGGAATCAACACCACAGAGCACAAAGTCCCCTTTGAACCAAAAAAAAAAAAATTTTTCCACGGGAGCTAGACAGTACATCTAGACAGCCCATGTCAAGAGGACGATGATCAAGGGAGTCGAGAACACATCTCTCCAACCTCATTCGCTTGCTCAAAGACCTAATTTTCCTCCTCCAGCTCCGTGTCTCCCGTCACGCCGATCGTCATCCACAGCTCATGTTGTACCTGGTTGGTCCCACTTAGGCTGGTCGACCTGATCCCATTTTGGGTATCTGCAAGAAGGTGGAGCTTTCTACACAGAGTGGACGCCAGCTCAAACAAACTACTAGTCCTTCAGGCTAGCAACTGCGCTACGGAACTAGCTTCCTCGTGGCGGTCAAAAAGCCCACAGCTTGGAACTTTTTCCGTCATTCTTTTTTTTCTTTTCTTAGGAGGGGGTTTTTTTCCCAGGTTTTCATTTTTTGGACTTATGCTGTGTCGACTTATTGTTTTAATTTTTTAGGTAATGCCAGAAAGGATCAAGCTTGGATGGTTACCGCTTGTGGCTGACTACACTATTGTAACCACCAAGTACCCGATAGAAAATGCCTTCTTCCTCTTCGGGCTGTTTTCATGGAGATGCCAGTCAGGTTCAAGTTCAATCATCATTATCTTGCCAAAGCACAAGGAAAAAGAAAACAAGGAAGACAGCAAGGGGATCAATCACCTATCACGTTTGAATAATCATGAATAATAACACCCAGATGCCCAGTCTGGTTTTTCCACTCTATGCTGTTCCGAGCAATCAATCCAGAGTCACCAAGTCATTAGTTTAATCTTGGGGCTACTTACCATACGTGAGCGTCCAGATCGAATGGGTCAGAGTTATCATCTCGTTGGCCAGTATTCAGCCAAAATAACCAAAGCCATAATTCCAAGCTGAAGTGCAACAAACTCCTAAAACGGTATGGATCGGAGGCCACGAAGAGAGAGAGCGTGGAAGATGCAGACGGCAGAGGCTCAGAATGCAGTAAATGTAAATTAATGCCTAAGGAGAGGCTGCGACCCTGGAGAGCGAGATCCTCCGGTCCACCACCATGCCTTCTTTTTTTTATTTTTGTTTTTCTTTTTTGTATTTTTCTTTTGCGATGAAACTCAAATTCATGTTCTGTTTATTCCCACCTCCCTAAAAGGAAGTCCAGCAGGCCAATCTATTGCATTTGGGCGTGGTCTTAATTCAGGCAGCCGCTGTGGGTATCGTTTCCGGACCGAGAGGATGCCCGAAGTCCGTGCCAAAGAGCCAATCTCGGGGAAAATCGAACGCCACCGCGGGATTTGTCTGTCACGACTCACGAACCTACGCACCTGCTAGCTTTGGAGCTTATCCAATATCACTGTCGATCCCTCAGGACGAGGCATCGGGCCCACCCAGGTCCTGATTCCAGTGAGACTAATTACCCGCGGTGGAGCAGGAACCATGGGGAAGAGACTGAGAGAGCGAACCAAATCAAATCGCCCGTCCAACAAGGTGGTTGATTTGGTTGGCGCCAATAATTTACTGCTGCATCACCATCTTTCGACCACAAACATCAGCGTGTTGGTGCCACGCCCTTCTTGAGCCGGCCTTTCGCGCAATTTCTATGTGAATGCTCGAGTTCCCAGTACCAAAGACCTCAAAGACCCACCTCTGACCTGTTGTCTATTCTGTTTCACATTAGCAGCTTATAAACTATACTCACGGAAAATTCAAGCTCTTCCTTGCTGTCATCATCCGCTCTAAAAGGCCTACACAGCTGCTGCAAGCAAAAAAAAAAGCTAGATAAGGAAAAAAAAAACAATAAAAAAAAAAAAAAAATAACAAGAAGTGGGAGTGAAGGGGGGAAAAAAAGAAAAGAAAAAAAAAAAAAAAAAAAACCGCCAGAAAGAACTCGGAGAAAAACAAAAAAGGGACAATTCCCTCTTCTAATCCACATCCTCCGTTTGGTATCATGTCAACTCTTGGTCATTTATTTGATGAACCGCCACCTACAATGCTATCAGAGGATATATGGGTCAACTGGAATCTTGAGCATTCTCCCGCCTCCTCCACATCAATGGATGAAAGTATCAGTAGCTTGGACTTTACCTGGCAACCTCCAGTGTGGTCATTCCCGGGTTATTGTTCCTCACCAAGTGACAACTGGTCCAGCCAATGCAGTACACCAATCTCTACTACGTTCCCCGCAAATTCACAAACAACGATGCCTCAATTACCGGATGATCGAATCCCGGTAGGGGATTGGTTACCATCATTCAACACATCTGCTTTCGGTAACCTCTATCTTCCAAATTTCACGCCTCCTTCCTTGCCTGGAGATATGGTACATCAATACAGTCGTCCACAGGACGAGCCAAGTCCTAGCCAGTTCACCGTCTCCAAAGACAGCAACCCATCTTCCTTCGCTACTTCAAACATTGTGCATGCAGCTCCATCGTTACCTTCTACAAATCCCACCCCCAAACGCAACCAGGTCACAAAGTCCCCAATAAGGTGTTTTGAACACAGCTGTGGTGGCCGAGCGTTCTCCTCCCCAGGAAATTATGAACGTCATCTTCGGGAGAAAAGTGGGCGAGCGAGAAGTTTCACTTGTGAGATGTGTGGTCAGAAATTCACCCGATCAACTGCCAAAAACAAGCATGTCCGATTCGGCCGCTGTCGTATGCACCCAAGTCGATGATGACTGATTTCCCCCCCGGGACTTGCGGGAAATACTTCTTTTACGGAACCTTTCTATATACTCGTGAATCGACTACTTCTAGAAAGGGTATGACCAGGAATGAAAGGACAGAAAGAAGACGGAGGGCGAGAGCATTCCCTAACAGCACGCTCACAATACAATACCACCAACACGACGATATCCTTAATAACTCAGCGCATAATAATGAGGACAGCTGCTCTGTCCATGCCATATCATCCAGGATACAAGGTCTTCTAGTCATGATGAAAATCAGGGGGGGCTGGCTACAACTGGTACCGCTATATAGATTAGTGCATTTCACACATACCCATATATTGGGATTATTAATTGATTGATTGATGAAGGAATTTTTCTATGTGCTGATTTCAAGCCTCTGAATAAAACTTATCAACAAGCCTTGCACACCATGCAATGAAATTAATAAAATATAAAAATCCCACGCTAGAAACGACGAGTGATTATAATTAAATACATTTTAATACCTGCATAAATATCAATTTAAGGAACTTGACGTAGTATCTTTTTTGCTCTCATCGTGACAATTCGCGAAGACCAAATTCTTGTTGTTTCATTATCACAGTGAAGTAAAATATATCTAGGTAGGTTGTGACCTCTTTGCTTGAAAACAACAGTATAGTTTATTAGCCAAACTAACGGAAATAAAAATTTGCCATAAAGAAGAAACATATTAAGTTTACCTATCTAGTAGGTAGTTTAAATATCAACATGTTACTTTCTGGCCAATTCGCGCATCCAAATCTTTTTAAGCTAATGGATCGACTTTGGAAAAATCTGACTCTAGCAATCTAGCCACGGAACAAGGATAATAGATTAATATTAATCCCTATATAACTTTTAAGTTTCATGGTCAGAAGACCTGCATTATTGAACGAGGAGAATTAAAATAGTCAAATATCGTTGATTTTTTTTAGAAAGGCATGAGAATGAGATATATTAGTGTGGATGTTGAGGAGACGAGACAACACCATATACAAACAATGTAATATAACTTGATAATAATAACTTGGACGTAGGAAAAAAAGATCAGGAAGAAAATAAAAGAAATCTAGGTGACCTTCAAGCTAACAAGACGTGATTCTTTTGTCACAATCTGGGCCAATTGCTGGATACTTCCTGTCCCTCTCAGCACCATGAGCTGAACATTAGCCTGCAGATATGCTCCGATCCAGTTGCGCAGTTCAACAGCGACCAGGGAGTCAACACCGTAGCTGTCTAGACTTTGAGAGGGGCTGAGCATCTCGACGGGAGTAGCGATAAGCTTGCTGAGCTGCTGAAGGATCATATCGCAAATGATTTCGGTAGCGTCTTCGACCTGAACAGCACTCGCAAGCAATGTGAGAGCATCAACAGAGTCACCGGTAGTCTTATGGCCTACATTGCCGTGACGGACTAGGTGGGCAAACCGGCGATCTGTTTTCCAGAAGTTTTGGCTGGCGTCATTTTCTTCTTCGGAAGACACAAGACCGATGGAGCACACACAGTCTGTTGTACTGCTACTGCGTGGGTTTGTGATCGCATAGTTAAGGAGGATAAGCACATCATTAACGCTGATAGATCCTAAGCCGTTTCGATGCAAGATTTCAGCAACTTCGGGGTTCTCACTGACAAAACCGACTTCACGCACGGGGCCAATGTTAATAGAGAAAGCAGGGGCACCAGCGGCGGTAAGATGACGCGCAAAGTTGTCTTGGAAGCTGCATGCGGCGGCGTAGTTGGACTGCCCGTAATTTCCTCGGGCGGCAACAGTAGATGACATTAGGACAAAGAAATCTAGGTCTTTGAAGGTCTCATGGAGGTTCTCTGAACCGCGGACCTTGGATGCCAGGGCGGTGCGCCAATGTTCCTCAGTCATTTCTTCAAACAAGAAGTCCTATTGGGGTGGAGAGTTAGGCTCATGTTAAATACTCAGCTACTTTCATAAGTGAAGCAATTGACATACCTTGAGCACCATTGCTGAGTTTATGATTCCGCGGACTGCTGGAAGACCATCTGCTGAAATTTCCTGGGCAACAGAAGCAATGGCATCAACCGAAGATACATCACAGGCCTTTGCAACGAGGTTGACTCCCGTCGCCTGAATATCGGCAATGAATGCTCGGCTGTCTTGGTCCTTTGCACCAGAGCGCGTAAGTGCAACAATGTTCTTGGCTCCATGCTCTGTCATCCACGAGATAATGGGACGTCCCAGTCCACCAAATCCACCAACTACAACGTATGTAGCGTTATCATCAAGCTGAGCCTGAACTGGCATGGGTGGTACAGCCTAAATATTGTGAGTTAATTGCTAAATGAGTTATTTTTGCGTTTGAGATGACTTACAGGAACCTCTTGGTTTTCTTCAACTGTGAGAATGATCTTGCCCATGTGTTTCCCGGCCTGAATTTGACGGAAAGCAGTCTCAATATCAGAAATTGGCATTGTCGTCAATGTAACTGGCTTGATAGAACCAGATTGTGCAAGATCTGCAACTTCGCGCAAGAGTCTTCTTGCTAGCGATTTCTTTTGTTCAATAATACAGGTCAAGTCCACATAGGCGAATGTGATATTGCGAAGCAAAAATTCCATTGGCATCAACGCGTCATCCATGAGGTCTTTTCGCCCAATCTCAACAAATCGACCAAAGGGTGCAATGATATTGCATGACTCGCGGAACATTTCTCCACTGAGTGAGTTGAGAACCACATCAACTCCATAGCCCTGGGTTAGGAGTTTAATCTCGCCACGGAATGCTGTTGTTCGACTAGAAAAGATATGATCATGGGGAATACCATATCTTTCATGGATGAGTTCACGCTTGGCAGTGCTGCCGACGGTAGCAAAGACTTCAGCTCCGATATGTTGCGCTAACATAATAGCTGCTTGACCTACAGCACCAGCCGCTGAATGTATTAAAATCTTTTCACCCTTGGCTAAACACCCTTTGTCCACAATGGAATAGTATACGGTTGTCCAAACAATCGGTAACGATGCACCTTCTGCGAAAGACAGGCAGTCGGGTATAACTTGACAACAATCACCATGTACCACTGGATAATTGGTGTAGGATCGTGAGTAGAGAGCGCAAACCCGATCTCCAGGCTTGAAGCGGCTCTGCATGTTCGCACCTACCTCGACGACAACCCCACTGCAGTCATTTCGCATCTCAGTGATACCTTCAAGTTGGCCGGCAGCGATGAGAACGTCTTTAAAATTGATACTAGCAGCTCGCAGTTCAAATCGAACATCATCGGGGCCAAGAGGGGGTGCTTCCACATCATCCCTCCAGCGAATAGTATCAAAGAGACCTTTAACACCGAGTTCAGCGGCCATGACACGACCACTCCCTACGAAAGGAACTGTCTCAGGAACTGCATGGCGGTTTGCCAAAGCAACGTCTTTGCTTATTTCAGGTCGGTGGACAAAACGAGAAACGAAAAGCTGTCCATTTTTCTCGGCAAACTCTTTCTCAACATCGTTTCCAGCGAGGTTGAGGTCGAATGACGGGCTAGCCAGCAGGGTTGGAAGAATTTCAGACAACCTAGTCAATATCTGTACTTGGGGAGTTTGGATTTCCAGCGTGATCTGACGCAGGTTAGGATGCTCGAGTCGAAGAGTTCGTGAAAAACCTGCCCATAAGCCAGTTTCCGCATCATCCAGGTTAACCATCCTGCTATCGCTAACAAATAGTATAGCACGTGCGCTCCAGATCCATTCCTTGAATGCCTGCCAAGAAGCTGGGTCTGGATCGTTACAGAGGAATTTCGCTACCTCTGGAAGCATGACAACAATACCACCTCCCGGTGAGTCACCTGAAATTGTAAAGACTGACACAGGAGACTCTGAGCAATGCTCCTGGAAGTTCTGCAGGTGGTAATCTTGAAGGGCAGATTTGGATTCCTCCGAGTCGGTGAGCAAGTGAATCGGCGGCAACTGCTCAGTTCGCTCTGGGTATGGTGCGGTGGAGATGAAGATACTCAGGTTGCCACCATTTTCCTCAGAGTAGTCAGTGAAAGCGCGCTCAGGATTTGAAAAATCAGCAAGCTCCAACCGCTTTATCCACTCAGCAGGCGTGAGAAGAGGTGACATTTTACGGCCCTCGTCATAACCAGACCACCAACCTTCGAAAAGACCGAAGACCAGGTTACAGAAAACGGACAAACGAGAGACTTCCATGAGGATAAATTTGCCACCTGGTTTGAGTAGAGGCCTGATATTCTGCAGAGTTTGGTTGATACGCGGTGTCGCGTGGACAACGTTACATGCAACTATCAAATCATAACTCTCCTCTTCGAAGCCCTGCTCGCGGGCGTCACGTTGGGCATCCAGGATGCGAAATTCTACAACATCTGAGAGGTCACCCAACCGCTCCTTTGCAGGCTCAAAGAAACCCGTTGAAAGATCTGTGAAGTCGTAACTGTGTATGAAACGGTGCTTCCCACCGTTCAATGCCTGGAGAATTGGGAGTGTTGCTGATGCTGTTCCAGCACCAACCTCAAGGACCTTCAGTCCCGGATTAAGACGACCGAGCTCTTGACAATATGCAGTCATTTGTGGGTAGCACCGGTCCGAGCACCACTCCGAGTATAATCGGGCTAGGAGGTTGTCCTGCGTAAGAATCGACAGAGCACTCATTTTTCCTGTCAGAATCCTCGGCAAGTTTGGGCCCAGACGAGAAATTGCCTCTCCGAAAATACCCAAGTCAGTGCGACCGCCATTCTCGGGAAGAAGAGACGAGTCAAAGGTTTCCTTCTCCACAGTGCGCATCCATTCCAAGTAATGGTGAAAATATCCCTCGGAAAGTTCAGACTCAGATACGTCGCGGAGGGCTTGTTGCAAGTAGTGAATAGAAATAGCATCAAGGCAACGGTTGTCATCAACAATAGATCCAGGTGGAATATCAGCTGTACAAACCTGGTCTCGATGCTCTAGTGTCCAGTTGTCCAGGTACGGGACCCAATTCATGGAGTGACATGCTTCTCTTTTCGACTGGTCGGTGGCAAACTCTCCACCAAGCCCAGTTACACGAATGCCTTCCGCAGCGAGGACCATTGCGTTATTGGTATCTCTGGTGGTAAGGTCGAACACAAATGGGTCCTCCCTACCAATAGCAGAGCACTTCAGTTCAGCACCAGCAACAGTTTTGCGGTTCGCTAACCAGAGCTGCTTGATGAAAGTAGGGACATAGGCAGATTTAGCTCCGTTTTCTATGATAAGGACGGATGATAGGCCATGAAACAAGCAAGAGTCTAGAACAGCCGGATGAAGAAGGTCACCCATGCCTCCAGCACCTGGGGATGATTCAGTATCTGGAACGCATGCGGTAGAGACACACGACCTTTTGCTAGTGCGGAACCTAACCATATTATTAAATGGATGCTGCCAGTCTAGACCGACCCGTTGACCCATATAGTAGAACTTCTGATGTGTAACTTCGCGGGTGCACTCCATATCAATGCGAGACAAATCCTCCGGTGTTGCGATAGCATCATAGCCTCGCACAGAGTCTATTTCTGCCTGAACAAGTCCGCGGCAGTGCTCCGTCCATTTTTGTTCAGGAGTCACAGTGAATATACGGAACTCGTACCAAACATTTGACGAGTCACGAGATGTTCTGGCCTGCGGGCGCAGTGACAAAGAAATTTCTGTGTCAGGCTGCTCCTCAGATAGCACAAGACCCTTGCCAAAACTGATGTCACGGAATCGGACGTTATCAATTATCGCGGTAGGACTCATAGCGAGCATATGCTGGCGAATAGCTTGTGTAGCCATGGTGATATACCCTGCTGCAGGGAATGTAATGAGTCCTTGAACAATATGTTGGCGGAGCCAAGGAGAATCTTTCAAACTCAAGAAGCGACGCCAGCGTGGCTCCATGCGATTCAAATCTGGAGAGAGAGTTCCTAGTAGCTCGTGTGGCAAATGCAGACGATGTCGGTAAGCTTTAGATAATCTGCTCTCATGCCAAAAGGCACGGTCGTGGTCGAATGAGTAAGGTGGAAGATCAACCAACGCCGCGATCTCCCCATCGTTGGCGTTTTTATTCAGATTCTGGAGGCTGACAGCCCCATTCTTAATGTGCAGGAAAGCCAGACATCGAAGCAATGATGTCTCAGCATCCTTGCCTCTTTTCAGGGTGTTGGTATAAGAGGCCTGGGCTTGAGCACCCCGCAATGTCTTGAGGATCTGGTTAACTGGTCCTTCCAACTGCGAATGAGGTCCGACTTCAACAACAGTGTCAATGCAGTGACCATCATACTCTTGCTCACACATTGTACGGAGTGCCTGGGAGAAAAGCACAGGACTAATGAGATTCTGAACCCAATACTGTCCTTCAAGCTTGGTATTATCATCAACTTCTTTGCTTGTTACAGAGCTGAACATTCGGACACCAGAGCTAGGGGGTGCAGATCTCAGGGTTTTCAATGCTGCGTCATACTTCCCCTCCATCAGCTTCATTTGATGGGAGTGGTAGGCGGCACCGTGGGTCATTAGCTTGCGGTTGAAGATCCCTTCTTTTTCCAAGACATCTTTCAACACATCAATCGCTGTAGCATCTCCTGAGACTGTGACACTTGAAGGGCTATTGAAGCATGCGACTCGCATACGACCATGTTCAGATCCAATTTTTTCAATATGCTCGTCAACCATAGCTGATGGCGCCCCCACCGCCAGCATAGCACCGGGGGACTTATTTGCGCCAATCAACTCACTGGCCAATTGCCCACGATAGTAAGCAATCGTCATGGCGTCTTTGAAGGAAATAGCTTTGGCAGCATAAGCAGCGGCAATTTCACCACTCGAGTGCCCAACCACTGCACATGGGAATACACCAAACTCGGTTAAGAGATCAACTAGCGCAAGCTGAATAGCCGTTGACAATGGTTGAGAAAAGGCAGGCTCATTTACCCTGGAGTCGACTTTCGGCCTGCAAAGTTCGCTCAATAGATCCCATGAGCACCCCAAACGGGCCAACTGCTGCCTTGCATGCTCCAGTGACCTAACAAATGAGGGGTAGCTTTTTAGGAGATCACGTCCCATTTCAGCATATTGAGCACCTTGTCCACTGAAAATAAGAGCAATCCGATGCTGTCCCATCTTGTCGCGTCGTGCCACCGGGGAGTGTGCCGCGGCATTGAGTTGGCCGATGAGGTCGTCCATATCAGAAGCCACAAATGCCACGCGGAAGGCATGAATGGACTGTTTTCCAAGAGTAAAGGCTAGACGAGCAAGCAAAGTGTCTGGCTGTGGGGAGTTGCGGTGTTTGACGATAAGATATTTCGCCAGTCGGTTACACATGCGTTGACATGCCTTCTCACTTGCGGCACTGATCACAAACACTCGTGGCGTCTCAGAATGATACGAGATCTGCATTAGACTTCTCAATGATGGGCGTGCTAGGGTTGAGATCATGTCATTTGCTGCATCAATAATAATGTGGGCGTTCGTTCCCCCGTATCCAAAGCTAGATTAGTATTAGTTAAAACCCTAGTATAATATATATAACATTGCTAATGTACCTATTCAAGGAAATTCTGCGCAAATTTTGCCTTTCAAGCTGGACTGGGATCTAAAACTTTCGTTAACAAACGTTTTAGCAAAAGGTAGGGTAAGACATCAAATCTTACTCGGAGATTCCATGCTGCGAGAGGGATATCAGGATTAACACTCTGGAAGTTCACCTGAGGAGGGATAAGGCCATTCTCCAGCATGAGAACAGATTTGATCAATCCAGCTAAACCAGCAGCACTTTCTGTATGACCGATATTACCCTTGATTGATCCCATAGGCAATGGGCGACCTGGAATTCTTCTTTGTGCCAAAGCTGCTGCAATCGCACTCGCTTCAATAGGGTCGCCAACCTTCGTCCCAGTCCCGTGTGCCTCGACATAGTCGGCATAGAGGTCTAATTTTGCCTGCCGGTATGCTTTCAAGATGGCCTCTTTTTGTGCAACAGCACTAGGGACACTGATACCTGGAGTCCTTCCATCCTGATTCAGCACAGAGTTTCGGATCACAGCCCGAATTGGGTCACCGTCTCGTAATGCAGCAGACAGTGTTTTAAGCACAACACCAGTGCACCCTTCGCCACGTCCATAGCCATTCGCACGCGAGTCAAAGGGGAAGGATCGCCCTTCCTTCGAGAACATTTTCAACCGGCTTTGGTAAGAGAATCTTTGGGGGTCTAACAGCATATTCACACCGCCTACAAAGCATTGTGTTGTCTCGCCGTTGCGCAAGCTCTGGACGGCTTGATGTAATGCTACCAGACTTGACGAACATCCAGTGTCGGTTGTAAAACTAGGACCCCGCAAATTGAAGTAGTATGAGATTCGATTTGACGAGATGGCTGGGCCAGTACCAGTAATCAGATAGAGAGGTGGTTGATCAATATCTCGTGTTGCAATTTCGTGGTAATCTGAGGCCCATTGACCCACATATACTCCCGTGTTGGAGCCCCAGAGGGAATCCATGGTAATACCCGCGTTCTGGAATGATTCGTAAGCGATTTCGAGTAGAATCCGCTGTTGAGGGTCCATAGCCTAATTTTGCAAAAATCACCAGGTTAGATACCTTTTTCAACTGTCAGTGTAGGGTGTTACTTACTGTTGCCTCAATAGGATGAATGCCGAAAAAGGCAGCGTCAAAGGCAGCGGCATCTTCGCGAAGAAAGTGGCCACCACATGCATTTGTCTAGAAATCGTATCGAGCCGCGCACGCTTAGCAACATCCTTGTTTAAATACTAGAATGTAAATTGGAAAGGACTTACCGTCCCAGATCTAGTTCCTGTCGAGTCCTGGAATGCTTGCATGTTGAATCGGGTTCCTGGACCGGGGGTCCAGGCGGAGCGTCCCGATATGAGCATCTCCCAAAGACTTGAGACATCTGTTGCACTTCCTGAAAGTCGACAACTCATACCAATAACCGCAATAGGTTCCAATGAGCCAGGCTGGGGCCCATGCTCGTCAGAGGTGTTACTCTCATTGTCGCTGAGGACAGACCACGGAGAGGAGGAGAGCCTCTCGCTGTCCGCCGTCTCACTTTCTGCCCTCTCGGTCTGAGCTCTGGATGTGTCACTCAACATTTTGTGGTTATACAAGCGTCTGAGTATTTTTCCTTCCCCTGTAAGCTTGGGTGATTTGATGATATATTTACAAGAATGTCAAGGAGAAAAAGAAAAGAGGGTCCACAGCACAAGCTTAACTACTATTATATCATTAATCGAAGGATAATTTCCCCGTAGGGGAAGTGTGACTTCAGCTCTCCAGCTCACGCTTTCTCATCGGAGCCAGTATTCTCCGTAAGATTCCCTTTGCAGTCATTGTATCTCTCCACCTACATTATTAGTGCTCAATTCCTGCAGGTCCCAATTTAGGTATACGTCCAGGCAACTCTAGACGTGGCTGTCGTGGAGTGGGTGTCACTTTGGGATTGTGATTGTCCATCCAAAGAAAACAGGTCCACACGCCATCATGGCCCGAAGGAAACAGTGAAATCGGCTGAGATCGAATATCAAGCGAAGTTGACTGCCGCCACACGGAACGAACCTGATCGACACGCTCTCAGGCACGAAGGAAATCCCGATCGTCAGCGCTATTATTACGCGAAGGAAGAACTAGGTGGGTCCTGCAAAGATCTCCGATTTGTGTTAGCTTCAATTAATGGACCCAGTGAGACCGTGGGAGAGTTTCAATAGGTGACAGGTTGATATTGTTTCCAAATAGTTGGTAAAGTTGGCTAAGCTGAGTGCTCGGCAGCTGAAGTGTTGAGGAATTTTTGTGGTTGCAATAAGTGTGCTCGGTGCGTCGCGATAGCCATGGCCCCAGCCAGGACGAGGTTCGCGTCAAAAGGGACTTTTATATGAAATTGACCTATGCGCCCTGGTTTTGTCATCTAACCTTTGGATTTTGCTCTGAAATTTTGTCTCTTTTGTTCCTGTGGAGCAATTAGGTAGGTAAATTCCCCAGTGCTCTCTCACTCCCTACAATCCACAATGACTCACAATACAATCACAGGATTTGACCATGGAGGAAACTCACATCAAGCTCAGTGTCCCTCTAAGTGAGGATGTCATCAAGCTTTCCGCCGTCGATCAACAAATTATGCGAACCTACCCGAAAATTGCCATTATCTTCAACCTGGACAGAGCCACTAAAGTCGATGTTATCCGTCATCTCAAACAAGGGTTAGCTGTAGCTCTGAGTGAGATCCCCGACTTCGCCGCTACCATCGTACCTGTTCCAGGCTCGCAAAGGAAAGAACTAGAGTTACGACTAGGACCTGAGGCTGGGGTTCAGTTTCGAATTGTTGATCAGACAAAAAATGATGCCTGGATATATGGAAGCTATTCCGAGCTCGCCGAGAAGCACTTCCCGACCGCCGATATCCCTCAGGACGTTCTCTTCCCCCCGGAAACAACACCAGAAGACAGGTGTGCAGATGGCATTCCTGCAATGTTCATTCAAGCCAATTTGATCGATGGAGGCTTAATCATCGGTGTTGTCTGGCACCACAGCGTAAGCGACGCACGCGGTCTCAATGTCTTTGCCGATTCATGGGCACATCATACAAAGACTTCGATAGTCGAAGGAAAGCCTGGTCCTCCCGTGATGCCAGTTGAAGCTACTCGGGAGCGCTGGCGCTTGGATCATGGGTTCAGAGACGCTACAATCGACCAAATACCAGATTATGTAGTTGACAGCTCTATCCGTGAGCCTCCAGCGTCGCAGGGTGCCCACCTCCTCGACCGTCAGCACCTGGTGACCGTCCCCTATGCCGTTAGCACATGGTACTTGTCTGCATCCTCCCTCAAGTCATTGCGGAAGGCCTTGGCTGAAGCTGAGACCGACAAAGCCGCCCAGTTCACTCAGGTTGAAGCTGTTTCCGCCCTCGCTTGGAAACACGTGAGCATCGCTCGCCAACTGGACAAAATATCCCCCGAAGGCTCGTCGCTCTTCACGACACGTCTCGACTTCCGGGCCCGCATGAAGCCTACCTTTCACGATGACTTCATTGGTAATATTAATGAGCCAAACGCCCGGGTTCGAGTTCCCCTAGGAGAGGTTTGCGCAGTCTCAACGCCTCGATCGCTAGTGACGCTCGCAGAAGCCATCCGGGTTGCGACCGAGAGCACGGGCGAATCAACCGTGCGCGCCCTGATTGGGCTTGTCAACAGCCTCCAGGCGGTGACTGATGTGACTTGGAACTACAGTCATTTCCCCGGTCCAGATTTTGGTGTCACCGATCTCTCACAATTGGACTCTCTAAGCAAGAACTGGGGAGGACCCTTAGGTCACCCTTCTAGCGTCCGCTCCTACTCGCGCGAGACTGGTCTACTCTATCTCTTCCCACAAGACCGGGATGGAGGGTTTGAGATCCAGATACAATGTGAAATTGAGGCGGTGGAGCGGTTGAAGCAGGATCCTGTGTTTACGCGGTATTGTTGTTTCCGCCGCATTTCGCTTTACAACCAGTAAGCTACACTGTATTTTTCTCTTGCTTGTTAGTGATAATAGACAACGGCGACAACACTGTATCTAAAGCACTTTTTCTTCCTCTCGTGCATATATCATTCTCAGCTAATTTGAAAACATAATCGCTCATGCACCTCGGTCCCCCCCTCCGGACTTCGTAGCGCCTCGATTGACCCCGTTCGCGTCTTTGGTGTTATTTTTCCTAGTCGCGATTATTTGGTCGTCACTCGGCTAGGCACCTGGGAGGATAAGTATCAGTATCAAGATAACCTAGCCACATAATGAATAATGACTTTGCCCTGTATGAATGTTGGATGCAATACCCACGTGTTTTTCTTTTTTGTAGCTCTTTTGGTAGTTGGTCTCCTCAACGCGCAATGTCATGTTTTGAAAGATTTCCGTCTCTCTCCTAGCTATACATGTATATATATAATATGTTAATAATCCAAGATCTTTTGTCCAGCAGGTTTAATCCCCTTCAAAAGACAATCAAAACCCCGCCCCCCTTTTAAAATATGCAAGATAATGGTAGGGCACAGGTCATACATACATACATACCTCCATATATAATATATATTCTTTCTTAATATTATAATCAAACCCACGTAATCGATGACCCCGGACAAGGCTGCAAGGCTACCACATACTCCGCCTAATTAAACCAGCGCTCAATCACTCCCCCCACCCCTCCCTAAAGTTTGTTATTTATTACATTTAGCCTCGCCCTAAGGTTGGGCACCAAGCTTCGTTGACATTTCGTACTTCTGTCCTACAGAAGGTTTTTCCCAGAAAAACCTAATCCCGTCCTACCGGGTCTCCTGGGAACGCCGCCCAGAAAAGGGAATAATCACATTTCCCTAGATAGGCAGGAGATGTAGATTGGGAGGGGGGGGGGAAAAAGCAAAGAAGGGGAGGGCCCGGAAACCCCCCCCTCGGGTGTTTCATTCAGTCTGTCTTACCTACCTAAGGTAGGTAGTGGGTAACTACGGAGTACAAAAAGTGGAAATAACAGAGTCACGTCACGAGAAGAAAAAGGTACTTGGTAGTTATGGAATCATGGGAGCAGACTAGTAACTAGGTAGGTAACTCCATAGGTTAGGTAATTATCACTCGCAGATTACATACGATAATGCATTCTTATTTTTCTCATTTGTCGCGAGTATTTCAAATTTCAAAAATTTGTTGTCTTACGCAGATTCCATCGCCCTGAGGTCTTTTTTCAGTACTTTACCACTCTCACTCTTGGGGAGCTTGGGAAGGAAGACGATTCGGTCATGCAGCCAATGTGACTCATGCAGTTTACCCTGCACATGCTCATCGAGAATATCCGCGAGGTCCTCCTCCTCCAGATCCTCCATGTTAGAGCTTGATCGCACAATGAATGCCTTTGCTCGCTCCCCAGCTAACTCATCTGGAACACCGATTACCGCCGCATCCGCAACTGCGGGATGTGCAAAAAGCACGGACTCGATATCAGCGGGCACCACTTGCTCGCCCTGCAGATAGATGGACATGCATTAGCTTTCTTTCTTTCTTTTTCTTTTTCTTTTCTTTTTTTTGGTTTTTTTGTTTTTACTGAAAACATCGCGTTCCTTTACACCATGAAAAATACATGGTTTGTATAGCTGTGGATCTATGCACTCACCTTGACTTTGATCATATCTTTGATACGGTCCAGAATAAATAAGTGCGCGTTGCCGTTGGATCCTTCTCTCATTACTCCAATGTCTCCGGACCGTAGCCAGCCCTTGTCATCAAAGGTATTCTTGTTTGATTCATCATCGCCTAGATATCCTGCAAAGATACTGGGTGATTGGAAATGAACTTCACCGGATTCATCAAGGCCCTGTACATCCTCTCCATTAGGCTTTACTAGGCGAATTTGAAACTGGGGCATGATTGATCCAGATGATCCATGCCAGATATCATGCGCACTAGTAAATGTTGCAATGACTCCGGTCTCAGTCAGGCCTGGATGTATTTTGATTAGTTTGGTTGATTGGCTTTTACATCTAGAAGAACTAAATGGATCGCAGATCACTAGAGACTTACCATATGCGTGTAAGAATTCCCACGTCGGCTGGAGCGCAGAAAGCTTTTTGGCTATGTTGCTGTCTAGGGCGGCTGCACCTGTGACGATCGAACGCACGGATGAGATATCGAAGAGGTCCAGTAGGAAGGAATTAGCTGCGAAAGCGGCAAGTATTGGTGGGACCTAAGGTGAGTAGGGACTAGTTAGCCCATGAATACATGGAGGGCTCATAGATACCGGAAAGCTTACCAGATACAATCGTTCAATGCGATATTGAGGAATAGCCTTGAGCATTAGCTGCATATCGAAACGAGGCAGAACGATGAGAGAGTCTCCACGATAAACCATGACATGACCGAGGGCCAACCCATAGCCGTGGGTAAAGGGAATTGCTCCAATCACAACTTCATTGCGACCGGACTTGGCGTAACTCTCAAACATACAGGCTTGGAGGGTGTTGGCAATGAAGTTGTAATGGGTGATCTTTGCGAGTTTCTACACACAAACAAAAAAAAAAAAAAAAGGCAAGACATCATGGTCAGTCTATCATCTATTGCATGCCTACGCTGGCAAATGGAGAGACAAACCTGCTTTCCAGATGTCCCGCTCGTCGCACAGAAGTAAGCAACCTGTGACTTTCCCTGACCCTTCTCCCATTGCAAAGTAGGCAGTGGTTCTAGCTCCGAGCCTTGCGCAACTAATTGCTCGACAGATTTGAATTCATCAATTGGCTCTGGAGCGCGAAGATAACCTTCTGGTAGCGCCATAGTATATATCCTGTTGCGAGGAATGGACATTTCGTCTGCTACGTCCACTGCGGTTGCGATAAGGGTCTGGCATGTAAAGATTGTCCTACATCTGGCCTTTGTCATATGAGATACGATTTCTGATACGATACTTCCGGGATGTATCGGAAGACAGATGCCATTGAGCCGATGGACAGCCCAGCAGAGGACGAAGAAGTCAAGCTGAGGATGGTTTGACTGGTGTTAGCGATGGAGGCTGACTCGAAAACAAACTCATTAAGGTATGATAAGCGCAAGGGTCAACTGACCGTGTTGAGACTGTAAATCGCGACGACCTTATCCGACGGAGATCCTTCGTTCGGAGACCACCCCAGCTCCTGCGCGAGGGTACGAGAAAGGCAATCGACCCGCGTCTGGAGAGTCTTTGTGGTGTAGGTTTTCCCCGTAATGGCATCAACGAAAGGTGCCTTGCCACTGCATTGCGGGGGCAAGTTCGCGTTGCCTTGGAGAGCAAATTGGCCAACGGGAATCGAGTCGGGGATATCGCAAGGGATCTGCGGCGCCCAAGAGGGGGAGGTAAAGATCATGTTGGGTTACAGATGTTCTGGAAAGAGGGGAGGGGTTCTGGCGAGCTCAGTTGTGGTGCTGACAAGTCGAAGAAGTGTCACCAGCGAAAAGGTAAAAATATATCATTCACGGCCTACCTACACTAAAAGGACTATTAGGGGAGCCATTTGGGCCCGAAGCACTACTTCATATTAAATTGCATCATATTATTTGTTTGCTCGCTCACAGAGCTGTTCAGGTTGATCAGCAATGGCACCCAATTTGGAAGTAGGTAATAATGCTATCCCTGTGTGCACAAGTAGCTGGGCTGTCTCACCCAGACCTCTGGGACCTTTTGGATCTGCGGATGAATTTCCAAAAAATTGGCGCGAAGGAAAGAAGACTACTAGTTAACGACAAGGTTCATAACTAGCTAGTGGGTCACTACTGGGCGTGTCTTTAAGCGACATGGTGTTGGAAATATCTACCTTCGGCTTGGGACTGCCTAAATATCCAGGCTGACAAGCCTCCCTTCCTCTGTTTGCCAACCATGCAGGCCCCACTGCCACGTCAAGGCCATCAAAATTTTGAATGATGACAATGGGGTTCATTTTTTTTGTGGGCTAAGCCACTGAGGTAAAGGCATGTATGTATGTACCTGCACAAAGTGGGAAGAGGAAAAAAAAATGTAATAGGGAGAGGGGAGGGGAGAGAGAGAGAGAGAGCTAACCAGACAGCTTTCTCGTCTTCCGAGTTCATAGGGATGTCAAGTTATTTGGAATATTGCCCAGAGTTGCCTAAATGCCCATTTATGCATTTCTCACAATAATAGGTATAGCATTCTAAAATAATGGGCGGCTAAGTGACCAAATGTGCCCAATTTTTTTTTGAACTTCTCACACGGACCCTTGCCCCTCACAGAGGACAGAAGTTTAAATGATACTCTTTTTAACTATCGCCCCCATCCGCGAAATTTATTCAGAGTTGATGATGAGGGGCAAGGGATGGGTACACTGGTTAACTGGGAAGAACCCGGTAGGTTATACATACGTGGTAATAGTGATATGATTATTCGGGATGGAGTCAAAAACAACCCCACCCATTGAGTGGAAGATGAATAATGAATCCCTCAAAAAGCTTTCTGCTACCGGAATATGTGCGCTGTAAGTTGAGGAAAATTTTCCGAATAAGCTGCGAATCATGATGATCACTAATGTGGATTCTAGGGATTATAATTAACCCCCATCAAACCAATTCTATGGGAAATACACCTGGTTGATCTACCCTCAAGTCTGGTACAGGCATGCACCTCGATGTCCAGCGTCGGATGCCCCGTCTGCTTGAGCACGCTTAACCTTGGGTTGGGTCCCAGTTTTTAGGTATGTTTACTGCAGCTCTGATGCACTGGAGTCCCAGTCCTTCGGTCCTCTCCTGCTGTGCATGGATTTCTGTTATTATTTTCATGAAATCCAAGCATCATCTACTGCAGATAAACATCACTATTCCGAGCATAGCACCGGGATTTATCACAATTGCTTTGCTTTTTTTTTTTTACTCTCTTTTTTTCTTTTCTTTCCCCCCTCTTTCAAATTAGGAAGGAGATGAGATCTTACCCAATGACTATCCCAGAAGAAAATTTAGTTGCATGACCTTAGGTCATTCCTATGCTCCTACAATGTAACGAGCTCCACGCGGGAATTTACTGTGAACCAGCTTGCCAGTTGATGGCTTCTCATTTGTCCGTGATTTGGGTAGTTCCGGTCCGTGTGGTCGGAGCTGCTCGGTTCTGGTTCTAGAATCGAACCAGAAAGCCACTCAATGGCAGCCTGCATGTCTTTTCCCTACTGAAAGAGGGGTTGTGGTGTTCTTTCGGAACGTGACCCTGCTCGACGGGTAAGAGTAGGATTGAAATGCGCCTAATTGACTTGCTAAATCCATTATGTCCCCACTATCTTACGAAGTCTATGGATGAGCTAAGAGGATGACAATGATACTAGGACTAGAGCCTGTGCAGATCCTCTGACTCTTCTAGTGAGAAGGGCCAATGCGAAACCCGACAGTCCAAGGCTTTCCTAGCTCCAGGATTCCTAGCCTTTTCAAGTTGGCTCTTGACTTCTGTCGACGCTAGAATTGCACTTCTGCTCGCCAAGGAATGAGACGGGACTACCAACTTGGACTTGCTCTTCGTTCTTCGTTCCTTCCGTGGTATCTTCAAAGTTCTATTCCTCCATTCCTTGGTTTTTTTGCCCGTCCCCATCTCTCCCGTCAGGAGTAATCGCATAGGCAGTCGAAGTTTTTTACTTATGAAAATAGATACCAGTCATCTCTCTCTGTTTGGCATTCCCTTGATATTCGATCAAAGGGCGGTACTAGTGTATTTTTTATTTTTTTGTTTAAAAAAAAAAAAGAAATAAAATAATTTTGACCAATAGCCATTACTTATGTCATTAATTGCATCGTTCTTTATTTTTATTTTTTGCTTTTTCTGACCCATTGAATTGGGACCCACCAACAATAACCAGAGGGATGGAAACTGAGCCCTAGTGTACTACTACTTGCCTTGTCAGTGGCGGCGAGGGACAGCTCATTATAGGAGCAGACTTGCTTCTTAGAGAGGAAACTGGTGTGTTACTCGACAATGAATGAGGCAAGAAAGAAAAGAGCCTGCCTTAGTATTTGCCTCAGTCTTCAATTTACACGCCGGTATCACTGCCCCTCCTTTGGTTTCGTCATCGACAAGGCATTTATTCGTTACACAGACCTCTTGCCTGCAATGGTAAGATGCTGTTTGATATCATTAGATCAAAATAAAAAGAAAAGAAAAAAAAATTGAAAAAAAAAAATTATAAAAAAAGATTATGAAAAAAAAAAGGGAGAAAGGGAAAAGAGAGTGGGAAAAGAAAAACATTCTTTGGTCTTTTCCAACCCCGCACTCCGGGATTTTGGAGAACAAACAAAGTTTTATCATAAGTACAATGCACAGTTGGCACCTAATTATAGACAATTTATTTTACTTTAAGAGTTAATATTGGTGTTACCTTCCAATCATGTCTTATCATGTCGTCAGTTCTGATAAAAAAAATCTAAAAAGTAAAGAGTCTTTTTTTTTTTTCTTGAAAAAGTAAAAGTAATGAGAGGAAAGGGGAAAGGAGAAAAGATATAATCATCAATCTGACAAAGGATTAAAATAATTTTACAATAATAAGATGTGTTTTATTTTTATTTTTTTTTGTTTTCAATTTCTCTTAACCATTTTTTTTTAAAGTCGTCCGCACTATTGTTTGTACTAAGAAAAACCTCAACGGTCCCCTTGCTTGAGTAGGTACCTGCTGCCCGTAGCACCGGAATTGGGTTGGCTGCAGCTTTCCATGATACTTGCTTAATGTTGCATAAGTAATTTAGCAAGTAACTGTAGGTACGTACTAGGTAGATAGGTACGTAGGATGGAAATGCGTCCCCATCCCCATCCATAGGACCGTTATCACAGCACAGTAGGTATTCCACGTGTCAGGTTGGTACCCTCGTACTAGTGTATACGTGGGTAGTGTACTCTCTACCTTGGTTGTAGTTATTAGTGGATACTAGCATTACGCAGCTAGTGCCACTGATGGTACGCTTCTTATCGTCCCAAACAGACAACAAGCACCTCCAAAAATGTGGAAATAGAGTTAATTGGAATAATGCATGTCTTGAAAAACGGTCTCTTGGGGTTTTTACTATCAGGGTCGTTTGTTTCCATTGGCATGGTAAGATAAACACTAGGTGCAGGCGACTGGAAGGTTATCCCCGAGCTTCCTATCTGTGCCGGGTTTGTCCCCGATACGTGGACCATGCTGCAGGGCTTAGAACCTAGGTTGGTAGTAGGGTGGTAATGGTGGTGATGATGATAATGATGATGATGATGATGGTGGTGGTGGTGATGGTGGTGGAGGTGGAGGTAGTACCAACAGTAAATTTGAAGGTCATTCATTGATCCCAGAGTGGTGGCTAACCATGAAGGCAACTAACAGTATAAGCCCTTCATCACCTATCTACAGGGTGATCATCTCTAACTGGTGAAAGAAACAATGCACTTCATCACATCAGGCTCCATCCCTCTTCACCTTGTCTGCTGGAGAGGAATACAAATCAAAGTTGTTGGAAAAGTACTACTAGATAGGAACCAAACAACTCGTGTTCAACAGCCCCGGACTACTGCAAGTTGACCGATTAGGAAGGCCGGGTATACATCGTGGGCTAACATTGGGGTTCTAGTAAGTCTATACCGACCCACAACCCTTAGATAAATTCCTGCCATCGACTCGTTCTTGGAGAACAATCAACCAAAAATTCCCCTCCAACACAATGTCTAGCCTTTCAAACATCATCCTCAATTTCTTTCAGCTCAAGAGCCAGACTCTGAGTTTACCTTTCAGAGTTTCCTCACTCCTCACTGGGCCACAGCCTGAGCCTCTTTGCCCTGGAAGTCCTGTGTTAAAGGAGGAATATGAGAGTCTTCTCAGTCACCTCTTGCTTACCATCGCCTATCCAGGACCCCTCGAACCAATTGATCCAGCACGCAATGATATTGTTATAAAGCAGCTCGAGGCCGATGGTGCACCTCCAGAATTGATCAAATTGATGTCCCGGGGCGCAATCGATACCGGCGTCCACATGGGCTTCGACTCCTACCCCCACCTATCCCAAAGGCTTCGAGAAGCCATTGCTGTCTACTCGGCCATCGTTGCCACAATCGACGGGTACGCCACAGAGCTCTATCCACATCTACGAAGCTTTGGCTCCAATCTACTTCTTGGAAAACCGCAGGACCATGATCTGCTCCGTCTTTTGACGACATGGTTGGCCAGACACTGCAACGGAGACTATGCCGGGTTTGGTGGTGACATGATCATTAAAGCTACGACGGATTTCGTATGCACGAATTATTTCGAAGCACAAGCGACAGGGCTTCGGGGGGTGATCGACTGCCCTAAAGCTGCGGTGTATCTTCGGAACAAGTGTGGGGACAGTGAAGTTTTCGCCCACTTCATCTTCCCTGAGGAAGAGTTTCCGGAAGCCAGATACCTGGAGAGCTACTTTCCGGCTATCCCTTATCTCATTCAATACCTTGACCATATCAACGATGTTATGTCCTTCTACAAGGAGGAAATCGTTGGCGAGAAAAACAATTTCGTCCACATTTTTGCCCGGTCTGAAAATATTTCCTTGTCGGATGCCTTGAAGGAAACCTTCAAGAGGTCTGTTGATAGTTTTCAAAGGGTTCAAGACATTCTCTCCAAGGATGAAGATCCCCGCTTGCTCCAGGCAGCCGTTGGTTTCCTCCACGGTTACACTACCTTCCATGTTCTCTGTCCTCGATATCGACTGGGTGCATTGGATGTTCCCGCTATTTCGGACGCCATTAGCAAATTCTCGAAGGGTGAAAATTGACGACCCACCAAACTCCTTTCTTACCAGGTTTTTTTTTTGCTTTATCTTGTTATTATTCCCCCCCCCCCCCCCCCACCTTCTCCCCCTTCCTAACTTTATTTCATTATGGCTTCCTTGTGTTTTTACTCACACTGAGTCAGCTACAAGATATTGTCCATGGAAGTGCTAGTACATTTTTCAATTCATTCCGCATTCTTCCACTCCTTTTCCCCCCTTCCATCTCTCTTCTTTTTACATATCTTATTGTTTAATTTTTTTTTTTTTTTTTTTACCTTTTCTTTTTCTTTTCTCTTGTTTCCTCTCTATCTCTTTCCTTGTGTTTGTTCCTCGGATTGACAGATTGATTGAGCGCATACCCTGGGCGTTCTTGAGGGATTTTTCTTATCTTTTATCGATTTATTTTTCATCCTGAAGTTGTTGGACGATTCGGGGCAAAGGATCTAGTTAACTTCTCCTGAATATGATTATGATTATGATTATTATTGATGATTCGTATTATTCATGACAACTGACGTCGTAATTTGGAGACTAACTAACTTCTTCTGATCTGCATGCAGGCTTTAGTAGAAATCCAGCGCTGTGGATGATCCATGTTAGTCATCCTCCTGATTGCCTGACACCCGGACTGGGAATCCTTCGCTTTTCGCTTGCAGGAGGAGCCCCTCACTAGCTCTCTCTAGTCGCACACGCACAACACCTAAGTCTACCCATTAATTATTATTGATTCCGTTCTTCTTCCAACAAGAGTCGAACTAAACCCCATCTATGATTTCCCATCCCTCCGGTTCTCGACATGACTGTTTGTAAATTAATTCAAAGTAACTACTAATAGTTTAACTAGTACTATCATTATTATTATTGTCATTATATCTCCTGTTTGGCAACCATGGTAGCCTCGCAGATTTTGTCCAGACTGTTTCACCCAACCCCGCACCACCGGCAACCATCGCCACAACAACCACAACAACCACAACCACAACCACAGCGTCCACAATATCCACAACAATCAGTCTCTCAGCCGGCTCTGGAAAGCTCAGGACCGCCAGCAAACTACACCACGGCTCCACCTTCAGCCGTACCAGTCTGGAACTCAGTTGCTTACTGGTCACGGGCGGTCCTTGAATCCGCTGGCATTGAAGGCTCCACCTGCCAAACCCACGGTCAATTGACCGATGAGAGATACCTCCCCGTCCTGCCACCCAATTACCGCTCTTTTTACTCAGCGCTTAGCGACAGGAATCAGCCTAATGACTCACCGCTACATATCCTGCCCCAATCCCAAAGCCCAATATTCACTCGTTTCCCGCTTGAGATCCGCCAACTAATTTACTATTTCACCTTTGGGGGCCGTCGCATCCACCTTGACTTTGACTTCCAGCCCCATCGTGGAAGATGGGCGTGGTGGCATCGTATTTGCGACGAACCACAATCCTGTCCAACAAAGGAATTCATTTGCCCTGAAAATGCGGATGCCGAATTATCCATGCTCCACTTGGGCTCCAGCGACTGGGTGCAACCAGGATTTGAGTATAAACTGGGGGCGATGGGGTGGCTGACGTCTTGTAAAAAGGGGTAAGTCGCGCGGGGGCGTTTCATAATACAATCCCCTGCCTTGTTAATTTAGTAATCTTACTACGGTATTGGAAGACATGACACTCATTATTCGTATTATTATATATTATGTTGTCTTGTTGTGTCCATGGATCGAACCACACTAGTCGAGCTATTCACTGACTACTCCCAAGGTACCAAGAGGCACTACCTATTCTGTATGCTTCAAATAAACTCGTATTCACTCATGGTATCGATCAATTATTCCGAATTTCACGAGTCATGCCCGAAGATCATTTAGCTCTCCTTACCTCTCTGGTCGTTGAGATCGATGTGTATCGTATTTCCAAACACCCACCGGATATGGAACCCCGTTTCCAGAACTTTTACCAAAACGTATTCAATATCATACGAGTCTCGCTGCCAAATGTGAGAGACCTTGTATTTTCAATCGCTGGTATCCCCAGCCCCGGTAACAGGACGGTTGAGTGGTCGGATCGTACAGATTGGCTCTGGGTCGGGCCATGGGAGGAATTGGCCAAGAGTAGAAATTGGAGAAATTTGGAAATTGCTATCCCAACAGGATGGCTCGACCATTTCACGGCAGTGGTCGACCGTAGGAGCCGCCTCGTTGAGACAAAGAGGTATCATTTGGTGAAGGGAGTGGATGTTTGTCCAAGAGGATGGTGATGTCGACCAAGGATTCAGCCCTGGCTGTTTTGGATATGAAGATAACATCTAATTTTAGTGGCTATTCAACGGGAGCCTAGTCTAATAGTTCTATCCGCAACCCTAGAGATCTGCGCGAGCCTTAAAGCGGATTAATTATCCCTGTGATACAACCAACAGCAGTGGCTGATGCCAAATATTAGAGAGTATGTCCAATAGGCTGCAAACGCCGCATGAAAATAAGCTCTGGAGCCTAAATGCTAGAATTAGGCTGTTAGGCTTTTTTTTTATCTCTTTGTTTTGGGGTGGGAGTGGCCAGCGGCAACCGGCGCTTCAATATCATGGGATGTGCCTTGTGTTGGAACCCATGCATCACACAACATACATGTGAATGAATGGCCTTTCAGACCTACAACGATACTGCAAGATGGCTGTGCCAAAAAAAAAAGGAGGTTCTGGGTTCTTCTACGACAGATAGTATATAATTGTCCAACTTTTCCCACCTCCCAACGGTCTATCCTTTCCATTAGCTTATATCCTTCTATCTGCCCAGTTGCCTGCTACTTGTCAAGTTTTCTGCCTTTGAGTTTATGCCAACGCTTGAAACTACAGCTCAAAAATGAGGAAGGGATCACCACTCGGGGCCTTTGATGACCTTGACAATGGAAAAAGAGTCAAGATCCTTGGCGTTATTGACAAGCTCCGCGAATTGGGAATTAGTGAAAGCGTTTCCCTACCACAAGTATGCTTGCGCAAGATCCGTACTTCAATATATAAAGGTGCTAATTATTGCAGCTCGTTGTGGTCGGTGACCAATCCAGTGGGAAGTCGTCGTTGCTGGAGGGCTTGACTGGCCTTTCATTCCCTGTCGCAAGTGATCTTTGTACTCGTTTCGCAACACAAATCGTTCTTCGCCGAGCGCCACTAGACGATGCTGGGGCAAAGATTACGATTCTTCCTGGACCGTCCTCCCAGGCAGATGATGAAAGACAAGAGCGACTTCGAAGCTTTCAGAGAGACCTATCAGCAGACCAGTTTAGAGGCGAGGAGTTTGGATATATTTTCGATGAGGTATGCTCCCGGACTTGCTGTTGTATGGATCATTAACCTCAAATACTGATATGAGGTGATTGCTATAGGCAGCGCAGACTATGGGGCTTCCCGGGCCAAACACTATTGACCTGGAGAACCTTGAGCAGCGATTCTCTGACGATATTCTTAAAATCGAACTCTCAGGCCCAGAGCATCATCATCTGAGCGTTGTAGATGTCCCTGGCCTGTTTCACAGTACGTTGAAAAGGATATCTACATCTAGGTCTAGGTAAAAGCTAATTCTATGAAGATCCAACCAAGTATCAGACTGCAGAAGATCGTATGATCATTCGAAATCTTATCGAAGATTACATCACTGACAAGCGTACAATTATCTTGTTCGTTCAACCCATCCCAGAGCTGTTACATGGCATTCCTCTAACAACATCAATTTAGGGCGGTGATGGATGCAGGAAACAATCTGGCCAATCAGGAAGTGTAGGTTTTGAGAATCCAATAACAAGAAATTTGGGCCATTGCTCACTACTATGTGTTATTACCTAGTTTCTCGATGGCTCGCGCGGCTGATCCTGCTGGTAAACGAACGGTCGGGATCATTACTAAATGCGATGCAGTGCCCGAAGGGGATGAAGGAAGGGTACCTACACTAATTTCTCTTTATTATCTCAGTACACGCGCTAACATTGTGTTAGGTCCTCCGCATTGCACAGAATGAGGTTGAGAAGCTAACCCACGGTTGGTTTGTCGTGAAAAATCGCTCAACCAAGGAAATCAACGAGGGAGTCACCATCGAAGGTCGACATCAAAGAGAGAATGCCTTTTTCTCAACCACAGCACCTTGGACAGCACTTCCAAAAGACCACGTTGGAATCCACCCGCTGAAGAAATTTCTTGGTAGTCTCTTGTATGATCATATCAGAGGCGAATTCCCCAAGGTTGTGAAAGACATTGAAAGACTTTTGTCAAGCACCTTGAAGGATCTTGAAATACTTGGCCCAGCACGTCAACGTACCGCGGACCAAAGAAGATTTTTAGCTCGAATCGCAAATACTTACCAGGGGGGAGTGAGTGATGCGCTGGATGGTAATTATTGGCCTGGCCTTGCTGCGGATAGCCCGCTAAAATTGCGAATGCATATCCGCACTTTGAGTGATAAGTTTGCAGAATGCATGAAGAGGATGGGACATGCGAAAGTTTTCCGCACTGTTGGGGGAGGTGAGGATTCGCAGTTTGCTCGACCCACTGATACCGAAAGTGCCAACATCAGCCAGAACCAGGACATTTATGAATGGATTAGAGTCACCTACCGCGAGTCTCGTGGAACAGAACTCCCAGGCATGGTAAACCCCAGTGTCATGGAGAATTTGTTTCGCCAGCAATCTATCAAATGGAAGGACATCGGCAAGCTATACATTGGCCAAGTTATTGAGATCATCAACAAGTATAATACTATGGTCTTTGATACCATCGTTCCAGACGACGATGTCAGGGATAAACTCGCCAGGGTATTGCAGCAGCGAAATGCAGAAGCGTGGAAACGTGTTGATGCCGAGTTTAACAGAATCCTGCATGGTGAGAGGGGTGGGATACTTCAAACTGTGAACAGTTACTACGCAGACACGCTTGCTGCCACTCGCGAGGAGAGAGTCCGTACCAGGCTTGTGGAAAATGGCGTTGACCAGAATGGACAAAGTGGGAGTTTCAACCTCTCACAGATCATGAAATTCGTCCAGATAAGCAATGAGGATCAGGCAGTCCACGATATTCACGATGCTCTCAAAGCCTATTACCAGGTCGCATTGAAGAGGTTTTCCGACAACGTCGTCATCCAAGTGGTTGAACACCACCTCCTGGGCCCAGACGGACCTCTCAGAATATTCTCCCCGGATTTGGTGAACGAGTTTGATGAGGAGGAGCTAATGGATGTTGCTGGTGAAAAATTCAGCACATCCTGCATTCGGAATGAGCTCGTTTCGAAAAGCGAGCGATTCCAGAAGGCGCTGGATATTGCAAAGCAGGCTGGTATTTAGATTTCCCAGGCCTTTCGACCTACGTCTCTTTTCCTTATTCTTTTTCTTTTTTTCCTATCCTGCCAGCCCATTCACTTTCTTCATGACGTCGTTGTCTCTTTTGTACACCGTATTCAAGATGTTTATTATGCGTCAACTTGACATTACATCTAGAGAGGAGTATTATTACTAAATGAATATGATATTTAAATATGGATGTCTACCTACTAGTAAGGCTTACTACCTAGTATCCCTATATGCACCTCTTGTTGAAATAAATAACATTAGCTAAAAGTGCCAGAAACTTCTTCTCGTCATAAAACAAGTTCTCCAGTGTTAAAAGGAAAAATAAATAAAAATAAAACTCTAGGTAGGTAGTATCAACAGTCCACAACAGCTTAATTATCCAGCCCACCTCCAAAATTCTTCAATTTAGGTATTAGAGCTAGAGCCTCGTTTTCTTTAGAAATATATATGTATACCTACAGTATAAATGCATGTAACTGGTGAGGCGGGAATTCGAAAGGAGATATAACTCAGGTACCTTAGGTAGGTGCCTTTGATGTGAATACTAATCATGTAAGTATTTGCATGGATACTAGGTAGGAGCAATCTAACGATCGGTAAATTTCTTACATAAGGTACTATAGTATCAATGGAAGTTTTACTCTTTGAAAGGAGGTTACCATGTCATTGTCACACTGTATATTTCTTATTCAAGGGCTCTCTCTAGTTATACTTAGGACCTTTAGTCGGGTCTTACGATAGGCAGAGGAAAGTCAAAAAAGAAGATAAAGGGAACCTCAATGTCATTTTCGTTTTCCATTTCTTCTTTTTCTCAAGTTTCGAGTGCGGTAGGTGGTGGCCCAGAACCTAATTTGATCATTCCATGACTGCCCGGCCGGAGCTGAATGTCAGCAGTAGCTTTGAGTTATAATTAACTAATGGGGTGGAAAATGGGAATGCGGATTTATTGGACCATAATTATTCGACTCGCATACGCGATTCATAATTGAATGGTTCTAATTTTCATCCACGTTGTCGTCATCTCTCTCTTTCTCTTTAATTTTTGGGTGGGCCGGAAGTCTTCATGATCGACATTCTCCACACCATACTGTACATAATATTTCCACGTCCCCCTCGGGCTGAATTATGAGAGGGGGGTTAAGCGGGAACTTGGCAAAAATGGAGATCTACTTCGTACATTATGCAGACAAATGAACGAAGAGGTGTGTGTGATTGTCTCGGCTGATTGCCCTCCCTACATGTGTGCCTCATTTGCTAGACACCGGACGCTCTGCTATTATTAACAAATATATGAGTAACTATAGTTAGCGAATGTGCTGTTCCTGCATTATTTGCAGCTATTGGCTACATACCAAATTAGGCAAACCCACCAAGAGGCCGGTCCCCGACGGCCCGCCCACGCGCACGCCCAAGCTCGGGTCCGATGGGGTGTGTGTGTGTGTGTGGTGGTTCCTAATTATTGGGATGAAAGCGCCTCTTGTCCCTTTTCATTAGTTGCCCGAAGTCAACCTCACCCGCACCTGCTATTACTACTACCGGTCTAGGCCTCTGTAGATACTCTGGGTTTAATGTGTCGGGTGGTCCATGCATTATCGACTCGCTAGCTCGAGGCTTGCGAGTAACTACCTAAGTAGTTGTAAATAAGTCAATAATGCCTCACTCGTAGGTAGATCGTTACCTGATAATCATCAATAAAAGGTTCGGTGAACACGTTTTCGGTCGCGCCTTGTCAACTCCATGGGACTGCATCTGCAAATCAAGGCAACCTCTACACCCTAGATTTCGTCGCGATGGGCTGCCTCGCTGGTCGGGTTGATCTAGTTGGAAAATACCTGGTAGAAAAAGAATGGTCAGTCGTCAAACAATAGCTTCTCGTAGATAATAGAAACATATTGATACCGAGATTGTGGCTTTCTTGGAGTTTGAGGACGAGAAGATAGCCTACCACGTTTCTAGAGGGCGATATTCCAACCATAATTTGGGGTTTAATTTTAAAATAGAATGAAATGGAATAGAAGAAGAGATGGTTGAGAAGAAATAGAGTGGGAAAAGGTTAAAATCAGGAATAATTTGGTTGAAAATCAATGCATAGGTGGTTAAACTAGTTAATGTAATCTATAACTGAACGGGACACACCCATTTCCTATACAAAATGGCACCTTTTATATTCATTATATATATATCTGATACCAAGAAATCTAAAGTAGCATAGATACTTAAAAAATGTGAAAACCCTTTTTGTAACATTCTTTTGAAATAATTTTATTCTAATATGCAAGAAAATAATAAATTCCTAAAAAAACAGCTGTAAAATATAATGTCTTAGAAAGTACTTTAATTTAAAAATTAAAATCAATATTAGTGAAAGATATCGTTTGTCTTGAAAGATTCCTTTTAGTTTTATGTTTCTCACTCTCCTGGTTGTTGAGTTATGAGGTATACAAAAAGCGCCATTTTGTATGGGAAATGAGTGTCCCGTTCGGTGGTGGATAGAGGCTTAGTCATCAATAGATAAGAAGAACGTGATCAAGATGGACGTAAGGGGCCAAAGCGACACTGGAACAACATCCATCAAAGAGGCCCCTGGTTGTCGCGCATCCACCGACAACACAAGTCCTTATCCATCAAATTTATGGTGGGGATCACTCAACTATCCATAAAAGCATGCAATCTCCGTCCCTAAGGGAAGAAACTTGGCACACTGAAGATGAAAGGGAAATCCTGCTGCCCAACAACCCCGTCACAAGTGAGGAGGAAAATGACAACACGGGGCCATCTACGTCTCCTATTCGCCAGCGCCGGCATCTGGGACTCCTGTCAACCATGTTCCTAATGTAAGAAATTGGATTAAAGGATTACTAGTATCTGTGATCGGAGCTTAATCGGTGTACCTAGAACCAATCGTATGATAGGAACTGCTATATTTTCCACACCCTCGTCGATCGCAGGCAGTGTTGGGAGTGCAGGTGCTGCCTTGTCCTTGTGGATTGTAGGTTTGATCATGGCTTATTGTGGTCTATTCATTTGGATCGAGTTGGGCTCTCTTATGCCTCGGAGTGGTGGCGAAAAGGTCTATCTAGAGGCCGCCTATCCAAAGCCTCCAATGCTGATGACAACAGTCTTCGCTGTCCATGTGATATTTCTTGGATTTACTGGTATTGGGAGTGTGGTGGTGGCCGAGAATATCCTTCTCGCCTTTCATGGCACCGCTAGCGATTGGATCAAGAGAGGGCTTGCGATCACAGTTCTCCTGTGCATCGCTATTATGCACATTAAATCTTGCATGTGGGGGGTTCGAATCATGGTACGGTTGCTCCCTACTGATCACGAATACTGATTGATGAAAAAAAAAAAAAAAAAAAAAAACTGTAGAACGTCCTTGCTTCTGCGAAAATCTTGATTTTATTTCTCATTATACTTTCCGGACTGCGAGCCCTCAAAGGGGACCTTCCGCAGATTCCCCAACCCGCCAGTAGCCTGAAGGATCCCTTTGCCGGATCCTCGTCCGACGTATCAGACTACACAAATGCATTGTTTAAAATTCTAGCTACATATCAGGGCTGGTCTAACGCCGCATATGTGTTAGATGAAGTCCAGAATCCTCAAAAGGCCCTAAAGATCGCGGGGATTCTCGGAGTAGGTACCGTTGGCTTCCTTTATACATTTGCTAATATTGCATACTTTATTGTTGCCACACCTGAAGAAATAAGCAAAACTGGCGTGACGGTGGTGGCAATTCTGATTGGGAAGGTTTTTGGAGAAACAATGCTATGGTTGACAGCCATCTTAGCTGCACTGTCCTCTCTTGGGAACTTGATGACCGCCTCTTTCACAATGTCTCGAGTAGTTCGAGAGTTTGCTAAGGAAGGATTAATTCCTCATGCTCGATTCTTTGCTGCTACAACTACCGAGGGATCCCCCTCTACAGCATTCATCCTAGTGTTCTTTTCGTCGACAATGATGATTCTATTCATTCCTTTTGGTGAGTGGGCGAGGTCGCCCTCCTCCTCTCGTCAAAATCTAGTAAACTCTAAGTTCTAACTTCGTCCAGGCGCGGTGTATAATTTCCTCCTGGACGTGGGTCAATATGCGGTTGCTATAATCAATATTTTGGTTGTAGTTGGACTGTTTGTCATTCGCAGACAGACAGGCCACCGTCATTCCTTCCGTGCTTGGACTGGGGTGGTATATCTGTTTCTAGCATCTCAGATCTTTCTTCTTGTTACACCTTTTATCCCTACATCACAGGATAAGGCTGAGGAAATACCATCCTGGCTTTCTTCGGTCATGGCAATCCTAGTACTTTCTGGCGCGGGTATATATTGGTGTGTTGCTTGGGTTATTCTACCTCGACAGGGTCGATTTGCTTGGAAGGCAAGACAATCTTCACTGTCCGATGGATCTATGCTGGTATTGTGGGACAAGGTTAAACTCAACTAAGGCACTGGAATCCCATGAATAAACGCCACGTTGCCATCGTGTTGGCGGATAGATCCCCTCATCTTACAAGTGTCTGGTTGTCGAATGCATATTTCCTGTTGTATTCGCATGCCGATTGGTCAATGGAAATAAATTGCGAAGTGACGAATCGCGGGATTAGCGAAGCAGCGAGTGCTTTTCCATCCTTTTCAGCCCAATACCTTCAACCCTGGATCCATCACCACCGGCGCCATCCATTTCTCCGCAGTTCGCTTATTTCAAACCAACCAACCAAATACCCGACATTTTCAGCCACCAGAGCCAAGGGCGCTAGGATGGTGGCCCTGTGCATTCAGGAGCATTATTGTCCAGGAAATGTCTCGTAAATTTAATATATCGTGTTGGTTTTGTAATATAAAGGCGGGGAAAGATATTAGATCCAGAATCACATTTGCTACCCCGCACCTAGCAGCACTCAGGATTGGCGCAGTCTGAGAGCTGTAATTAATTTCTATAGTAAGCTGCATGAGCTATTTTTTGAAGACACACTAAATATATCATCATTACAGCATTGAATCACACACTAGACCTACGCGCCAGGAAAAGATGAAGCTATTTACCTATGAACTTGTGTTCTCGTCATAAGTCTTCATTAGTCTTTTTTTGCCTTCAAATGAATGAGAAATTATAGTACAACCATCCAGCGCTCTTGCAAATATGACAGACCCTGGAATACTTGCGATAAACTAAGACATATCATAGCAAAGTGCCTTGAAGAGGACGGGTGATGCTCATCACGGGCACTAAATTGGCGGGGGTTCAGCTGACAACACTCCTCAGGCACGGGGCTAACCCTAACAAGAATTCAACAGTGTTGGACAGCATTGAATTGGATGCGAAAGACCTGGAGACCCAAACTTAGCACCTAAGCTGCATGAAATTGCAGAGGCTAATCCTTAGTCCCTGAAAATGTTTGCTCTTTCCATTGGTGGGTTCTGCTACTTGATCCCACCCATCCATCCCCTATATCCTGGGGTTGTCTTCAGGGGCTATATGAGTGTACCTAGTGTACCAAAAGTACGTACTTAGGTATGAATGGGAGAAGAAGATGGTGTGGAGATCGAGAGGATCCCAGATTGAGTAAACAATGCGACTGCATCATCTTACCCTTTTACGATACCCCTTTGCGAAAATGTGACTTGGCTCGAGCTCTGTCATCTCTCGAATCCGAGGGTTTCTTCTTACGAAAGAGGCATCCACGCCCGATTATTTCGTCACCCGTCACTAGATCTATGTGCTAGTACGATTCACCTTGACACACTCGGTTGGAACCTAGGCCTCTAGACAGGAGGTGGGGGGTATAGCTCTTAGGCCGATGACTACATTCACTACCCAGAAGATTCACAGCCAGCTTCCCCCAATGTTCTTGTGATTCCCAATACCCTCGGCTGATGCAAATTATGGTGATGGACGATGAGCACTACTCCAATCCTTGTGAGCTACAAGGAGCATAATTGAGATTCACCAGGATATTCACTGGCCAGAGGCGCTTGTCTTCATGCACAATTGCCGTGACGAGTCAATATCCCTGTTCTATTTCTGCGGGGAAGGTTATGATACCTGTGCTCAACCGCTTTATGTCGAGCCTTATGTTATATTACGATCGAGATAGAGTCACTCAGAAACACATGCCTAATCACATCCCTAGTGCCTCTGACGATATTTGTTTGACCGAGGTTTTTTCTCATACACAAGGTAGCACGCCATCAGCTGGAACATAAATAGACCCCATGTCCCAGGACAAGAATATCAGAATCAGACTCTTCCAGATATCTTCTCAGGTTCACTGAAAAAAGAAACTATTTGTCTTTGATCTTCCAACCAAACATTTCAAAATGAAGTTTGCCGCCACAATCCTCGCCATCTCCCTTGCAGTTGGGTCTTTCGCTGAGCCCATCAAGAAGAAACGTTCCCTCGCCCAGTACGAAGACATCATCGCGGACATCTCCGACCAGGTCGCAGTCGTCTCCGCTGACGTTACAGCCTATGTTGCAGGCACAATTGCCGGAACTGTTGTCCAGGACGCCTCCGATACCCTGGTTGACGTGATCAATGCTGGAGCCACTGCAGTGCCTGGATTTGACCCTCTTAATCTCGTTGACGCTCTCAGCCTTGTCACCCCAATCCAAACCCTCGCCGACGATGTTGGCGATCTGATCGACCAGGTCATCGCAGCTAAGCCCGATTTTGATTCCGATGGGCTATCTGATGAAGTGTTGGCCAGTCTCGAGGACCAGCTAGTTGCCGCAGAGGCTCTTTCTGCCGCTATCACGGCGAAGGTTCCAACCTCTCTGGAAGCAACTGCAGATGCCCTCTCGCAGCAAATCGTTGACCACATCCAGGAGGGTATTGATGCGTACAATTGAACTCGCCCACACCCGTGAGATATGAAGAAGGGACCCGTGCCGTGCTGCTGTGACTTCCGGTCTTCCCTATACTGCGTTTTCCCACTGCTTGTGTTTGTGTGCGTATATGATTGCAGGAAGCGAATATGCAAAATGGACCTTTACTAGCTTGGCCACTCAAGTGGGGTAGGAATAGGAATTTTGCTTGCTTGTGATCAATGTCTATATCTGTTGTTATTTTGATAGCCTTAACTCCTGCTTTCCTATGAGAGGAGGTGTGAAATCCACTCGCTATTAATATATATATTTCCAAAACATCCTTCCCCTCCCTTTTCTTCTAAATGCTTAAGAACAACCAAAATTAAATGGAATATGAAGGGAAGACCTTTTTTTGCTTCTAGTTCTTTCATGCATTGAATTAATTGTCTCAGAGATTTTCCACCAAGGAAAAAAAAGGGGCAGTAGCTCCTGGGGGTTTTAGTTATGGTCGTATTTCTGGTGTTTGTCCACATAACTAGGTTGTTACTTACTAGCTAATAACTGCCTAGGTACCAAGCAACTAGTTTATCACATTACCTACATAGTAAACTAGGTACTCTTGGAAGGGAACCAGGTTTTTTGCATATTTAATATACGGTAGTGTTTATGAACTAGGAATATTTTCACATGTGCAATGCAATGCAATGCATAAAATTACGTATTTCTTTTATGGCAGCTCTGTCAGAGATGTTAAATAGATAAATTAAAGAATATTATTTATATTAAAATATTTTAATTCTTTATTCATGCTGTTTTCACTAACTATATTATATTTTAATTATATATTCCTTTCTTATTATTTTATTAATAACGCTATCTGCTTCTTCAGTAATTATAGGCTTTTATAAATTATTTTATTAATAATATAATAGTATAGTATTTTAAACAGAAAAAAGGTACATAAAACTAAAGATATACAATAGCATACCAATAACCTCAAAAATTACATCAGATCAAAGTCTAAACGTACCTTGGTTAGGTAGGTCCTACCTTCCTACATAAACGCAAAGGCAAAGGCAAACGCGAACGCAATAGAAGTCTTTCATATCCACACCAATTGTTAGGTAATATTTCTATATTACCTTGCCTATTACGATACGGTGGAAGAGGATCCCTTAAATAAGGAGGTGTAGTAGTAATATAATTGACACCGCCATGGTCATCGCAGCGACCTGATTTATTGTCGTGCTGTTGCTGTCGCTGCTGTCACTGCTGTCGATGGCTGTTTCGTGTATGAGGTGACGTTCCTAATTCCACCTGGCCCGGAGTGGGAATGTGAGTGTTGGCGCTGAGGTTGTTTGAACTGCCAGTTTCGGCTTTGGCTTTGGCCTAACAAATAATTAATATTAAAACGACAGCTATAGGTATCATGATCCCTATAGGGTAATATGATGCACATGAAGGAACTATTAGAGTCAGAGGATCCGCTGTTCCTGTTGTAGCGGTTGAGAAGGGAGCAGAGCTCGTTACGATGTTGTCTGGTTTGGGGCTGTAGTTGCCGCCGCCGCCGTCGTTATCGTAGTTAATGGTAGAGAACGGAGTGGGTTTGTTGCTCTCCATGCACCAGGTGGTGATATCGGGATCGTATAAAGATTGGTACCAAGGCCGTCAAGGACTGGGTGCAGAAGAGGTTGAGATCCGAATCGACGATTATTCATGTCACTTGCTTTCAGGCCCGGGAACTTTTGTTAGTGTGCGTAATGTAAATGAGATGGATAGCCAGATAGAAACTAACCTCTTGATCTTGCCGCACAACTCGAGGTGATTTAGGCTCTTTACTGTCGAGTAAATATCAATGGGCTCATCAGCTATCACTTGGATTGGCCCTCGTGTAGCATTAGATAGACCACCTAGGTTTAGCTTGGAGAGTAAAGTTTTATTTTTTTTTTATTTTTTTCTTAGCAGACTGAATAGAAAAGGAAGGTGTGTCTATTACCGAAAATATCTACTTCCAAACACGTCCTTTTATATAGAGGGCACCGTACAAGGTATGTAGCTTGGGTAGGTCAAGCCCAACTTGCGAATTGCACGCTGTGATATCCATACCCCCCCATGTCTGACTCTGGTCCCAGACCATCGAGAAGAGGGAGAGTGAGGCTATCAGGCATATGTTAGCACTGGGACACATGGGATGGTGCCATTCATTTTGAAGCGAGTGATGCCACGAACCTTGTAATATTCCCCTTGATGCTAATACCATACCACCCGCAGATCTCAATGCAGAGACATCCACATCAAGTCCGCCGCTTGTGCTGGAATCCAGTTGTTGTTCGACAGTGTTCTGGATGGCGATATAATCCGTGATATCCATGAGCGACTCTAAGTTTATGCTATATTCTATGGTTAGTACCTTGCTTCGTGCTGAATATGGAGATACTAAGTACCTCGACCAATTGCCCTCCAGATACACTTGCCGGGCATCAATTAAAAATCTAAGATCGAGGTCCCCACTCGAAGAGAGCTGCACCAAGATGAATTTTTTGATGTGTTCCACCTTTGGAAGATGAACCTTCGCGAGCTTTGGGGTTAATGGTAGGAGTAGCTCTCCGATATGCAACACATTGAGCATTTCAATTGAGTCTCTATTGGATGGACTGCCCGCAAACACTGAGCTAGTGATGTTTGTGGCGCCATTTAACTTGAATGATCCAGAGTAATCACTAGAAAATGCGACTAAAAGCTAAATTGTCGTTGGCCAGAAGATTCGCCTCCATAACTTACAAGGCTCAGCGGGCCGTCAGGCGTTGTAGTCACTTAGTCACATCCGATAGGAACGCGAAGATCCAAGTAGGAACTAACAACTAGTCCTATTACTAGTAACCTTTAACGTGTGGTGCCGCCCGTTTAGGTGATGCACTCAAGGGCACTGCCATGATGTAGGGGGTTTGGAGACTCCAATGAACTTGAGCACTAATGTATCGTTGGGCCTCAATCTAGGATACTAAGTAGCGATGTTATTTTAAAGAAAGAGGCTCGTGATGTAAAGTAAATGCGCCACCAGACCGTACTGCTGCGGATGAAGTTAAACCTATCCTTACGATTAAAACCGTTCTATGTCGGGCATGCAGAACATTAACTACTAATTCATAGTAAAGCCAACTAGCTTGCGTTCCCTACTCCAATGAAAAGAGAGATACAGACTTTACCTACATTAATCAGTAAACGACGCCTTTCATTAGGTGTGGGACCTCATCCGCTTTGCCCATTCTAAAAGCCTCAAAATCCCCAGCTCCAACGCTTTCCACACCATACTGCAACTTAAGAGTACCGGCGGCTTTGTGGAAGACCTATAGCCGAGCACTTAATGGAAGCATGGAGCATTCGAGTAATGGCGCATTGAAACTTCTTGCCGTCTGGCAAGGGCTTATTGACGCTGGTCTCCCGAGTGTCCACCATTCATGGAAAATTATAGCTACAGAGACTAGATAAACTCCCATGAGAGCCAGCGCGTATTTATGATGTGAGGAGAATAGATCAATTAGATTCGTTTGCACAAGGTCAAATGACTTAATGATGCTCATGAGCCAGGATCTGGGACTGCCATCCGAATTGATCCTTGAGGCCTCTTAAGGTGCCTGAGTAGTCCCAAGTGGTCCTATCGTATATGGACTGAGATGTTCCATCATTCGATGACATCAGGAGTCCTTGGGCGGCCGGTTAATGTGGGGTCATGATTCGAGATTTGGAATGGGTATTCTATGATTGCAGGGAGGAATCTGCACTTCTGCCGGTGAAGTACCTCAGATCATCAAGGGGGCATTGGATGGGCTAGGGTGCCCGGAAAACCCTTACATGTATTGTTACAGCCCCTTTCCGGGGCTCAGGCAGCGTTGTGGAAGAGGAACCTAAAAGTGATGCCATTTTTTGTTTTGCTGGCGAGCGCGGGTCTAATTAGTCAGCGAGTCTCGAACAGGCTTTTCCTTAATTGCGCGGCACAGCTTGTCTATGTCGCTGTCGCCAAGTTCTCTACCCGGATTGATATATTAATTGACAGGGAGTGCACGATAATGCATTACCAAAAATAGGTGATAATTGCAGCTTATTTAGGAAGCAGTTTGGCCTGTTTTGTTGCACTAACCATCGTAAAACTACCTAGGCTGAGCTACCAGGAAGACTCAAAACAGGAGGTACCTACAGCACCCCATTGGCTTACCCATAAAATCTAAGTCTTAAAATTGGGCTCGTGCGGGCAAACACAGTTACTACAAACTAGTACCTACCTACCTATCCAGGCAGTGTGAAGGGATGGTAGCCTGTAAGAATTAAGGAGAAACACACGTTTATTGAGGTGTGTTGACGTATTTTTTTTACCAACTGTATTTAAATCACTGTGTAGGTACCAGGTACTGAGTCTATCAATTTCTCCTAGACTTGAACTACAAAGACGACAACAAACCCCAAATAAATTAGCATTAATAACTCACAGTATTTCTTCTTCTTTCCTCTACGCTCTGTAGTAGATCTAACCTACTCGTAAATGGAACTTAAAAGGAGAACAGGCCGGATGTCGCTGGCGGATGGCGTCATAGGCGAAAAAGGCTGAGCATCCGGCCAATCACAAGGTAAGACTGATGGTGGGGTAGCTCAGTAGCTTCGGATGCCCCTCATCCACAGTTACCCCCAAGAGAGCGAACATCTGGAAGATTTAAATTTTCTTCCTTTCACAAACTCCTCCCTTACAAGCTTCTTGGATACTAACCTTTCATTGTCGTTTTCTTTCGTCTTCCTCAATTCTCTTTTTTAATCTTCCTACCTCTTTCTATATCCAAAATGGGTGTTACCAAGCAAACCACAGCTGAAGGCAACGGAGTTGACTTCCCCAAGCCTGGCGACAATGTGTCCATTCATTACACTGGCACTCTTCCCAATGGTAACAAGTATGTTTGTTCATTAATTTATGCGCCGCTTGCCCTGCATGCATCATCCCGGCGAGCGCGCCACATAAAACTGCCTCTCCCTCGTTTACCAGACACCCCTACTTATTAGCTAAATTACTATACTAATCACCTCTTTCACTATCGTACAGGTTCGACAGCTCCGTCGACCGCGGTACCCCCTTCGCGACTCAGATTGGTGTTGGACGTGTCATCAAAGGTAAGGTCTTCTTTACTCTGTTCAATCATACTACCTAGCTAGATGGTGTTACTGACTTTCATACCTCATCGTGATCTAGGTTGGGATGAGGGTGTTCCTCAGATGAGCCTCGGTGAAAAGGCCATTCTCACCATTACTCCGTACGTAACTTACTAATAAAAAAAAGAAAACCCTTAGCCTAGGAGACCATTTGCTAATATATTTTTTTGGCTTCTTCAGTGACTATGGCTATGGTGCTCGGTAGGTTTCTGCGCTCACCCATTCCGGACAGATGCGCTGTGAGGTAGTATTGATGTAAATGAAGTATCCTGACCTGACACTCTTTCTTTCTCTCTAGTGGTTACCCCCCTGTCATCCCCGCTAACTCCACCCTCATCTTGTAAGTGTCCATTCTTCCAGGTTTGCTTGATTACAATGTAGGGCCAATTGCTAATACAAATCCTCTGTAGCGATGTCCACCTCCTCGCCATCAACGGCAAGAAGGCCTAAAGATATGTTGATACCGAGAATCAACCGTTTTTGAGGTAATAATGGCTAACTCTCCGTTGATCTTTATACTCCTCTCAAATTGACCCTTTTGGCTAACTCTCAAGCTCTTACTGCATAGACGGCGATGGATAAGATATAAACATATATATACAGATTATCCAGAGGCAGTCTTAATCAATTGAAACCTGAAAGCAATCGCCATATCTAGTAGAACATAGATGGCCACGGGAGTACCTCGAGAATCAGCCTATTTGCGTATGTTAAAATATGTCCACTCAGTATATAGAGTTCCCGCCGGCGGTAGTAAAACACTAGTATGAATTCATAGCCATTATGGTCATATTTTTGCCTCCGCGGCATATCCAAATAAGAAAAATAATAAATCCAAGAGTTTTCAAGAGTACAAATGCTAAGCCAGAAGCAGAGCAAACCCACCAGGCCCAAGCAGCCTTGCAAACCTGCTTTTCCAAAAATTAATTATAATACAGACATGTAACACTCTCTATCTATGTGTGTGTGTGTGATGCGCTCATTCCATCTACATTAGTTGATAAACCTTCCCAAAGTAGGGCGTGATTAGAGCGATAGGGACCATTATGACCCAGGTGCCGAGAGTGGGTTACGACAGCGGCGGGGCAGTCGCTGGAGCGTTGATGTAGACCACAAGTAGGATGAAGAAGACGAGGACCGCTAGTATAGTTCCCCTTGTTCTTGCTGGGTGACTGCGCTGGTACTCGCCTATCTGGAGACGAACGTCTGTCGCGAGGGATCGCATCTTTTCGGCTCCGAGTCGGTAATAGCACAATCCACCTAGTGCGATGGAATAACCGAAGTATTGCTGAGCAGTCACAGGGTCTCCGAAAATGGCGATGGATGAGAAAACAAGGAGGATATCCTTTAGGATACCGGCCATCGTGAGGACAACGGCAGAGGTTTTACCGATCTAGACTCATAACATTAGAAACTTCGTAGATGTTTAGGGGATAGAAGAGGAGCGAGTAGTATACCAAAAGCACAACAGAAACATTAAGCAGGAAGGCCACTAGCGCATTCGCAATCAAAGTGAACACGCCCAGAGACTGGATGTCAAGCAAAGTGATTCGGGGAAGTTCGGTGAAGATTAGGACCAGACCATTGGCTAAGGCACATGCTGGGGCGTAGTAGTAGAGCGAAACAAGGGGGTCCATCTTGAACTCAGCAGAGCTGAGGAGGCGTTGAACCATGACCAACCGTAGGGCCTCAAAAATAATACCCCCAACTTGGACTGCACTAGAATATGAGCGACCTGATTGAAAGCATAGAAAGAGAGAATCCAACATACAAAGGAATCCAACCATATCAAACTTGATTTCGCCGAATGAAGCAATCGCAACTCCAATGACAATTAGAGCGACATTTCCTAATGTCTTATAATTAGGCGGGGCGATGCCAAAGGCCCAGGTCGCCAACAGGGTCACTACAGCATTTGTAGCCTGATCGCCAATATTATTATTAGTTCCTGGCCGGAATAAGAGAGTGCTGAGTGTGATACCGACCTTGAGCATCTGGATAAATGAAACACTGAGATATAGATATGCGAGATTGCCGCAGATCAAGCTCAAGCTGAACATTATGCCGATGGGAACGATAGCCCTCCTATTTTCCCACGACCTATTAGTATGCATAGTCCGACATATTACCGCGAAATACCTACGTGTATGTCTGGGGGTTCATGGGAACCTTATGTCGCGAGTCTAAAGTGGTGGTAAACCGTGCCAGAATCTGGGTCATGAAAGTAGCGAAAAGCATATGCCATGTTGTCAAGAAAAGTGCTGATAGTAATTTCTTTCAGTAAGTCTTCTTCATTTTCATTCAAGTGTATCTCGCTTTTTTGCCGACTGGCTTATTTTGTCGTGGATAAGGGAGGTCACTCACGGAAGTCTAAAAGGGGGAAGCGCGCAAGGTTAGCCATCTGAGCGTGTGTTAAGGGACAGGAATTGGGTGGGGGAAAAAAAAAGGAAATACACACTGAATTTTGCGGTCGCAAGAATCCATTTGTTGAAAAGAATAACGCTCGAGCTCAACGCAATCCATAATCTGATAAATCCAGGAAGTTCAGTACATCATTTGGAGAGCTGGTCTCTTTGGACTCGCGCGACTGCCGGGTAATTCATAAATATGGGGAGAGCTCGAGACGCACACTATATAGAATGCGGGATGTAAACCAGTACCACTGGGAGGGTTTGCAGCAGCACCGCTCTCGAGCTTTCGGTCATCTTGTGAAGAGCGCCCGGCTGCCATGGCTATCGACAGTCAGGTTGTTGAGATCCTGCGACGAGGAAGTTGGTGGGCGAGAGCGCGTCGAGAGTTGAAAAGGGGGGAGGAGATGACAGGCGATAAGGAACGAGGAGTGGAACAGGCGTGTTATTTATTGTACCTAGGTGGTATTATTAGGTATTTCAGGGCGGTCTCGTTGGGGAACACGGGGCCGGAATGGCGGCAGCTGGTTGGCGGCTTGACACGCGAATTACGTGGACATTATCCCATAACGGTCTTAATGAGGAATGCTGCCCTCCTGATCGAGCTAAGCTATATCGAGTAGCGCCGCCTGAAAGCTGAGTGAAGCGAGCGAAAAGGAAGAGAAAAAAAGAAAAGAAAAAAAAAGAACATGTGCACTCGAGCCAAATTTTGTGAATTCAAGTCCCTTGTTAATACCCTGATAGCTAGGTAGACGAAGTATGTTGTTAAGAATAGAAGAGTTTTATTGACATTTTACCTCTCACATTTTGCCAGAACTTAATCTGCACTAAGCACTTTTGGGGGCTAATGATCGAGTCAAATATTGACCGTTGAGACAAATTCAAAGAAACCTGCTCAGGCCACCTCCTCCCAAGCAAGGGAAACCGAGTTGACGCTCCATATACTCCTTCATCAACTCATCGTCCTCCACTACAGTTGCTCCCGCTCGCTCCAGCTCCAACTTGCGGAGACGTGCCTGAATCACTGTACAAGTTTCAGACCAGGCACATACCGTCCCTGCCAAGCCTTCAAAAAGACTGTAAGCATGATCTGGCATGCGATAATCATAGGGAGTCGCTTCTAGAGATTGGCTGTATGGCTTCGTGTCCCGCGCATGAAGAAGCATTGCCAAGGCTCTTGAAAGAAAATAATCTCCTGTCAACATATGTTCAACATGTAACGAGTCAGGCGAAGCCGATGACCGTTCCATATAGTTCCTTTTTGCCTCTTCAAAGAGGTCCTGAGAGTACTCAAAGGAGTCATGCAGGATCAACAACGGCCATGCATTTCCTGCAATGCCATGACATAGACCTCCCCCCTTGGAGAGAAGGCCCTCTTTCCAGACACACTTTGTCGCAAGTCGCGCTGCTTCATCCCATTCTGGTTGCCAATGCTGGAGCATCAATTGTCTACACTTCCTTGCACACCCAATAAGTGCTAGAATCGCTGGGCTTCCGTGACACATTTGGACCAGGTTTGAGTCTCTAGTGGATGACTTTGCAGGGATTGATATAGGAAGGTGGCCATGGTGGGCGATACAGACCTGGCAGAGACCAGTAATCGTCGCCGCAATTTCAGCGATGTAGTTATGTGAGCCATAGATTAATTCTTCTGGTTGACATGCGAGAAGCACCGGGATGATGCCAGCTGTAGGTCAATTGATTAGAAACTGGAAGCCTCTCTATGTGGGAAAATAAATATACTCACTCATTCCATGGGCCCTTGATGAGAATTGCAGTCAGTAGCTGAGAACTTTTAATATGAAAGACAGTTCTTAGCACTTACCACCCTAGTCCATAGTGGCCTTCCATCCATGTCCACATCAAAGGAAGAGCATCTTTCTCGCCGTGCTTTTCAGTATAATCTCTTGCTCCTTGCAAACCTGCTGATATTATTGCCTTTACTAGCTTCGGGACTGCGCCAAACACGGGTAGTAAAAGCTCTCTCTCCTCCTCCGAAAATATAGACGCATGGCCCCTAATGTTCAAGATCGCCCATAGCAACCCTGCTCTACCAAATAGAACTTCATCGGCACCTAGGTTATGTCCGTGGTAAAAGGACACATGTCCATGGCTTAGAGCCAGATCTATTGCGCTACACAGACATGTGACATCCGCATGAGAAACGCTGATCGATCCAGATCCTACAGCTCTCTCTAGCACCCGCAAGACAGTTGTCGCCAGAGGGGTATTCGACGACAGAGGAGAGAGGCCCCCTATTTTCAAGGGGATATCGGGACCCTCCGCTGGGATCCTCTCTTGCGCAAGAATGTGGAATGCGGGCAGAGGAGGGTACCCAGGTTCGGTAAGAGCAGGCGCCTGCTTTACGAGACGAAGAAATGCGAGAGCAATTCCTAATAAAATTTCAAAAACGACATTAGTTAGGGTTAAATATAAATTCAGCCAACGGGTTAAGCTACCTAGATAGGATTAATACCCTTCTAGAGCAATAATAAATCAAACCCCGCAATTGTAAATCTGCGACATACCCAAGTTTCCGCTAAAAATCCCCCGTCCGTCGTATTGTTTGCTAGGTGGATCCCCTGCCTGGATCAAGTCCAGACTGTTTCTGACAGCGATACGCAAGTCCTGGAGCGATTCCCGAAGAAATAACTCATCGATCTGGGGTACTGGAAGCGAGTTGTGATGGAACCGAGGGCGATGGTCTGACATGATGGCAATGTCGGAACTAGCTATGGCTTGAAAGCGGGGTAATAGCTTATTTATTATCTCTCACTTGCGAGCGGGAGGCTTGAAGTGTAAAGGCGCCACTTATAAGCAATGACGACTTCTGATAATAGAGGACAAGATAGGATTCAGGACACGATACTCCAAATTTCAAGCCGTTTAATACGAGGTATGTTTTTGTTGCTGTCTTACTGTACTGTTTAGGTAGAAGCCAAGGAGTGACGTCGTAGACATTAAGGTTGTCATATAACAATGACATAAGCACCCCCTAAATTTCTTCGTTAACCCTGTAGTAGGGGTATCCGAGAAAAGGTTTCTGTCTGCCTTTTACCCCTAGTTAGTGATAAGATAAAAGTTAATACTTTAATAGTAAGAGGATCTTATTCATCTATAGGTTCTATTGACCGTCCACCTTACTTTCTGACTAGAGCAGTGGATATAAAGAGTTTGAAAAGTGACTGTTGTAATGATATGGTATGTATTATTCTTTCGTAGAGATTCTAAACAATTATCTGGTATTATATTATCTAGATCGGGACTCTTGCTCGAGGAAAATACGAAACGCCGAAATTCAATCGCATATGCTTGTGCTCTCGCCATCAAACCTTCCATCTGTCAGCTTAGAGGGGATTTAAAGGGCTCCCGTCGCTATCATTATGAGGGGGGTTTTCATTGAAGGGTTGTGTCTCGCTAGAAATATGGACCACGGGGATCTGGCACCCGACGGGTGGTGCGAGGGCAGTCCTCAGTATTTGTTCCTGCACAGAAAGGAAGCTCAGTCGGATGCTGATCCTCATGCGACTCTAAGGATTCCCGTTCGAGTGACGATCTAGAGGTGGCAATTTCTGGCGAAGTCGGGGACGATAACTCCGATGCCTGGAAGGCTCGGTCCACTTCTTGTTTCGTCGTAGCATCATATGTCATGAGAGGGGCCTGGGTAGAAACCATGGATTGGTAGTAGGGCAAAATAGACAGGAACTGCTGATCGCCTGCCCTCACTCCGTCAACCGTGACCGAAAGTGGGCTGGGAGGTTGAAGCTTTGATTTTGGAATCTTGACATGGTGATACTTCGTTTTGAAAACATAATCTAGGAGTGGATAGGAAGAAATCTCTGGAAGATCTGGTTGCACGAGAACCAGCCAAAGGAACACGCCCCACGCGAAGAAATGAACGATCCCTTGCAAAACCATGAATATTATTAACATCGCGAAACTAATCACGATTCTTCTCCGGGAAATCGCCAGAGAAGCATCCGTATAGAACTCGATGGGAAGATTGGTACTGATGTTCTGGCGGTCTTCATTGATATTGCCGAAGTTATTGTCTTGGAAAGCCCAAAATGGGAATGTGAGAATACTCTGAAAGGTATGGGCGAGCTCTGTGGACCAGTATACACTTTCCAGTTGTGCTTGCCCACTCCAAAATTGCCCTGCAATTGATGTTGGGGCAGGAATATTCGATGCATTGTAGTCGAGAATCCAGCTTAGTGCGTCCCGAAAATCAGCGAGGTTGAGATCAATATACGGTACTGGATCTCCCAACGAGGTTGATGAAAGGATCTCCGTGCTGATTCTCGAGGATATAATTGTTGCTTTTCGATTAAAGATGGAGAAAGTGGTGGTAATATTGGGCGATGACGGGTTATTTGTCATGGAGCATTGGCTATTTTCTGTACCATTCGGACAGACGAAGATTCCTGACGTGATAACAAGCGTCGATTAGCCCAGTTTACGATGGCAAAATGACGGTTTAATTATTGCAAAATAGGGAAGAGAGAAAAAAGAATAAAGGCATATGGCAGGCTTACCAGCGTGGATCGAATTGGGCCTTCTCTGGCTTCTAGAGAGACAGAGCCGCATTCCAATCATAGTTAGATCGTCCCCGAACTGAGTACAATCATTTTCGGAGAAGGGATCTCGCTCATCTATTCCTCGTTCGAAGTCGATATGGCAGGCGGGAATTTCCGGTAATTTGATGACTGGAGCAGAGGGATAATCGGTCGGGGGCCATGGGGTTGTCGACATTAAACCGCCAGTTATCAGGTAGGAGTCACAATTACTTCCCGAGCATGTAATTGGGGACACCGTTGTTGACAGCGCCGAATTCATGACTAGATTATAGACGATCGCCTGCATCCCGTAAGGAACTATGGAATAGTTAAATTGAGGTGTAGTCGCCTGCAGTTGACGGAGGTATTCCCGAACATAAGAGCCTTTGAACGGCCCGACGCCAGCGGTCACTTTATACGTATACACTGAGTCATATACTGTATCCAGTGAAGTGTTTGCTATTGGTGCTCCATAGTAAGCTACAATTGAAGGTAATTAAATTAATTTATAGAAAGAAAAAAAAAAAATTACCAAATGGCACAAGAATGGAAATCCACAACGCGGTGGTAGCGCCAAGGCTGTTATGAAACCAAAGCCGTCAAATTTGGGTCAAATAATGGTGTCAATGAGAGGCAGTTGTTTTCAGCTTACCGTAGTAATGGCCAGCATCGCTCAGTCCATGTCGACTGACGATTTATGATGATACGGAGAGACCCGAGCATGCCCGTTGTAGGAGATAGTCCTAGAACATTCAGTGAAGACAATCCCTGGCTTCGCGCCGTCAGGGTCCATTGAATAAGCTCAAACACGCCCGAGAGCGTTTTTGCAACCATCAGGGATAAGAGGCTTTGCAGTACCGCCATAATGGCCAGTGTCACGCTAGCATCAATGCCTGAACCCGCGATTACTTTGCTGGTACTGAGTGTGCCCTGAGCTATCCAAGCAGTGAAAGCAAAGGTTGCAGCGGATACCAACTCCAAGCAAACAGGTTTCCAGATTTTGGAGTATATTTTCCGGCCCTTAGGTTGAATGATTCGTCTCCACAATGGTATTTCTGGAGACTTTTGCTCCTTGAGGCTTTCGACATCGCGAGTGCATGGCTGAGATTCCATCATCGCGAGGTAGTGATTTCGGTCTTACCTGCTTCAGTTTTTTGTTCAAATCGTGAATGCACATAATCTTAAGATTTTATCAGACTTAATATTCCTCTACAGAGATAAATGTACAAGTGGACTGGAATATAAATGGCTGCGAACGGGCCTTGCGCTAATGGATGTCCATGGCACAACCAGATGAGTGCAGCCTTAGACACAACTAGGATCCAGATTATTATTACCCTTCTACGACATGGATTGCGTGATTCATATTCCTGGTTTATGATGGCTAGCGACAGTCGTTTGTCTCATTCAAAGTGGGGTAAAGGGGATCTCGAATATTTAAGGTAGTAACGATCAGGATATATGGAGTGGTTATGTTACCCTAAATCGACAGTAATCACCTACATCAATAATCTGACATGCATTAGCACCTCAAAGAACACCCTATTACTCGTCGCTATAAATACACAGCCGCAAAATCATTGAAATAGCCCCCCCAAAAGCTAAGTCTAAGCCTCTCCACGAGCTAAAACAACCCACCACATGGTTACTATTATTATCTGATTGTTAATTTATGCATAAGGCTGGAGCTTGACTGGGTAATGCTTTCTTTTATAGTTGCTCAAGCAGTCGTTGTTATCGACCGTTTTCCTGTCTGTCCACTATCAACTTCAATTCTTTCTTGTTCTCCTGTCTTTGTGAAGAGGTTTGGCTGTGTTCAGGTTTAGTTCAACAGGTGTATTCGCAATGTTCTCTTTTCTGGTCCTTTGGCTATATCCTATCTTTTGGGGGCAAGCAAAGGGGTTAATAATTGGTATGTAAGTCCCATAAACTTGCACATCCTCCGGCTAATCTCATCCTTCGGATTTCGTAGGATCTCCAATCTCAAGCCATGGTGTAATCCAAACAACCTTTCCCCAGTGTTCCGCGAGTTGTAGTGTGTGGGTGACTCCATTTCCAGTCTATCGTTGGACGATAACGGCGAATCCCTCGACCACCATCACAGCGGCAACCGTTGTGACATACATCAACACTGTGGAAAATATCACAAGCAAGACCATAATCTACAACGAATTACCCAGTGGATATTCATTGCCTCCTTTGAATGAAGATGGAACCCAGATTGCAACAGTCACCTATACCAAGGCGGGGCAACCCACCACCACTGTCCTGTAGGTTTAGAGAGCTATGTGTCTCCTATAATATGTGTTTATAGAATCACTGACGTGTCTCTGTTGATTTCCTTATCATCCAGCACTTATCCCATGCAAATCACAGTATCCCCCGACAGCTATACATGGGGAGGTACCGTGCCGATCACCTCTCAACAGACGGTGGCATGTCAAACAGCCCCTTCTGAGGGCGCGGTGGTACCCTTCACTGGTCCTCCACTCGTAACCTCAGCTCCCGAGGTCAATATTGAGGACCCTCGAGGCCTGGGTTACTCTCTATTCGGGGAGAAAATCTCAACAGCATCCTACTCGGCTGACCCGATATTAAACACTTGTCCCCCAAGACCCTCCGGAGGTGTGCTACCGTACAACATAGTTATGACGGCTAGCTTTATTTTTGCGTCGTCCACGAGTTATCATGGTGCTATTGCCACGACATCTGATGCGTAAGTTTTGGAGTCTCTACTACTACTATGCTTGCATTCCATACGATGGCAAAGGGAGAACCAGGCAGGTATTGATTATCTTAGTAGCAGCTTGTTATCCTTATCAACGTCAACGACCGAATCAACAACCAGCACAATTTCCCAAACTTCAACTTTCACTACGCAGAAAATGACTACAACCACCACTACTACGACTATCACTGCGACTACTAGTACCACTACTGCTGCTCTGCCTCCATCTACCGGGAGTGCCACCACTACCACTGCTCCTCCTCTTTCATCTTCTACCACTACTAGTACTGTTGCTCCGCCTCCATCTGACACTACTAGTAGTACCGCCACTACTACTACGACCACTACTATTGCTCCTGCTCCATTTTCTTCTACCTCTTCTTCTACCTCGTCTGCTACCTCTGCTTCTACCTCTTCTTCTACCTCTTCTTCAACCCCTTCTTTTACCTCTTCTTCAACCCCTTCTTTTACCTCTTCTTCTACCTCTTCTTCTACCTCTTCTTCTACCTCTTCTTCTACCTCGTCTTCTACCTCTTCTTCTACCTCGTCTGCTACCTCTGCTTCTACCTCTTCTTCTACCTCGTCTTCTACCTCTTCTTCTACCTCTTCTTCTACCTCTTCTTCAACCCCTTCTTTTACCTCTTCTTCTACCTCGTCTTCTACCTCGTCTTCTACCTCTTCTTCTACCTCGTCTTCTACCTCTGCTTCTACCTCTTCGACTACCTCCTCAGATGGACCTGATTTGATTTCTCAATCAGATACAAATGCATCGCTGACAACAAATCTGGGCATTGTATTTACCTCTATTCATACCACCCCCCGAACAACATCTTCTCCCCAATATACTTTAAGCTCAACTTCCAAGACCAGCACCGTGACGAGTATACCCTCCTCAATTTCTAGCTCCAAAACCGATTCACAACAGCCCACCACCTCTTCTCATCTGCTCTGGGATCATAGCTATTCCTCGACCTCCACTTCCATTAATGGAGCACAATCAATATCAACATCTAGCGCACAAGGTTCGCCGATCTATCACTCACCAGCAATCAGTTCGACTCTCATCTCCACGGCGACCACTCAAATATCTTCTGCGCCATCTGTCTTAGATCTCATCCCATCCACAAAGACACTAGATACGGGACATCAAATTTCTCATCAGACCTCAACAATCCCCCCGCAGCTCCCAAAAACAACCCCATTTTCCGTTGCTACTCGCACGATGGAACCAATTAGCTGGTATCTACTTTCATTACTTGTTGGGTTTTTAGATAATTTTCTCCTTTCGTAGATTTGGTGATTGGACAGGACCCGTGTTAAGTTGTGTGAGATGGGCGTCTAGATAAAGATGGGTGATGGGAGTGTTAATAACTTAATTACTGTAATGAATAATAATTAAATATAATTGATAATACTGGCTTCTAGTTACAAGTAGTATTCATTCTTCTATTGGTCATTTATTCATTCTCTTTTTTTTTTTATAAAAAAAAAGGGGGTAACCAAGCTATAAACTATGGGTTTGTCATTACAGTATCCTTTTTATTATCCGTTTGAGGTATTATGTATCTTCTTCTTTCCTCCCCCCCCAGTATCCCTACTAACCTCACATGAGCATCATCAGCCGTTGACTGATCTTCACAAAGTCAATGTTTCTACCAGGACTTTATCGATTTCCATGAATTCTGCCACTTCGAAACCAACGAACATACTAAAATTGAGATGACTTATAGGAGATATCCTAGACGAATATAATCAGTCTCCCCAGGTGCTACTGAGGAGGAGGGTCAACAACCTTGTCGAAGGTTAGATCCAACTGTTTAGTAGTCGTAATTGTACCATTCATGTAGAGCTCTCCGGTAACAGATGTTGTGTTGTTGATTTGAGATAATTTGAGGAATGTAGTACGATGTGCTGAAAGAGGCAGAAGACCTTGTCAAGACGCCATATGCCCGAGGAACTGCCGTGCTCGATTTATCACCAGGACTGGGCTGGAGATGGAAGCCCAACCAGTCCATCACCCCCAGTGTTCTCACGCTCGAGTTTGTTCCTGCTATCGCTATCGTACGGTCCCTACCTCGAGGAGTATGTCTGGTCATTTTGACGAGACGCCCAACGGTGAGTTGTGTTGAAGATTCATGCTTATACACTATTAGAGGGTGATTTATTTGCATAGGTCATCCAATATCACCGAACTGAGAGACTGACAGAGGGATATTGGTGCCAATTAGGAATTATTAATGTTTGAAATAGCACGTTGAAACGCAAATAACTTCTATTCCTTGATGAAACAGCGCGGTAGCCTTAAGGGTATAAATCAATCGAATGTTCCGAGCGGCCTGAAGTGCAGATGCTTGTTGTGTTATATAGCTTCGTAGAATTCCCAATGCGGGGTCATCTCTAAGATGCCTGCCTGCCTGGCGGATATGTCCAGTTAGATAGGCTTGTAATTCCAGAGTCTTGGTTCCTTTTTTTTTCCCCCAACAACAAAACGAAAAGCACTGACCTGTTCTTTAATTTGAATCCAAGGTTGCATTCCTACTAGCGAAGTCGTATTTTAACATATTTCCTCTCCAATTGTTTAACTCAATCCAAAATTCTAAAAAGCGTCGGAGATAATAGCCGAAGGTCGGAAATAGGATGGAGAGATGATGACAAAGTCAGCTAATGTGAAGTACCTACCTAGTAGTTGAGGGTAGTGAAACACTCGGAAAAAATTCAGGCACATGATGTAGACCCAGCAGAAGCTTATTCTTCTCTTACACCGCATCTACAAATATGCACAATAGCACTAGAGTCAGATTGCAAGTTATCAGGAGTGCAGATTCTTCCCCAAGGCGGTTAGTCGTTGTTGCTTAGTAGGAGTATCCTGGCCCCAGTCAGACAAGACTTAACCAGATCGACGTTCTACTTTCCCCACGTGCTCCCATTCAACAATCTCGAAGTACTACCATAAACCTGCAGGGCAATCTTAGAGCAGAAGGCTTCAATTGAGCTTGTACTTTATAGGATAGAGAAACTGTAGATGATTTCGTACGATGTTACCCTAGATATATATCCCCGGCTGTGGGTGGTACTTAGGTAGGGAGGAGAAAATATATAAAGGCGGGTCGTTGAGAATTTTAGGTAACAGAGCACCCAGTAGCCTCCATTATTTCTTTCCATTCTTTTTCTTCATACTTGGGTACTTAACCTGGTACCTTTACCAATTCCCCCCTTCCCATACCCACCTACCTAGTATTTGCTTCTTTTTTCCCTCCCTTGCAACTGAGAGAACAACATGCTCGCCCCAAAACTCCTCCTGTCCCTTACCCTCCTCACCACCACAACCTTAACCCTCGCCAATCCGACCGTCTACCTAATCCGCCATGGTGAAAAGCCCAGCGATGATGATGAAATCGGCCTAAGTGCAGAGGGCGAAGAGCGCGCCCAATGTCTACGGACCGTCTTCGGTGCAACTTCAGGATATAATATCGGATATATCATGGCTCAGACTCCCAAGAGCAGTATGTTTTGTTCTACACTTTTCCTTTCTCTCACCCTCTTCCCCCCACTTTTTCTTCTCCTATGATTGGCTATGGGCTTGATATATGCTTCCACATATCTATATACCCTGAGTATATATTAATGAGTGGCGTGTATATATAGGCGGCAAACGTATCCGTCCCTACGAGACCGTTCTCCCCTTGGCGGAGGACCTAGGCCTCACCGTTGATACATCTTGTGACCGTGATGATCCGGAGTGTGTGAAGGATGCTGTTGAGGCGTATGATGGTACCGGCAATATTTTGATTTGTTGGGAACATGATGCGTTGACGGATATTGTGGACGAGTTGGGTGATGATGATGCACCCAGTTATCCAGATGATCGGTTAGTTTTTTTTTTTTCTTTTCCCTACCTTTATTTGACTTGTTCAGACATATATCTGGGGAGGTGAAGAAAGAAGCGTAGGCTAATAGTATTTGGGTGGCTTGTTTCCTAGATTTGATATCATCTGGACTGATCCGTCCCCGTATACGGAGATCACGTCGAAGACGAGTGAGCAGTGCCCTGGATTGGATGATTAGGTAGATAGGTAAAGTGGGGTTTTGTGGAAATTATAATAGATAACCTCAAGGCTGCGAAGGAGGATAGGCATGGGTAGTTATGTACCAAGTACATGCTAGGGGGTTGGTGTTGTCAATTTTTGAGTCGTTGCAATAAACAATGATGTATACCGATCGATTATTAGGAAGAAAGGGTATTTATTATACATTCGTGATCTATCATATCCTGAACAACTTTAGCTACTATCAAGACGCCATTGATATAGCTTCAGTGAGTATATATACAGTATTTGGTGGGGCCAAGTTCCAGTTGTTACACGTCTGCCACATCCCTGTGGGTGCCTTTGCTTTCACCATCCCGGGCCCTCTCTATGGGCTGATTCGAGAACTCCCTGCTAGTTTGCTTTGGGGCCGAATACTCCATCGTGAATTGCAAACTAGCTCACACCAAATGGGCGATGGTTCAGTCTCATTGAAGGCCAAGTGGACGAATGGAAGGGTGAAAAAAAGAAAAAGAAAAAAAAAAAAAAACCCCCGGAAGAAGCAAATCTGTTATCCTGCTTTTGGTTTGTATCCTCTATGTGGGATTGCGTGTCGTAGGAAAGAGAAATAAGGAGAGAACAAGCAAGCAAGATGTACTCGCTCCATTGTTAGGTTGGTTGTTGGGACGTCTTCATCACGTTCATCTCTTGAAGCTGTCTACTTCTTGTAAAGGGATAAACTCCCTCTCATCACTACTAGGTTGGGTGGATTTGGATTGCGCCATGCGATGAGAGCCACGGTTACTCCGGCTGCGGGAAATGGACGAAGATGCTGCGTATAGCGAGAGCCTGTCCGTGAAAAGGGCCCATGTGTAGTTCAAGAAGGCACGAATACCGGGCATACATGCACAAAGGATGCTGAGGTCAACCTCCAAAAGACTCCAGACACCGACGGGGACAAAGTTTCCTGTTTAAACATTAGCTTATGTTAGAATCTTAGTTCGGGTTTCGGGTAAGGTAGGTTGCGGGTTCAGGGTAATGGACTTGGGCATACTTGTGGGATTCTGCGTTGTGGTGAAGCTGAGAGAAGTAACAAAACGGAGGATGCTGATGACGGTCACACTAATTGGATATGAATTGTTGATCAGCGATAGGAAAATGGACGGTCAATGATAAGAATGAAGAACATCAACGTACACAATACCGATGGCAAACATGAAACAAATACCAATCTTTTTTCCAAGAGAAAGGTTAAGTCGGATCAAGGTCGGCATAGGCAGTCCAATGATGGCTAGATCAAGGGCAATATTGATGAGGGCATGCGCCCATAGCAGGGCACCGTGGTCGATACACTTCCCAACATGTTCTCCATCCCACATGTGCCAGAAGTAGTTCAATGGCTGACAGCCAAAGATCTGCGCAAACATTATAGCGATACCCCAACAAATAGTGAAGGCAAGGATAAGTTTGGTGGCTAATCGAAATCGCTCGTCGGGAAAGAGTCGGAGGTAGAGGAGTAGCATAGATGTTTTGGTTGTTGCAAGACAGGCAATGTAGAGAACCTCTTCGACGAAGAATAGCTGTGGTTGTTTGGAAAAGAGCGAATTAGACAGGTCACCATAACCCCGGGAGCATTCCCAACGTGAACCTACGTGCATTGTGCTGGTGATTTGGCTAAAGCTTAGCATCCAGATGTCCCTCCCCAATCCGCTAGATCCTAGAGCAATGCCAATCGCTGCAATGGCGATGGCACCGGCCTGGGATTGTTAGAAAATGTAGGAAGATAGTTGCGGGTGTGATGGATAAGGCTTACCAAGGAGCCTATGATTGTACAATCATCGAGTCCAATCTTTGATCCGATGAGGCGCCCAGCTACTCGAAGGACTACCGCGATAATCGCAACCACCAACCCAACGATGTTGACGACCGGATAAACGTGTGTGTCGGGATTGGCGGGATACTGGCAAGTTGTGTAAGACAATTTTTGCGCGGCTGGGGACTTGATTAGTAGTGGAAAAGATTACCAGTAAGGGAAATACGACGAGATTGAGTGAATATTAATACTTAGGGTAGTGAGGGGGGGGAAATGTAAGTTCAAGCTTGGCATACTTAAGGCTTCTTTGGTTGTACAATTGGGCAGAATGCAGCTTCTCAGCTCCGCATTAAGCTGGACATCCCCGCACATGCAGCTGATGTCGGTCAAAGAACAGGTGGAGTTGCTCGATACTTCGAGCAAGCACCTCAGCTAATTGAAGTCAGTCAAAAGCTTTTCTCTCATTTATTCATTCATTCTTTCTGTTTTTTTTTTCCTTTCCTTTCAAAAAATTGAAAATAAAAACAAAATAACATGAAGGAGAAAAAAAAAAAAAGAAACCAGGAAGGGAACCCTACCGCGCAGGAGGGAAGGCTCTCCAGAAGCCCGTCCATAGAGGATTAACTGACGTTAGCCATTCGAGTTTATGAGCTGGAAGAGAAGGGAATGGAAGAATGTAATGGAAGATGGGGAAGGTGGATGGATGGTTGGATGAAGATATTTAATGTGGTAAATCGTTGGTGGACAGGTGAGAAAAGACCTGGGGTTAACTAATAAAAATAACAGGACGGACGATCTGGAGCTAACCCACAACTAATAATATTTTACTAGTTCAATAGTTACTCCAGGAGCGTGTCTTAGCACTGGCGGGTACCTCCGTCAGACGACACCGAGGTTGCGGTTCCTGCGGGCTGCCTATAGCTCGAATTTCAGCCAATGGTCGGAAAGGATGAGGCGGAACTAATAGATGGACTAAGATGCACAGACACGATGAACCGTGATGCAAGTTGGGTTATTGGCTATTCCTAAATGCCAAGGGGTCCCACGCACTGGACAGTCCTTGACTTCTCAGTTGCCACTCTATGATGTTTGGGTGGTCGAGGGTCGAGACTCACCTTGCCATACCTACCCAAAAGATGGAAGTTTGGAACTAGAACTTGGGTAAGTGGAGCTTCTTTGGCTACCAACTACTGCCTAATAAGGATATCCACCGTCACTATAGTTTTTATTGCTTTTCCGTTACTAATAAGCCTGCAGGAGGTGTCGGGGAGGAGAGTGAAACGTCCCAGTCTATGATTTCCCCGCACTTCAGCTCTTCAATAGCACTAGTTTGCTACAAAATGTTGAATAGAAGCAAAAGGAAAAAGGAATCATTTCTATTAAAGTTTTTGATGCTGACCCGTTTCCCCCCCTCTTCTCCACCTAGATAGAACCTTTTCCTACATGCAGGAAGAATTACGTCCGCTTTCGCCTCTTTGCTCCCCTACTTTTTTTTTTTTTTCCCTTCTCCAGGAGAAAAGGAGAACATCCAAGGAAAACCAATCGATAAATGTACCAATACCGATGTATCCAAATTGCAAGTCAGATCTCGATCTGCTTCAGTGCGAAACGATAGTGGAGACCAAAAAGTCGATGCTTTTCCTGGCGCGTTTGAAGTTCGGAACCAAGTAACACTGGGCCACCAGCCGCACCCACACAATAAACTTTATCTAGATTAATTCGGGGAAAAGATAGCCACACAACCAACACTGAACCAAATTAATTGAGATTTTGTGGTTGGATAACGATCTGCTCTGATGTAATAATACAATCATAACTAAGGGCAACTAGTGGTTCTAGTGGGAAATGATGTGTGCAATCACAATGCCCGGAAAAGGGGTAGGCCGGCCTTGCATCCTCTCTTGAAAGTTTCCTCTGAAAATATTTGATTTTTTTTTTAATTTTTTTTTTTTGCTTTTGCTTTCTTGTATATATGGGATGACGTGAGAAAGGAGGCGAAAAGGCCTTTCTGGAACGCTGGTAAGACACGACGATGTCGGCGACAAAGGGGACCAGCGGAGATGCCTGAGGCAGGAGGAGTGGAGGAACGGAGGAACTGCTTCTCCGAAATCCTACTTTTACATAGAAGAGGCCTAAACACCTGCACACCTGCACACCTTACTAAGTCTCGCCACGCGTCCGCCATCTTTATGATTCAAGTGTGACACACCAGAAACACAGAAAGGACGCAACAACCCCTTGTGGCGCGCTTGCCATGTGCGCAAATCTTCCTGGAAGATTCAGGAACACCTTCCCACGTTATCCCACCTTTCTTGGCCAGTTGCCTTGTGCGAGAACAACCGACACCATCAGACTCTATCCCCCCTTCTTGGATGGTCAAGACTGCTCCCCCCTACTAGTCTAGTCACAATCCTTCCAACGTAATTACTTATTCCTCCAAGAAGATAGATAGAGCAGGTAGGGAGCAAGAACAAAAACAAAAACATAATACGTCAAACCCCCTTTCGCCTCACCTCTCAACATTTCGCATCGCCTTCCAAATCCGCAGTCTATATTAAACTATAGTTCTAGTTACACAACATAAACACTTTGCACTGTTCTTAACTGCTTCTCGGTCGATGACTGGATAGTTCGACTAGTACACGGCTTTACCCGCGGGTAGGTTAACTCCGGATTTTTCTTCCACGACCTACGGGGTTCCAAGTTCGGGGGGCAGTTGCATTTTTAGTGTAGCCTTTAGCTTTTTGACCCCAACATTGGTTGCATGTGTTCGAGGTGGCGGGCGAAGATCCTCCCCAGACTTGCCCCTTCGTGTTTCATGAAGCCACATATGCAAACTAGACCCGGATTATCGACAGAGATATGCAGCTATTAGAGAGCTGAATATCTGGAAATGGATATTGAGTTCTGACCTTTGCTTTTTTTTCCCCTTTCTTCTCTATTGTTCGCTTGGCCGCTATTTGATATCGAACTCTTAACTGTTCAGCATTTACTCACAGAGGTAAAAGGATCCAGTGTGGCGTGGCTCAAACTTTTCGAATACGATGAATCAAAAGTATGAGGAGAAGAACAAAAACAAAAACAAAAAAAAAAGAAAAAGGAAAACCAAGACGGATGCAAGAGAGAAAAGAAGAAGAAAAGCCTCGAACCCCGCTTACAACATGGCGCCAACTCTATCTTCTCATTTGTTGGCTTATAGGCAAACCAATCGCTATATCATACTAGCCACCCTCATAGTCAAAATATGCGCTAATCGTAATCGGAGTTACGCAACCGTGCTTACTTCCCCATAACTTCGATTTACTCCGGGAATCCATTTTCTGAGGCGAAACTGGAAGCAGCCGGATCATTCCATCTGGGCAGAAGGCAAACCCCAACTATCGCCCCTCCTGCTTTGCTAGCCGGGTATGGTAAGTATGGTCTCAGTACTTATGGAAATGCATTCAATTGACCGGAAATATTTCAAAAACATGTATACTCCATGAATCTAAACACGACACGGATACTAGTGCCTACTCGCCAAAAGCCAAACCATGGTGGCTGGAAGAAGAAAAAAAGGTACATAGACTCATCACATGTATCCATTCCCTATGAAAAAAAGAAGATATTATAGTTCTACGCAGCATTCTTACTCAGGAAGAGCGATTGCACATTGCAGTAACTCTTCAAACCCCCATCACCCAATTCATGGCCAATACCTGACTCCTTGTGCCCTCCGAAGGGCGCAACGGGGTCCAGCTCAAGATGGGCGTTTACCCACACACTACCAGCCTGAAGTTTGCGCGCAATTCGGTTCGCAGTCTCTGGGTTACTTGACCAAACGGAGGCACCGAGTCCCATTTTGGTATTGTTAGCGCGGGAGATGACTTCCTCTTCATCCTTCCACTGCATGACGGGAACAATGGGGCCTATGGATTTTTATCTTGCATTAGTTTTTGCCTTTCCCGGAAGATATATTTTTTTCACTCTTTCATCTGACGTACCAAATGGCTCCAAGGTAGCAATGCGTGAATCCTCTGGGGGTCGATCAATGATAGTCGGGGTAATAAAGTACCCGGATCTCTCAACGTTCTCGCCTCCCATAGCGACATTAAGCTTCTCCTTCTCAATATCAGCGAAGAAGGTCTTGACTCGATCAAACTGCATCGCATTCTGCACCGGTCCGAGGAATGTTCCTGCTTCCATACCATCGCCCACGGGGAGGGCCTTGGCATACGCGACCATGGCAGTGAGGAAAGGCTCGTAGATCGACTCGTGCACGTAAATACGTTTGATAGCGAGACAAATCTGACCCGAGTTGAGGAACGCGAGCTGGGCGATCTTGGGGGCGACAGAGGCGATATCGACGTCAGGGCAGATGATGGTCGGGTCTTTGCCTCCACTGTTGGATTGGTCCATGTTAATTAATGAAGGACAAGAAAGAGCAAAAAAAAAAAAAAAAAACCTACAGTTCAAGAGTGACCCGCTTCAATGTCTTACTGGCACTTTCCATCACTTTCTTTCCGGTGAAGGAAGAACCAGTGAAACTGATCTTATCGGGGCCGGGATGAGCGGTCAGCCAGGGCCCGAGGTTGTCATCGCCGGATAGAACTTGGAAAACGCCAGGGGGGAAGAAGCGAAGACCCAATTCACCCAGCTTCAGGCCACAGTAGGGCGTGAAGGGGGACGGCTTGATGATGATCGGGTTACCGGTAATGAGGGACGGGATGATCTTGGCCATGGCGAGCTGGACAGGAAAGTTCCATGGAACAATACCTACGGCTACGCCGAGGGGTGTGTAACGGACAACGATTTTACGCTGATCGTTTTCATGCTTGACTTCTTCTTTCAGTTCGATGTTGGAGAGGAAACGAGACCAGCTGACGGCAATGTCGATTTCCGATTTGGCGAACATGAGCTATTCATATACTCAATAGTCAGCCTTATGCCAATTTAGATATAGACGACGGGTTATAACTGGGGGTAAGAAGGGAAAATGGAAGTAAAAACACACCGGCTTCCCCTGCTCTAGTGTGAGCATCTTAGCAAAATCATCCGCATTCTTCTCGAGCTCATCAACAAAATCCAAAATGGCCTTTCGTCGATCTGCCCAGGAGACGAGCGACCACGTCTTGAAAGCCTCCTTGGCGGCTGCTACCGCAGCGTCTACATCCTGCTCTGTTGCAACAGGCACTTCAGATAATGGCTTTCCCGTAGCGGGGTTGACGCCATGACGGGTTTCAGCTGTTGCGCATAGATTCCCATTAATGGTATTGCGGTAGTTATTGAAGAGATCGAGGTTGGGAACGCCTGCGGAGCCCATATTGTGTGTTGTGTTTCGGGTACTTTTTTTTCTCTCTAAATTTTGATTATCATAGAGGAACTAGGATATGGGAGATATTATCTCAATCCTTCATAATTCTATAGTTATATGCTGGTGGAGGGGCATAAATGGGTTTTACCTCGGAGAGGGGCATCCAGTTTCCCCCCCCTTCTCGGCTCGGCTGCGCGCTCTTATGGTGAGGGGTTACTCTACTCCCTAGGTGGGCGCCAATGAGGTTTCTGAGATCTCAATATAGACTTGGACCTCTAAGACCTAACTTGTGTTAGGTTACTGGTCAATCCGGAAACTATCCAAAATACCCAGTCATGATTATAAATTGAAAGCAATTGACACCACGTGGTGGAGATCCCAACCTGCAACCTGAAAAAGGAGGGGTTGTTCTTTTCACCTTCGCCACCAACGTCACGATATAGCTTCGATATCTAATGCAGACGTAGGTATGCATAAAAACTTTGAAGATGATAGATCTCTAGAACTATCAAAGAAGGCTGGATGGATTGGAATTACTACTTGTATATCTAGTTGCCATCTCGTGTTATGTCTTTACCTAGGGTTTGCATCCCATGGTCGCCAACAAACAAAATCACTCCTGGAACTTGAACCTTTAGCATCAATACAAAATAAAATACAACACACAGTGTAGAAAAAAAAATGAATACTTCATTTATTAATTAATTAATTAATTATACCTGTTTCACCTTGTAATTCTCTCACCTAGAACCCTAGTGAGAAAGAACAGAAGTCTAGATGATCTACCTCTAAAATAAAAACTTAAGGATTTAGATAGAGTTACTAGAAATAAATAAGCTCCATGCGTCTAGAAGGTGCTAGTTGAAAAGTATCTGTATGTCAATATATAACATACCTACATATGCAGTATGCAGGACGCAGCATGCAGCAGTGTATATTATTTCCCCATCAATCATATTAGTTTTATAGGATATATGTCTAGTTTACTTGACAGGCTTCTCCCAATTACTTCACAGTGGGCCTTACTCATAGCTATTGAAAGATAGTCATTGTGTGCGCCATCTTAGAGAAGTAGGGGTGGACTATAAGTGCATTTAGGCAGCACGCATAAAAACTCTCTCTACTTAAGGTACAGGATTTGAGTCCTCGTTTATCAATACACCGTGTAAAATATAGGTATCCTAGAAAAGATTCTTGATATTCACCTGTAAAGATAGTACTACATTTGGTCTTATACAGGCTTTACATATCAGAGTGTTGGGTGGCGGGGCAACGACTACTGCATAACGAACAGCATTGGTTTAACCCGCTTTGGGAACTCTAGTCTCTAGGGTATTTAAACAAATCTGAACTCGCCGTGAGACAATAATTGTTAGCGCCATATTTTGGGGCTTATTAAAAAAGACCATCAAAAAGCCGTGCTGGAGCAATTGAATTTGCTAAGAAATGCGGGGTAGCCACCCACCACATAAGGTCTTGGCGTGGTGGGAGAGAGAACATCATTGAATGCCAACAGTTCCTTCATTTCCGAGTTTAGGAGGGATGAAACCGTTTTTATAAGCACTCCCTACCTATACGACGGGGCGCACTGATAAAAAAAAAAATAAATTAAAGTACCGTTGATATGAAGCGAAAGTCCGTGATAACATGCATCCTTCCATTCCACGGACCCCTTCCTTCGTATCCTCCAATCATCTTATCATCTATGATCCTTCCATATGCCCTTAAACGGTGCACGGCCGGCTGACTGGAACAACGGCCAGGTGCTCAGGCAAAAATTGTGGGGTATATTTTTAGGAGGGTTAAACAAGGCTGAGAGAGAGCCTTGTTGAGTTGAAATGGAAATGGTGCCTCCCCCTCTTTATTGTATTTGATTACGAGTGGCTGATAAGGAAATCGTAGGGAAAGCAAGAGTAGCTTTTGTGCAAACTTAGGAATTTTCCTGAAATGTGCCGATTGCAGATCGGATGTGGTTCTGCTGCCAATGTTGGTAATGGACCATATCATGACTAGCCAGTCGGGTGTTCAACAATAACATGCTTTCATCACCGTCGTCGATATTGTGGAGGAGGTAAACAGAAGCTAGCGAGGAGCCTCTCCATATGTACGAATGACCTAGATCGAAAACTGACTCTATACCTCTAAAGTACGCTGCTTTGAAAAAGAAAAGAAATTCGGGATCGCACCGGTTTCCAGCCGGCTTGGATATCGAGGACTCACTGAGTGCTTATTTGGGCGATGATTGGAAGTATGTATATCAGGATCGTCCTTCTGAATTTCGATCTTGAGGAGTTCGTCCACAGCCAGCTTGATGGGTCTTGGGACCTGGGTTCTTATCTTGCTCTAAGCGGATCCTTTCAACAGGCGTATGCCACCACTACATGTCGGGAATATATCGTTGGGTCTCGGGAGAAGATGGGATAAGAGTCAAGGATACGTTTATATTGGCGTATAGAAATAAAAAAAAAAAAAAAAATATGTTAGTCTCCCCCTAACATCCCCGGATTAGAACTAGCAACGGATGATGCTTGGGGAACTTATGAATTGTAACACCCACCTACACGCAACCTTGTCGCCAAAGATGCAAATCTGAGCTTGTGAGAATAAGAATATAATATTTGTGATACCTTCCTGTAAATATATGGTGCCTTATTCTTCTCTAGTTCCCCGCAGCTGTGAGATCAATGACATCTACTTTAATATTTGTTTTATAGCATTTAATCATCAATAGCTCGTGTTTCCCAGGCATTCGGGTGCTATTATTGAAATGTCCAAACCAGTGGCCTGGTTAGTGTGTACTTTTGTGGCACCTTTAGAGGCCCTGAATGGGCTATGCTGTGTGCCTTCACTTGAGCTAGATTATGCAAATCAATTAGTAAGGAATGTTTATAAGAGGGCGTGAATGATAATATTGTTAATAATATTTGAAAAGACCTCCTCTTTTTGGCTTTCACTCATGTGAAAGACACCTAGGGCTTGAGAGTGGAGGGGGAATTGGGGATATTTTACCAGCTCTCAAGGGCTCTTTTCTACCAGCTGACAGTGGGAAATAAGATAATGTATGTGTTTTGCTATTCTTTTGGTTCCCCCCCCCCGGTGCAAACAACTTGAGAGTACACCCATTTATCTATTCTGTAAACTGCTGTTTATTAAAACTCACACAGCTCATTGGTAAAGCTTTAATTATCATAAGGCTTTTTTTTTTGTTGCATATGTTTCATGAAGCACTCATTACAGCATAACCAATCACAGGAATACACAAATTACTTTACCTGGTTTGCTGTCGCAAGTTGACTTCTCTCACCGGAAAGAGTGATTCTTTTGGTTGGTTTTCTTATACGCACTCATACCCAACAGATAGGCGTAATTATGTGGTCGCTGTTTGTAAATATTGTAAGCGTATCCCATTAACAATAGAGACGTACGAAAGACGGATGGAGATATTTCTGGGTGGTAGTCGATGGTAAGCCAGGTTGGCTGCCATTGGCCATATTTAAACACCCCAGCTACCTTAATACCCACAGCACCTCGACCATCCGAATGAATAAAGCAATTCACTACCTGCGAAGCACAATTCTGACTGTTCATCTTTCATGGTCGAAGCATACTCTTAATTGGGCTTCAAGAGCTGACGGAACTAAATACCCTCTGCACGAAAAAGTGACCAATCCTGAAAAGTTGGGCAGCAGCACAGGGACACCTGTCACACCCCACTCCGTACTATATGACATCGAGATAAGATCTGCCTTTGCGGGTGAACTTTGAGAGATTGAGGCGGGGTGAGTATATTTAGATTAAAAGGTGGTACCGAGCGGCATGGGACGTCGAGTTCGTCTGGTAGTGTAGTCCAGCCCATAATACCCTTGCAGAGGCTGTCTGGTCAACTAGTTCCACATAGCCACCCCAACAACTCACAATCCTAAAATTCGCCAAAAGCCCCCCCCCTTGTTATATCCTCGGCGGGATTCACTGCCATTTGAAGCAGAGTGTTTGATATTTGCTAGAACAAGAGCCAAATCCACTATGGCACTTTTAGCTCCTTATGTTCTTTACAAACTCATTACCCGCCATAACGAGACCACAACCCCAAAACCAAAAATCGAGCCACCTCCCTTTCCAAAATACCAAGCGAGCCGCCAGAAGCAGAATGTATCCATCATTCCGGATAGTTCACCATGTATGAGTGCTAGCACCAGGGATGTATATATTGCCTCGCGGGTGTTAATGGGCGGTGCTGCTCGAGGCTTCGTTGGGCAAGTCGAAAAGTACGGCGGGGGCTGGGTCAAGGGTTGCTTAACTTTTGGCCTCTCGGTCCTCCTTGATGATGCACCGGATCCGACGCACCATTGGTCCGTACGTGTCGGTGACTATGTACACCAGCTGGGCATAGACGATGGCTATAACTTCTACAGCAACGAAAGCTTCGACGCTTCAGCCGGCTGGACCAAGTACAAGATTGGTACCACCACATTCAACGATATTGCTATCCGGAATGCGGGTAAGACTTCCTTGTCGTCGTCGTCGTCGTCTGATCTTCTCTCTTGGCGCGGTTCCTGTCTTACTCACAACCTGGAATAATTTCTACAGCTTCGGAGGCCATGAGTGAAATGCCCGAGGAGTATAACCTGCTCGATAATAACTGTCAGCACTTTGCGGTACGCCTTGCTGATAAAATCTTGCTCGGGAGTCGCAAGAAGTTTCGGGGCTTGAACACTCTTCCTATATCTGCGAATCCTTTGGCGCTTATTGAACATCCGGATCGACCAATCGGAGATGTTGAAAAAATAAGTATGGGTCCAGTCTCGGTCAAAGCTCTCGATGATATGACTATAGTTGTCTCTAGTGAGCAGTCTGACAAGGACTGGGAGGTGTTGGGACCTGCTGTTAACTTGCTGATTGCAAAAACGCCAACAATTGGGGAGACCAAACAACGTTGCAGTGGCATATCAGTGCACGAATAGTAAGATATTGATCTAAACGACCACATCATTATTACATCTAACTTTGTCCAATAAGAATGATGCAATTGCGAGTCTGTTCAATTTTTGTTTTTCTCCAGTGATAAAGTCCAGGCACCACATCTCCTTGACTTAAATCCTGAGATTCATTAAACCCTCAAAAATATAGTAGTTTATTCTTTAAGATGACTATAGTGTCCTTTCAGCTCCGAATTGAATAATTTTGTGACACTGGAGGCTGCGTGGGAGCAACCTTCGATGTTGGTCAGATAAAGTAGGGTGTGTGGGTTTAACAGTATTGGTGAATCATATATTAAAGTGTGCCAAATATTAATTCAGTAGATAGAGAGAAATAAAATTGCACAGAAAGTGTGAGATCTGTGACTAGTCCAAATAAAATAAAAAGACCTTCTTTAGGTAGATTACATTTATCATCTTTAATTGAAACCCCAACACCATCCCAGCCAGAGGTAACAGTTTGATCCTCAGCAAGGGAGCAGGAATAGATGCAAGCAGGGATGGTTCAGAATAAGCATTAGGGAACCTCTGGTCTCGCTGAGTAGTAGGGGGCTCTTTCGGGGGATAGTATCTAGTGGCCTCCAGAGCCAAGGATAGTTTTTAACAAAGGCTCTAAACAAACATTATGGACTCTAGATAATTTAGTTCCGTTAGTGGATGCCTAGTGGATGGATTGGTTTGCATGTACTAGACAGGAATATCGGAGAAGATCTAGGAGCAGTGGGCTTTGTTGTGTCCTTGTATGTAGGTTGCGCATCCATAGCACTCCTTTAATCATGGGCGAATTATTTCTGCATTCTACCTTTCCAAGCTTCCCTTTATCATATTTGGACAAGTATCGTCAAGAAGCAAAGTAGTAGCCGGACAAAGTCTCTCCAAAGCATTGTTTATGATATAATACTAGCAGCCTTTGTTGGATACTTGCATGCATTGTCGTTCCTTAAAGGATGTGATGTAACATGTCCCTTTGCCCAATCCCAAACCAAAGGGACCTTTATCGATCTCTTTGTCTACATACTAGACCAACAAATACCATCCTCTGTATACTCTCACAAAGACTGCCCCATTCCCAGCCCTCAGCATGACACTATAAATTGCAGTCTATATCCAGTACCCTACCTCCTCCTCCTCCTCCTCCTCCTCCTCCTCCTCCTCCTCCTCCTCCTCCTCCTCCTCACCATCTCACCAACCACCACTCCCAATCTCCTATCTCAATTGAACGCTCTCAATCCTACCTAAACCCCATCCCAGACATTCAATCAACCAACCAACCAACCAATCTCCTCTATCTACCAGGTAAGACCCCTTCCTTCCCCTCCCAGCAAACAAACAAAACACACATCTAGCAACCATGCCTTCCAAAAGCACCACCAGCAGCGACCACTGCGCCGCCTGCAACAAATGCACCAACAGGTCCAACTGCCCCAAGGCGACAGTCCCCTACAACAAGCACGGCGAAGCAGGAATGCAATGCTATGAATGCGCCTCCTGCTCCCATGGTGTAAGCATCACCCCTGTCTGCGAACACCGCGATCCAGACGCCCTCGTCTACTGTCCCGTCCGGATAGACTACGGCACCGCCAAGGTCAAGCCGTGGGTCGTTGCCCTCGCCGAGATCGAGAACAACCGAGCCGCTATCTTCGCGAATAAGGAGTCTCTTCCCAAGGAGGCTAAGTCCGGACTCGTCATCCCCGTTTGGCATAACCCTGGGGAAACGAAGTCGCCAGAGGAGATCTTGGCTATTGCGCGTGAAAAGGTTAAGGAGGAGTTGAGGGAGTTGAAGGGGTATGTGCGTATGGTGAGATCTGCGAAGAATGGGGTGTTGGTGAGACCGAAGGATCCGAAGAAGAGGAAGGGTATGCCTTGGTGGATTGGTTTTGCTTGAGCTTATGCTTTTTTTTTCTTCTTCCTTCTTCTTCTTCTTCTTTTGAGTGGTTCCCTTGGATTTTCACTTCTTAGGGGTATATTCTTTTTTTTTTTTTAAGGTATATTGTGTGGTTTTGTTATATATAAAGAGTGAGTGTAGATATGGGTCTAGCTGAGATACCTAGCATAGGCAATGCAATTTATTCCTTTCCTACATGTCCATCATTTTAGGGCACATATGACCAACTTCCCATTCCCTATTTAGGTACTAAACAACCCATTTAATGCCCTGCCCATAGCACCACCTACCTAACATTTGCCAAATGCTGTAGCTTCACCTTACGTCCGTTCAACCCCTTTCCAACCAGCACAATAGTATCCCCCGGCATCAAATCATACATATTATCCTGCCAGTCAGGATCATCTCCATCCTCCTCCGCAACACAAGCAAACACGCCCTTCAGGGGATATTTCCCACAGATAATCTCCACTACGTCCCCATCCACCACCACCGTCGCGGTCGACTCCGCTGGGAAATTCAAGTACCGATACGGCTCCGGCCAGGAAACCTTCCGGGCGATCTCCCTTCCCGTGCTTGGGTCGTGGAGGGTAGCACAGAAAATTACATACGATGACTCGAGAACACCAGCTGCCTTCATAGTCGTGTCTGGGACCCGAAGCAGCTCTGTGGATTGGTTCGGCTGTAGGGTCGCCTGAGACACAGCGATGGTTGGGTCAAGGGGGATCTCTCGTAAATGTGCTAGGTCGTAGGCTCGAAGTCGGAGCTCGAGGACTTGGGCCTCGTCGTGGAAACTGGAGGCCCAGAGCTCGTAGGTGGGGATGTGTGTACTGATGGGATTATTTTCGTCCACAAAATGCCAAACCGGGGTGCATGCAATACCAACAGACACTGGGGCGAATGCTCGTGTCGAGGTGTAGAAGGCCGGCTATAGTTATTCGCAGTCAGCAACAGTCTCCTCACTTGGGTATATCCCGGAGAAGGGGAGGCATGGTGTATAGATAGGTACCTTTCGACGACGATAATAATCAACTAGTGACCACGAGGTTGTCGGGTTCGAGTCATTCAATTGCCAAATGAGGCTACCAGCGTTATATTCTCGTGCCTCACCCTTCCATTCGCGTCGCCAGTGGATGAGAGCGTAGTCCAATGCTTCGGCTTGTAAAAGCTGCGAGATGTAAATAAACGACTCCATCGTCGATGGTAGACGGAAGTTGCTCCAAATGTATTTACCCATCTTGCTCTCAGCACCCTGGCTTTTGTTGTGGGTGTCCATGATCCGAGAGTTGGGAAATTGGTCGGCTGGGTTGGGTGCAAAAACTCGCACGGTACGCATGTCGGGGAAGGCATGCATTCCGAACTCGGATACGAAGCGTCCTCCCAATTGGGGGAACTGTTGGTAGTGGAGTTGTTGCATATGCCAGACTGTATGTAGAAGGAGAGGTTAGAACAACGCGGAGGAGCACAGCTTAGTGGTGCATAGGGATTGGGTGGTTGAAGAAAAAAAAAAAAAGGAAAATCAGGCAAATACCATTCCATTGATGTATATCACCAACCGTCGGATCATTAGAGTTCTTTCCACCAAATGGAGACGAGGGCCAGTATGGAATCTCGGGGGTCAACTCTTGGATAATCTCCGGCCAAATTTGGAGATAGATAATCCGTTGGGGAAGGGGGGTTTTATCCCATGGACCAGTGACATCGGAAGCATCGAACTCAATACCATTGCCCTCAGCGCAAAATAGATCCTCATTATTCCCACACCAGAGCGCAATACAGGCGTGGTTGCGTAGTCGCTTCACTTGGGCGCGAACCTCGGCGGCCACGGACTCCAGGAAGCTTTTATTTACGGGGTAGATTCCACAGGCAGTCATGAAGTCGTGCCACACGAGTAGACCCTTCTGATCGCAGATGTTGTAGAAGTCGTCGTGTTCAAAATAGCCTGGATTATGAGAATGTTAGCTCAGACATGGATGGATGATTGGATCGGTCCCACGCTTACCTCCTCCCCAAAGTCGGATCATGTTGTTGTTATTGCGCACAGCCAGGTCAAGTAGCTCTGAGTACATCTCTGTCGTGACGGCGGGTGTCTGGTTATGCGCAGGCACCCAGTTATTTCCGCAAATGTAGATGGGCTTCTTGTTGACCTGGAACATGAAGGTTGTACCCTCGGCATCCTTCAAAGGACGCTGAATAAGTTTGATCTCACGGATCCCAAAAGCAGTTCGGGCTTGATGAATATCTTTACCATCCTAGTTTGTACTGGCATATTAGCTACTTCGATCACAATCAACATGTTCCGTGGCCTGGATTTCTGTTTACCTGCGACACAAGCCGCACAACAGCCTGGTGAAGAACTGGGCTGCCATGTCCAGCAGGCCACCATAGTCGAGGATTTGCGACGTCGAACGAAATCGTTCCCTTTCCTTGGGACACAGTAACGGACTTTTGTCCTAGTGATTCTCCCCGAGGGGTTTCGATAGATACTTCAAGCCGGCTGTCTGCAGCCATAGCCTTAGCGAGCTCGACGTCCACTGTGACCGTTGCACTTGATAGATCATCCATTAGCTGGGTCGTCACACGGACATCTTCTATTCTCTGGTCATAAAGCTGCAGCTTGATATCCTTGTAGGGTCCACAAGTAATCTCCATAGGGCCTAACAAATATATCATCCAGACTTAAGTGAGCAAACATGCCCCATTGGGGCTTCATGCCCATTTTATCCAAGCGTAGCATTACTTACCCCAGTCCCAGCCCCAATGATACTGTGCCTTTCGCAAATGCAATCGACTTCCATCGCGCAAGGTACTATCCAACTTGCCATAGATCGCCTCGCGCTCCTTGGACACCTTGGCCGCCGACTCAAAGTGGATGCGTAACTCATTGGTAAACCCCTCCTCCAGGCGCCCAGAGATATCGACCTGCTGGCCGAGAAACATATTATCGCATTTCAAGATGACTTGATCATTGAGGAAGACTGTCGCCACCGTATCAAGTCCTTCGAAAGATAATACCGCGGACCGAAACTGGACATAGTCCCGAGGCGTTGGGAAGCTGGTGCGAAACTCCCAGTTGCGCCATCCCACCCACTGCAGGTCGCGTTCATTCTCTTCCACAAACGGATCTGGGATTTTACCCGTCTGCTCCAGTTCGTAGTGGATAACAGTAGGGAAAGTGATACACTTCGTCCATTCGGAAGAGGTGGCGGAGGCCTCCCTCCACTCCCAGGGGAAATCGCCCAAGGAAAGCTCCTGACTCGGATTTTCGGCCATAGTGTCAAAAATACAATCACTAGCGATCTCTGCAGGTATATTCTCCAAGTACTCGAGGGAGACAAGAGGACAATAACTATCTAGGTATTTAAGCTGTGGTGACTTGGCATCGATCCCCTCCTACTTCGACTCGGACTTTGGCCCGTTCCCGTTACGGCGCTCGGAGTGAGGGCCCTCGTCGTGTCTCGTTAGCGGCGTGGGAGTTTCCTGGACGATCCATCATGACTGGGTTTCATACCTCCTCTTCTTTTACTTATTTTCATCATGTTTGTTCCTCTCTATGGTCCTTCATATTCATGGAGCGAAAGAAATCAGTCATTTACGACTCCACAGAGGAGCAGGGTTTCACTGAATGGGGGCCTGTGATGTCATACCCCCGCGCGACCTTCACGGAGCTCCCTCCTTGTTCAAAATTTACCATCTTTGTAGAATGGGATTGTTTTCCTCTTTCCTTTTTGGGACAATGATCAGATAAGTAGTATCTGGAAGAATTTGTCGAATAGAAATGACTCTTTACCTGTATGATGTAGTACGGGGAGCCCTTGGCTATACACTCCCGATCTCACTACACCTAAAATCCCACAATCATTTAGCGTGATAAGTATGATCGAACAGCCTTGAGTAGCTTAAAGCTTGAGGAGTTGCTAATTCGAATGTTATCGAACTGTATTCAGCGTAAAAACGAATGTAAATGAGAAGGATGATGATGGTATAGTGGTGGTGGATATCGTCCCCAAGCCCATTGCCAGGATTTACCTTGACATTACCACAGGCGAGGCATTCTTGGGTTCAGGTACGATTTAAAGTATTCTGTAACCGCGAACGACTGTCATGGCCATACCTCCCGCCCGACTGGGACCCAGAAAACTGTCCGCCACACTCATGATGTCATCCGAAGAGTTGCAGACATATCCGAGCCAAACCAAACCCCCGACCATCCGCAAAGGTAAAATGAACATATATGAAATCTTCCCTTATGAACCCTGGCGAAACTACATCTAATCATTACTCTGCTCCTGGTGTGGGTAGCAAGAAGATATTGTCATCCCAATGCCCAGATCGTGTTTGTCGCCGCCTTTTGCATTCTATATTTGACTCGAATCCTTACAAAGCGATGGTATCGACAATGAAAGGGATAAATATCTATTTATCTATCAATGGCAATCGAAAGGTCAATCTGGGTAGGTAAGATATCATTTGGATAGTGAAATAAACCAACGGGAGCTACATGTATGGAGTAAGGCTAATGAGTACTCTCGTGGAATAGCCACATATCATCCGATGTATTAGGGGACTGAAGGAAGACAACAGGAAGAAATCAATGTGCACCTTCCTTGTCAAGACCCCTGTCAAGGAAACCTTAATGGTGTGAATAGGGCTAGAAACAAAATGAGGAACTGGAACCCAGTGTGCTCCAGTTACAGTGCCCACTTTCCTGTGAATAAGTCATCCCAGAATAGGGGGTGTGTTCTATGTAGTGTAACTTCTCCGTTCCAGAAGCAGGCAAATTGAGCTAGAAGAAATCGTTGTATTGGCTCGTAATGTTGCCTGGATATCCTGAGTAGTGGGTCGCAGTCAATTTTCCTAGAAATTGAGCCTATAGTAAATACAAATGGCCGATGAAAGTCACTCCTTACTGTCAGTGCGGCCTTGTTTTTGGGTGATTATTTGATAGCCACCAAGATATGCATGCTAAGCCGAAATCTCCAGGATGTAGCAGGCACATCTTTACCATTACAAATACTCCGCTGTTACCCTTTTAGATATTGCCTCGATCATGCCGCTGTGTTAATATGTGATTGGGGGGGGGGGGATTATTGGACGATCCTACCATTTCGGTGGAAACTGTTCTTTCTCGTTCCATACCTGATGCTCCTTCTATTTGCATTAGCCTACTACTGCAGCTGTATCGGAATGGAAGCATAGCTCCACCTACCAAGGCGATGATCGGCAAGTAATAGAATCAAATATGAAAATCCGCCGCACAAACCCTAACGTCGGACTCTGTTGCCTGTTTTCCAATTTTGCTCCCTCCCCAAACCCCGAGAGAGATAGTGGATCAACTAAATAAGTACTCTGGATAATGCGCTCACGGGGCCCGTACATACATTTTCTCACTCAGGCGGGCAACGAACTTGTGTGGGTTTGTCGTGGGATAGGATAGTTGCGCTCGGACATTGTGGCCCCATTTAGGGTTCGAAGGGCGGGGAAGAAACGGTGTGATTTGCTGGCTTCTTCTTCCTGCGCCCAGGCGTCATATTTGTGGAGTTGTGAGACCCGTCAGATATGCAAGACCCTTATCCTAAGCCTGATCTGCTGCTCTTTGATGGATCATCCATTACAAGGAATGGGATCAGCGCCTTGAGTGAACTATAGATTTTAATCAACCAGTTCGTCCGATTCGACATCCCAAGCTATTTTACGAACTTTATCCTGTTTTCTTTTACCTTTTTGATCTTTTATTTTCCCACATGCTGAAGTTATACTATCGCCCCTTTACTAAAAAGGCATTGTCAGTGCAGATTGCTCAGCCACTTGGAATGTCCGCGGGGGAAAACAATAAACAGAAAAGAAAAAAAAAAAAAAAAAAAATTAAAATAAATGAATAAAATAAAAGACAGGCATGGGGGCGCACCTGTGTGGAGAAAGCTGAAATCCTGTCATTTGCTTCATCACCAAGGGGCTGGAATACCAACAGTGGAACAACTTGAATAATAAGGTTTGAGCTGGTCCCTTAGTAGAGGACTAGACCGGCGTCTTCGCAAAAGTACGGTCCCTCGCAGGTCGTCATCTTCCATTCTGGGCCAAAGAATCTTAAGGGAGGGCGGCCACTTGATGATAGTCTAGAGTCCGATTTTGGGACCTCAAGATCCGTACTTGTGGCTCAGCCAGTCACTGGAATGGAAACGACCAAGGTCCAGAACGCTATTGAATTGCAGATTTGACGTGAGGGATTGACCGCCCAAGCGTGGCTGGAAAGCAAGTCTGTAATGATCGCCGCCGTTGATTATTAGAAGAGACTTTCCTTTCCCCCTCATTTGGCTCTTAAATCAACTGTGTTTGCGGCCTTCTGTGCCTCGAACACCTGCTGAATTGACGGTCTGAGCGCTTAGGGCCTCGCTGGAGACTGTGCCAATCATAGAAATCTAGCGCTACCCGCATAGGATCCAACTATGAGCCCCTCTTCCTCCTCATCGTCTTGGGATACATATCGTGTGGCTGGTCTATACCCGCTATGAGCACCAAACCAGTTTCAGAGCCGCAGACGAGAAACCGTAGGGTTTCAGCTCTCTCCCGTGAACAGTTGGAGAGGAAACGCGCCCATGATCGCATATGCCAACGCAACATCCGTCAGCGAACCAAAGAATACATTAGCCAGCTCGAGGACCGAGTAGCAGAGCTTGAAATCAAGCGCGAGAGGCTCCATGAAGTCCTTCAGCGCAACAGTCGATTAGAAGACGAAATCAGGATGATACGACACCAACTCGTGTTGGTCCATGGTCATGCAACTAGCCAATCCCCAGGTAGAATTGTTTTCCTTACTGTTCTCTCTCATTATGCCTCTCTTCTACATGTTCTACATGTCGTAAATATGGAGATATCATTTACTTTGGTCAATTCCATGGACTCTTCACGGTCCCTCCCTTCCCTTGTCTATGCCCTTTGAGAAATTATATCCTTATAACAGCCATAGATCAATCGTTCAGCTGCCAATCCCGGAATACCCCAATGATCAACACATCATCGACATTTAGCCCCCCTGCGCCAGGTCCAGGTGATATCCCGTTGCGCGTGGATATCAATTACCCCCTAAATTGCCACATACTCAACGACACCGACAAACTGAATCCAAATACCCAGGAGAACCACCTGTGCCATCCCAATTTATTACATCCCCCAATGTCTCCAAATGAATTCAATCAGATGATGAGTGAGACAGGACTCGACTCCACATATGGCACGTATTCGGATGGCGCGATTACGTCTCAAGGATTGCAGTATGCCCAAATTCAAATGTCATATATTCCCAGCCAGCCACTGCTACCAGAACCTAAAGATTGTGCGTGTCCCATGATTTTCGGTGATTCGGGTTACATGGGCACGAATTCTATGGTGCCTTCTCAAAATGCTTGGAATGTGTAGTTCAAATATATTTTGTCTACGTTTGGAGATGCTAGGGTTGTCTTTTGTTCTTCATTTTCAATTCTCATTCGTCACCCAGGCCTTAACAGAGCCTTGTGTTAAGGGTGGTATATGAAACCCCGAATTCGTGCTTAAGTTTTCACTTGGTCCCCGATAGCCCATGGATATTGTTTGCACCATGGTCATGTTAATACTCTTAATATTGCTCTTGATATTTCGGTTTTTACGCTAGGTCAAGCAAGACCTTTATTCGATGATACCTATGCCTGACAATCTCGTTGCGGATTGATTTTTTTTTTCCTTTCTTTGTCTTAATGAGCTTTTCTCCGGGAGGTCTTTTGAGCGTCTTACTTTATTGCTACCTAAGAATTCATTCATTAATTTTTCTTCTATCACAGACATTTCTCACCGAATAAGTAAAATGATCGTATCACATCATGTCCTTCTATCCCAAGCACGCTAATCCCTAATCCACCCGCTGCTGCATTTAAGTTGATCATCTAACTTTGCTGTCTCTCACAATAGCTACACGGATTGTAGATGCCTCCCTTGCGTAAATTTTGCTCTAGACATGCGGGCTTAGAGTAGCCAATATGATGATCATGAGAAAGAGGGAAATATAATACAAGGTCGCCATGAGAATGTGGCTCATTAGACTATAAATTCTTTTTTTAAGCTAATTACCACCCCAAAAAACAGCGCAACCGGGGCTACATGTGTTGTTTGACTCTATACACGATTGTTATTTTCGCACAATCTTAGATAATCCACTACCGTTCAAACTTCTTCACAAACAGTTCTAATTACCCCCATTCGCCCAGTCGGACGGGATGATTACATTTGATAAGAAGCAGAGAAATAAGCGCAATAATAAACAAGTGAATGGATAATTGATGGAAAGATGTATCGTATCTCGGGCTCTGCTCTAGATGGCGGTGGAGGGAATTTTAGCTCTTTTCTAATTTTAGTGGTGGTGGTGGATATCCATGATCCACTCAACCTCAACCAACCAACAATTCTCAACTCTTCGGATTGGTCGGTTTATCAGCGGCGATTCAGGGTCATTAAATGAGGCGCATCTTACGTACCTGAGTAAGGTAGTTAATTAGTTTTAGTTGGTTAATTAAGTTACTTAGGGGTTCTCGGCTTTTCATCTCCAGGCGGCAATTGCTTCCTTCTAGGCTCCCAACTCCACTTGAGAGATAAACACGCTTTTCGTTCTATTTTTTTTTCTCTCGTATTTATTTCTTCCCCCCCCCTTTTTCCTTTTGATATTGCTCACTGTTGTTTTTGTTTGTTCTTCCTCCCAAGTACTGAAATTCTAGATACATCTCTCCCCATCATCATGGGTAAAATACAACAACTGCCCTCGGAGGCCTTGGAACAGCCATTTTCTTCTTCTGCCTCCTCCACTTCTCCTTTCCCGACTGCGACCGATGACGATCTTCCTCCCTCCTACAGCCAAACTACCAACGACTCCACTTCCACTCAGCCTATTGTTAGGACGCCAGAAGCCACTTCCACTTACAACATCCCCGGTGCGAAACCCTACAATAGCATTTTTCAAAAGAACCGTCACTCCGGAATCGCCACCCTCTATCCCGAATTCTCTCAGGACGCGAACCAGCTCGCCGACTTCATTCAAACCCAGACGCGCCTCCCCCCTCGTCCATGTCTGATCGTGAACGGCTACCACAGTGAAACCAAGAACAATGGACAAAAGAGCGAAACAAAGTCGGTGACCGACTTTGACTTCCGTATTGACTTGACGGAAACCCTCTTGAAGTGGGGACGGGATGAGCGGACGGGTGGGAACCACGAGTGGTCGTATACGAGTATCGTGAGTGATACTGGTGGAGAGAAAGCGTATCGTGGGGGTAGGTGGCCGACACGCGCTCGTAAAACCAGTGGGCGGATTGCCCTACCAGAAGATGATGGCGATGAGGTCGAGGCGCAGCGACTGATGGACTTGGAGAGTGGCGAGGAAGGACCTGGTATTAGAGGATGGTGTCAGAGATTCTGTCAAGACCCGGCTCCAGTGAAATCGTATGTTTGGGGTGTTTCCTTTTTTTTTTTTTTTTTTTTTTTTCACCCTTTTTCACGGGATCATGATGATATTTTGTTGCGGAGACTAATTCTCATCTCCGGTGCAGATTCACTTACCGACGCAACTTGAGCGGCTTCGACGTGACTCCCATGCGAGCGTCCTTCATCTCCCACATCCGTGCCACCGGCTACAGGGGCAATATCTCCATCCAACCTTCCATCTCTTGTGGGGTGATTACCGTCTATTCACCACATTGGATCAACAATCTCCGAAACAACAAATTTGTCTACTGGATGTGCATCATCCTCCAACTCTGGGTCATCACCTGGCCTGTGATCTGGTTCATGGAGCGCCGCTATGACGTTGTCCGGTCGGAATGGTATTCTTCCAAGATCGTGTGCGACCGAGCCACCCAGCGCCAAATGAAAGTGTATGCTGGCGGACATGATGAAGCCACAGCGGCAGAAATATGGGCGCCCGTGGTGAGAGAAGCGGCCTGGCGGAAGCGAGATGGCGGGTGTATTCTCGACGGACCGGAGATCGAGCAGTTACGACGATGGGCCATGCAGCGCCAGGCTGGTGAAGGAGAGAGTGGGCAGCTAATTCAACGTGGTCAGGCCGTGCTGGGGATGATGGGGATCCGGAACATCGCTGGCGTTGATGTGACAGGGGCATGGGGAGGAGATAATTCGTCGTCTCGATCAGGCTTTTCGGTGCGCCTGGGTTAATGATTAAGTATATTATTATTTACCAGTGCGATATGATTTTGCACCGAACACTCTATTTTTGTTTATATTTGGTTATTGTGCAGGTGAGTGTTAATTATCTTTCCCCCTCGATTATACCACTTTTATTAGGTTTTATATTTAAAACCTCTACATAATCCAATCCAATTGCCATCCACTATCATCCTGTAGTAGACCAGTTTTGAACCTCTAGGCTCTTTATTTTCATCGCCCGGTTGAAGCCCTATTGTTAGGGCTAAACTCACCATCGAGGTGGCTAAATTCTCCGATCAACCAAGCTTCCCCGATTTCATTATCAGGGAAGATACAATCTTTAAGATATAGTGTCTTCTGTTACGGCCATGCAAGGTCCTATTATCTCATCGAGTCGGCCCGAAAGCAAAGCTTATTACTGGAAAAAACTTTATCAGGGCCTTCAATTCCCCCCACTTACTTCCGAGCCCCACGTGGTTCCGTCCCACTTCATCACAAAAAAAAAAATATCGGTGAAAAAACAGGGGAAACAATAGGGGGAAATAAGAGGGAGAAAAAGAACAATTAAGAAAAATAAGGGATAAGTGACACCCATTGTTGATAGCCTTATCTTTGTCGTGGCTCTAGGCTCTACATGTGTAAGGGTTATCGCCTTTTCCAATAGATGTGGTACAATTACAATCCTTGGCTCTCGGATATTTCTCCGGCTATTCAAGGAATCACAAACTACCCTGCTTCTCTAGCCTGTTATTGACAAAACCTCCCCGGTCTGAAGAAAAATTACTATTCCCCACTTGGGTGATTTTGGGGTAAAAATTTTCTTCGAAACGTCCTCCTCCCTTCTTCAATCTTAATGTAGGCATGTATGTGTATGAATGTAATATTAGGATATACACTATCGACGTTTCCGGCCAAAATTCCCCTCTCCACGTGATCGTTACCAGCCCTGCAGCGCAGATTTCCAAGAGCAATGGAAGGCCAGCACCTGCAACTGGGCAGAAATGAGGAGTGAAAAGCGTCTTGAGAAGAAGTTGGAGAAAAGTTTAAATTACTAGTCGTTACGAGACCAAGTATCTCCGAGATCTATCACGGCTATCTCCCATTCCATCCATCCACCCCCCGCATTCCCGTCAAGAAAGAGTGAAATAGTGGAGATACACCCACCAGCTCTGCTAAAAGTCGGGATGTTAACAAGCCATTGGCCGTGAGTGCTTGTTTTGTTAGATTGGCAGCGTGACCTAGATTCGGTTTCTTCCTGGTCTTCTAGAATAAGCTATTTCTGTTTCTTCTTTTTTTTTTTTTTTTTCTTGACTCTGGCTCCTCTAGATTAAAATTTTTTATTCTCGGTCTTGATTTTTCGTGTCCCGCCTTGACCTTCCCATCAAAGAGTGAAGATTGGTGGTCAATAAAGGATTAAATACGTGCTAATAGCATTGTGGGTTGGAAACCCTTTTTTTCTAAGAAAATATCATCAACATTAAAGCGAAAACACACGTCTTTCAAAAATGGAGGAGCAAGAAAAGTCTTCTGAGACCACCAAACACACCCCAGACACAGCAACCCTCTCGACAGAACAGGTACTGAATGCCCCTCCCGATTCATAGGTACTGTGTGTGTGTGTGCATGTACTATGATTTACAAGCCAGAGCCCATGTTAATGCTGCTCCAGACCAATAATAAGGATACTGGCAAGCCCAGGATCCGATGGACCTTCCCTCACGTCTTTCTCGACTTATTCCTCTGGGCACCTCCCAATTGTCGGTGGAATCCAGACAACCCACCCAAGTTCAATTTCTTCCTCAATGTACTATTCGGCTGTGCGGGCACCTTCACCGTCGCTAATCTCTACTATGCGCAACCGCTCTTGGACCTCTTCGCGCGCTACTTCGATGTCACCCAGGAACGGGCCTCGCTGATCCCGACCTGCTCGCAGGCTGGGTATGCGGCTGGACTGATCTTCATTTGTCCTCTTGGTGACATCGTAAGGAGACGGCCGTTTGTTCTATTTCTGACGTTCCTTACGGCGACAGTCTGGTTGGGTCTCTGCTTTACCGACTCTTATAATGTCTTTCTGGCACTGAGTTTCATCACTTCTATCACGACCGTGACTCCCGTAAGTTTGTTTGCCCTAGTATCGACATGCGACGGAGAAAGAGAAAGGAGGAAGAAAGAAACATAATTCAAATTACATTAATTCATCAATGAATCACACCTGACCATCTCTCCAGCAAATCATGCTCCCCCTCGTCGGCGACCTCGCCCCCGCCGCACGCCGCGCAACGGCGCTCTCCATCGTCTCAGCCGCCATGATCTTCGGGCTCCTCTTTGCGCGTCTCTTCTCAGGTCTCATCGCCTCACACACCAACTGGCGCGTCGTCTACTGGCTCTCCCTCGGACTACAGTACATGATCTTCATCCTCCTCTGGCTCTTCATGCCCGACTACCCCTCCACCAACACCAACATCTCCTACTTCAAGATCCTCGCCTCCATCGTCGGCTACTACTTCAAACACCCTGTCCTCCTCCAAACAACCCTCATGGGCTTCCTCACCTCCGCCACCTTCACCAGCTTCTGGACCACCTTGACCTTCCTCCTCTCCGGCAGCCCCTACCACTACTCCACCCAGACCATCGGTATCTTCTCCATCGCCGGCCTCACCCCCATGTTCATCGCCCCGCTCTACTCCCGCTGCATTATCGATAAATACGTCACCCAGCTCTCCATCACCATCAGTCTCTCCATCACCATGATCGGTATCGCAATCGGCACTTACACCGGCACCTTCACCATCGCCGGTCCAATCCTCTACGCCTGCCTCCTCGACTTCGGCCTCCAGACAACAATGATCGCTAACCGCGCCGCTATCTACGCGGTTGCCCCCAAGGCCCGCAATCGTGTCAATACAGGCTACATGGTCGGCGCCTTTTGTGGACAGTTGATGGGTACCTCGGTCGGGAATCGCGTGTATGCCCAGTCTGGATGGGTTATGTCCGGTACCGTTAGTTTGGTTCTTGTAGCGGTGGCTTTGATCATCGGTTTATCGAGGGGCCCTGATGAGAAGGGTTGGATTGGTTGGAGTGGTGGTGTGAGGTTGAGACGTGTCGTGCAGGTTGAGGAGCAGCAGCAGCAGCAGCAGCAGCAGCCTGTGAGGGGCGGCGGCCCGGGGGGTGGTGCGGGGAGTAGTCCAACTAGTAGTGAGGCCCAAGAAAGGGGGTTCGAGTCGACGTCGGTCCAGCCTGGTCAGGCAGCGGATACTAGACGATAGATAGATAGATATAATACATATAGATATATAGAGAATATAAATTGAGACCCGTGATCGCCTATAAAACGAATAATTCAATTCCATTCCATTGACTATAGAAATAGTAGCCCTAGGTCCCACCTCGCTCCATCCATAGCTGTCGTGGCCATAGATCATCGCATGGTACTATGGAGGTACGGAGATACTCCATATCTACCTAGGTATGTAGGGAGGTAGGTAGGCAGGTAGGTGAACCATCTACCCCCTTCCAATATGCAAATCCCCCCTTCTCTCCATCCCCGTCGTAGCCGAGCCCGAGCCCGAATCCGTCAACAGGTTCGCCGCCTCATGAATCATCCCCGAGATCCTCATCACGTCCTCGACACTAACAATCTTATCCCGGATTTTCCACCCTAGGGCAGTAGGGAATCGTTCATGTTCTGTGCGCGTGTTATGCGTTGGACAATTAGCTTCTTCTTTTTCTTCTTCTTCTTCTTCTTCTCGTCCCACCCTCCCTCATATAAAAATACAATGATAATCCCATTTAGGACTTAGATAGGTATTGCGAGGCAAGAAAAAAAAAAAAAAAAAAAAAAGACTCACCAAAAAAATACTCAATCAAGGCCCGATCCACGGTCCCACTCTCCAAGTCCCCAAAAACGATAATCGGGGCCGCGACCTCCCCGAGACTGAACTCTTCCGTTGTCGTCGTGAACCGGTACGTGGGGTTGTATGCCTTCGATTCGACCTGGCGGGCTATCTTGCTGTTTGCGAGCATCGCAGCTGTGAGCTTAGGGCCTGTCCAGTAGGCGCGGGTGATGGCGAAGATGGTTTTGTTGAATATGTGGTTGTTTCCGAAGTAGGCGTCTGAGCGGCTTTACTCGTAGATAGATTTATAGTTAGTTGGTAGTGGGGACTGGTGTGTTAGTTTGGAGGGTCGGAGGGGGGTAAGTGGGTGGGTGGTGTTTTACTAGGTATCTAGGGTCTAGGATCTAAGAGAGAAGGGAAGGGAGTTTATGAAGGGGAACAACGATGTCATATACATACCTCAGGCTTGCATCATGTTCAAGAACGTTGTGGCGGTTGAGTTGGTCACTAGGCATGAGGATTAATTAGAGTAAGTATAGCATTAGATGTGAGAGAGCTCAGAGAGGATAGAACAGCGGAAAGCATACAGGGTGAAAAAGGTGGCATTGGGCTCTGGGTTTGCGATAATAGCCATGTCAAACATCAAATTGGCTAGGGACTCGTTAAAATGCAGAGCGGTCGTCAACGCATCAACAACCCTTGGTCGAGTGAGGTCTTTTCCGTCCCGGGGGAGGTATCCATGATTTGCGAGGGTATTCATCATAGGGCATGGACCTCGGACTAACAAGAATGAGAGCTAACATTCAGTACAGGTTTGCATATTCCATCATGTGTGTATATGTATGTGAGTATGTATGTATGTACATACAGTCGTGGGGGCCACCAGGCCTCCAATAATGGGAAAATCCGTCATGAAAAGGATGCGCGCTGGCTGTGCCAGAGATGAGGACTGGGAGAAGAAAAGTAGTAAGCTTCATCATGAAATTTGGCTGTATTGGAACTGTGCAGTGCGTTGGACTTGGGCAAAGGGTGGAAAAGAGGCACTATTTATATGAGTAGGCAACAGCCAGGAACCCGTACGATGAGACGAAAATCAATGTGTGCCTTTCACTCCATTCAAGACTCATCCCAGTCAGACAGTATAGGTAGGCAACTATGTAAATCTATTACTTGGAGGCTGCAGACAGCTTATGCCGAATTGCCAGCTCTCCTCTTTGAGGGGATGATCGCCATGGTATTCAAAACTAAGATCCCGAAAGCCAATCAGAATTTGGGCGTTGACTGAGTGCGACAGGACCCTTTAGAGCCGACCGTGGACAGTGGTGTCCTCCAAGCGAATGCCGATCCATGGCACACTGCCAAATTCTGATCCCCCACTGTAGATCCTAATGAGTCCGGGGTTAACACCTACCTACCTAGGTAGTCTCCATTAACTCAATGCATTATCATATGACATTTTCCCCTCGTACTCGTACCCTTTTCCAAACCCAGGACTGTTGGTGTTGAATACCTGCTGTTCGAGCCCGTCCCACTTCACACATTCTTGGCTACTAGGAACAAAGCCGAATACTGTAAGCTAAGGTGTTTCAAGCTTCAGACCCTGAGCGACCAGAAACAAGCCGAGACCAGGAAGATAAGCCGAAGATCATCATTCGTCGTGTTCGGGTCCGTGTTCGGATCCGTATTCGGGTTCTTGTAGCATAAGATGCATGGATGCAGCACCACTCCAAAAGTATATTTTCTCCAATTATGATACTAGTCTTAAAGTCTACAACACCCAATTGAGCGGACTCGTTAGAGCTCATCCCTTCTCCAAGCTTTCCTTGCATGCGGGCAGGTCTTACACCTCGGTTTTTTCTGTGCAGCTGGTGTATACTCTCTAAAACCGGCCGTAAGTGCCTGCAGGTGCGCAAAATGGGGTGCATCTTCGCCTAGGCCCCAGGCAAAGACACCACCCAGATTCTTCGGCACAACTATCAAAGGAAACTTCTGCCCAATAGCATATGGCGTATCAAAGCTCCAAAACCGGTCCTCCTCCGAGTCCCAGAAATAGTGCCCACCCCTTACAGCGTCATATCCCCCCCGCGCCAACGCACGCTCAAATGAAGCTGCAACCTCGGAAGGGACCCGGTCGTGCCAGGAAAAGCCACCAGCTTGCCCCAGATCCGCTCCGGTAACTGGATCCTCCATGAGGACCGTCGCACAGCCTATCGGATGATCAGCACACCCGCCATCTGGGCGTGTCTTAAACCACTTCGTATAAAATGCAAAGCCTAGATTGATCTTCTCCGCCGGAACGCCCCGTTCCATGTAAGCATCGATTGCATCCAAGGAAAGCTGCACGCCAGTGTGGTGTTTCGTCAGATTATCTCTCCGGTTCATCAAGTCGTAGGTCATGATGTTGAAAAAGTCAAGCGACTCGCTAATTTTGGGAATTGTTTCACTTGTAAAAGCAATCATGTCCCGTTCAAGCCCCGGCACAGCTGCCGAAATGAGCTTGTCTGGCCCCAGAGCGTGTCTAATCTCCGCTAATAGTTCTGGATACGCATCTATTTCCCAAGCTTTCTTGGAGTTTGGCACCTGCTTGTAATCTTCACCGTTTCCTCTGTTTCAGAATTAGAACGTGGAGGCATATACCGTGTACCACAGGGTAGAAATAACGCACCCGGGGTACTCCCAGTCAATATCAACACCTGGTTTGCCAGAGAGTTAGCTATCACTCAGGACCCGAATCACATCAGGTCAGGTAACCTACCATCAGCGCCTGTCTGCTCAACCATAGCTTTAATGTTTTTTGCAAAACGCTTCCTACTAGACTCAGTCTCCGCAGCCTCCGCAAACCCCTGAGTGTCGCCCCAGCCTCCAATGGCCACCATGATTGATGTACCGTTCGCGAATTTTGGTCGCACTTCTTCCACTGTCGTGAACAGAGGCCATTTTGTCACATTAGGAGAGTTGAAGGTAGAGGATTGCATAAAGGCCAGAGCAACATGCGTAATGTCTGACACAAGTGATGCCTCAGGCACTACATTGTGTTGTCTAACATTTCGTCAGGGGGGATTGGGGAGTGTACGGTATCGCGATCTAACTAACCCTGTTAAATACATATGACATCTCTTTGAGCTCGCGACTCCGGAAAGAACCAAAGCAGAGAGCACGATGGTGCAGAGATATCGGGCCATCTTGGTGCGTTGTCGTCGGGTTAACCGAAAATGGTGAAGGCAACAGGCCTGTTTATATAGCCGGCCGCCAAGAGCTTCTTTTGGCGATCTTCACGCAATGTTACACAGGCGGATGACAAGGTTGAACTCCGTAGTCATCCAAGAATTATAACAAGAACCGAAAAGGGCGTATGTATTATTGAGAAAGATTAGATTGTATGAATCTGATATCCTCCATAAAGAGCAATCAAAAAGTAAAAGCTCTGGCCACGTAGTTAAGTTTAGTGCCAATGCATGCCCAATTTTCAATACCCAGCGATTAGCTCCAGGGTTCCATTGACAATTGCTAAGGTAGGTACCTCTATAGTGATACTCTTCAGATATCTAGGGGTTATTAAGCGCTGTCTTTATGAAATACATACTATGTCTTATCAAAATGGAAATCACTAGATGTGTTTTTTTTTAATTTAATGTTACTAGTCGAGTGTTGTATATATATTTGTAGGGCTAAGACGCCTGGTTCTAAACATTTCGTATTTAGTATTTACACTGTCAACTAGAGACTCTAGCTGCTTCCAGAGAAAAAAGTATTGGAAACAATAACATATTATTTCCGGGTGTTCTAAAGCCGCAGATTAACATGGGCAGTAACTACCTAGCTACCTACCTTGGTAGTACTATTGTTTGTTGTCCCAGGAACGAAGCTTCCTAAAGAGGATGTTTAGGATAAACAGTTGATCCCTGTTCCGAGCATTTGACCTCCCTCAGGAACGAACATCATTCAGAGAAGAGTGGGCCCGACAGATGAGAACAACCAGCTCATTATACTTGACTACCTTTGGTTTCCATTGAGTACTAGGTGGATGCCAGTGCCTACGTACCCACCTATTCACTATTGATTTGTATGGCAGGAATCACAATTGGCGCGGCCCGGGGAAACCGAGAGCTCCGGGAGCTCGGCTGGCAAGAGGCCTGTGGAGATGCCTCGGCTGACCCATTTTCCCCGCAGGCTGGCCTTTTGCTGTGTATATCAGTGCGGCTTACCGCTGAGGAGCTGGATTTGAGCCACTTTACTCCCTGCACAGACTTCCTTACTCTATCAATTGTATCATATTGACTCTTCCCGATTCATCAAAATGTCAGGACCAGGTGCTGGCTACGAATATCCCTCCCAGGAGGTCACTTGGCTGAAGCGTGATGCCCTCCTCTTCGCCAACAGCATCGGTGCGACCGCGGACGAATTGCACTTCCTCTACGTATGGATCTCCACTAAGCGTCATGATTTGCTATGTATTTTCTAACTAAATATATTATTATAGGAGCTACACCCTAACTTCGCTGTCTTCCCCACCTACCCTATCATTCTTCGTACGGGACCTTCAATTATAAATGTATTCAAGGGGGATTCTGCTAATGCTCGTTGGCACAGCATTCAAGCTTACCGATGGTGAAGTGACCGACTTCTACGCTCGCCAAAAGGCCAATCCTATCCCTGGCGTCCCCAAATTTGATGCAACCCGTGTGCTGGATGGTCAGCGCAAAATCACAATTCTCAAGCCCCTCCCAACCACCAGCGCGGGCCGAAAGTTCGAAGTCCGAAACAAGGTCGTCGGTGTTTACGATAAGGGCAAGGCGGGCTCAGTTCTTGAAACAGAACAATCCATTGTCGATTCCCAAACCGGAGAGGTCTACTCTAAGGTCGTGGGTAGTGGCTTTTTCGTTGGCCAGGGAAATTGGGGCGGTCCCAAGGGTGGGTTTGGATAATATTCTGTATCCTTCAAGGGTTCTTAACATCCTCATTAACGCATTCCATTTTTTAGGCCCCGCTACCGTTAACTATCCTCCACCAGAGGGACGCAAGCCTGATGCCGTTGTTGTCAACCAAACCACAGACGAGACCGCCCTCCTTTATCGGTAATACCCCCATTTCCAACGCTCTCACTACACATTGAGGCAAAGCTAATCCATGGTATAGTCTGAATGGCGACTACAATCCTCTCCATGCTACCCCCGAGCCTGGCCTGAAGATGGGATTCGGTGGCCCCATTATTCACGGTCTGTACAGCTGGAACTCTTCTGCGCATGCTATCCTCGCTTCCTTTGGTGGTAGTGACCCAAAGAACTTTAAAGAGTTCCAGGCACGATTCGCCTCCCCCGTCCGCCCCGGTGATAAACTCACCATCGAGATGTGGCGCACTGGCAACATCACCGATGGCTTCGAGGAAATCCGATTTGTGACCAAGAACCAGAAGGGAACATTGGTCTTGAGCAATGGTCGAGCTTTGATTGGTGTACCAAAGTCAGAAGCCAAGCTGTAATGTAATATTACGTTTAGAAGAGTATCAAAGCGTTTATTTCCTCTTGTATAGTTCTCCATTTGAACATTTTATTGAATTGTATGGATAGATAAGTGAGCGGAAGAACAGACCAGGATCCCGAGGGTTTCAACTTGTTCCTCAAGCAACACTTACTCTTTAAATTCTTCACCACGGGAATAACGTACCTCAGTTACCTGTTGTAAATCCTGGGTTGCATTGTCATCCAGTCCAATACGAGGCTCGATAAACACAACCTGATTGGTCAGATTAGCGCTCAGCCTTGGGTTAGAGAGTCAACCTTGATCATCTCAGGTGGAGGCTGCGCCACAGGCTTTCGCTCCTGCACCTTGATTCAAGTGTGATTTCGAGGAGTTCTCGACGGTTTCCCTCATCAGAATGAGATAGGATACTTCATTTCTATCAATAAAACCTCATAGTCTTCTCATGAGAATGCCTTAGAGAGGATTAGATACTCCGGAACATCTGCATTTATCTGCTCCCACCGCCATGAAATCAAGCTGACACCTTGACTAGCCTGCGGTCAACCACAAGTGTCAGCTAATTTTTCCGCCCACGTTTTGCTTTGTCCAGTTTAGTGGAAACTCGATATTTTAGCTGATTATCTCGGACAGAAAATACGAGACCGAAACATCGGCCCTAGCTACGATGACCGAGACTCTAGAATATCTTGATATTTCTACCCTTCCCCCCTTTTACTCTAAACATGATGAACGGGATAGAGTTTTCAATTTTGGCAACTATCAAGCGATCGCCGATGAGGGAATCTCAAAGGAAGAAGGCATTGTTTTTACTTCGAAGCATAATATTGAGGCATATCCCGATCCTCTTCCAAATTTTCCAGACCTTTTTCCTTCAGCACCCATTACTACACTGCCGTACCAATGCCCCTTTTACCCCTGCTTACAGCAAAACATTGGTTTTTGGATACTGGCAGATTATGAACTGCATGTCCAGGAGGACCATAATTCTCTTCCATCCTTTCACGACTTATCGCAAGGCTTGGATACTAGTGCTCTCGATCAGAGACCATATACCATAGCTGGGGCCCAAGATTCTTCGCACCTCCCCGATGAGGATAGCACCGGCGACCTTTACTTGGATCGTGGTATGTTTATTTACTCCACCAAGACCTACCGATTTATTATGGACAACGCATATACTAAATATGTTTGAATGTTACAGCTGTTTGTCATTTTGCTTGTGAATCTTTGACTATCGGTTCTTGGGGGCATGGGGGGCGTAGTAATTTAGACTTTCAGGTTTTTTACAAACCTCACATTGGATTCCTGACATATTATATTAGGGAGGGCCTTACTGAATGCACGATCAGTTACCCGTTTTCCTTTATTAAAAGCATTTCGCTTAATACTAGGGATCCCTACACAGGCGGCGGTGCATTGGTTGTGGAATTGCATCGACCACCTGTGTTCCATATGAACTTGCGAGACTCGAAGTTATTTTCTCAGTGTGGTGATTTCACAAAAGACCAACAGGGTAGCCAAATTCTGACCCATTACATCCACGGTGACCCAAACATTCTGAGCCAACAGCTTGTGAAATTTGTATCATCGGATTCATATAAAAACCGGTTTAAACAATTTACAAAGTTGTCGTTAGGTGCTCTTAATGCATCAGAAATTCTACCAACTACTCAGCCGACTGTCACCCGTAAGAGTGATCATACGCCATTGGAGGTTCCTGTTCAATATTCCTGGGAGTCGAAATCTAACAATGGCGCAGAGACGCCTCTATCCGAACAAAGAGAAGGGTTGGACGTTTTCTCGTCCTCTCATATCCCGATCCTGGAAAAGGAATTTATGAACGACTTTTCCTGCTGTGGTCTGATTTTTCCCACACACCACGATCTCTTACAGCATTATGAAGAGGCACACTATGAAGGGTCAAATGCTACTACACCTAGTGACCACCTGAGCGAGACTGATGCCCTTAGTGCTATGGTTCAGACGGTTTTTGACGCTGTCAATGCACAACAACAAAGCCAGGAAATTAAAAACCATAATCGACGGCCCCAGCAGGATTGGCCTGTAATGGAAGCTGAAACGTCCCGTCTTATGACTGACTCCTCGGAAACCGGACCTGCAATAGATCCTTCAAAAATACCTACAAGCCCTCACAGTGGCATCCCAGTCACACAAGCAGTTTCAAAGAGGCCCCCCGAGTTCAAATCCGAAGAATATAACCCATTTGAAGAGACTGCAACTGTTCAAGCAGACAGCTCAGCTACTGAAACAGTTTTCACAGATTCTGGATACGCATCTACCACCCACAGAGGCCCCAAGCAACTAGAAATGGACACTAAACACGCACCGGCAAATAGCATATCAGAGAATATGAATTTAAGGCGGGTGGGATATGACATCGAGACGGAAACCATCTACTCGGATTCTTCTAGTATCTCTGGGATGAAGAAAGGCTATTTCAATGAATTTGCTGAGGAGCTTGCCCAGGTCGTCCAACCATTTTTACCTAATGAAGAAATTCTGGATAGAATCTTTAACGTTCTTCCGGACTTGCTAAAAACATTTGCCTTGAGTTTTGGTCATTCTGCATCTAGTATGATGCAACGGGAAGTGATGGTTTTTATCCATCGATATCGAAGGTAAGATAGATGACCAACAAAAGCAAACAAAAGTATATGTGTTTAGCTAAGCTAATCGAAGTGTTGCATTGTTATGTGGGATTTAGTAATATTATTAATGCTCTAAGGGACCGACTTGCCGACGTTCAAGCTGAGACTCCTAAATCTCGTGATGCGGGGATGTCATTGGCTGAAATTATGAGCCGGTGGCAGCAGAGAGCTGAGAGTCCTCAGGAGGGGCAGCCTAAACACTTTCAGTCTAGTGAAGCTATTGATCAACTTAACCCGGAGGAGATTGATGATTTAGAAGATGATAACTTACCAGGTTTAGCAGCATACCGTCTTCTTATTCGACAGAATACGACTTATACGTGGCTTTTATCCAATTTACAAAAGGAGTGTGCTCTTTACATCCCAGAGCCTGATGTTGTAGGGCATATTCGGCAGTCTATTCTACAATCATTACCAATCTCGCGACGGATAAGCCGAAAAAGGTACACGGAAACATTCAAGGTTTCGTTTAGAATCGCCTGGGACCCGGCTGAATTTTTGCTCGAAGAGGAATACCTCGAGCGAGCAGATGTCGCTATTGCGAGAGTAATTACATTCACAGGGTCTGGTTCACAAGTGCAAGCTTTGACTTGCGAGGAATACTTGACACGGACTTGGCCAACAACCGGCGCAGAGGCTCTCAAGTTAATCAAAGCGTTAGTTTGTGATAAAAAAGGGTCCGGTATGTTTTACAAAGAGATCGCCATATTTATTAGTTACTCTAATACTGGAGTCAATATAGCTGTTCTTCCTGATGGCACCAATATTGATATATCTTGTCGGCGGCCTCAGAATTTAGAATCATCACAGGAGACTTGGGTTGATGTGCATGGCACCGCATCGGCCATAGCAGAAATAGGGGAACAGTTTGGGTGGCTTGCTGCTGCTCTACGTTACTCACCTCAAGTGGACAAGATAATTACTAGCAGACCAGCTCTGAGCGCTATGCAAATTGGGCATGTATCCTACGAAGAACTGACAAGTACATCATATCTGTTTGACATCACAGTTCTATTACATGAACAGCCGAATGGGACTATAACTCCCGCTGGGGAATGCTGGCATGGACTATTCGCAAGACCAGTGGTTGTGGAAGGTTATCCTATAGCTCGGAGACCAGCAAACACACCTTCGGGACTTGAGATACCACTTAATATTATGGCACGTCTAGCAGAGAGTCGGAAGCTGTACCGGTTCGACGATCAAATTATGCTAAAAGGATTTTCGACTTTGATTGTTCCAACCGAAAGATATCAAAATATTATTAGCTGGCACCTCCTCCACCAGAGTGATAAGGAGCGCGTTTCCTACCTCGAGAGCGAACGGTTTCCTTTGAAACTCCAAACGCAGCAAATAGAGCAAGCCCGCCATATCTTAGGTTGGTGTCCAGAGGCAAAGTTTTACGGAGGTAAAGTTGGACTCTTCCTAATCGGCCAGTGAATTTGCTAATTTTTTTGCGTAGGTGCAGTAGACGCGAGCTATAAAATCGTTGACTCTAGACTTCCGCGACGGTCTGGGCTCAACTTGCTCAAGGGAGCGTCCCTTTCTTCAGACCGTACGGTTATTGGTGGCCCTCCATTTAGTCTGGGGCGTAAGGATATCCGCCTGCGACGCAATGGCTACATCAACAAAATGAAATGGATCGCACAGAGGTATATCACTCTATGGGATGTAGAGGAAGAAAAAGGCTGGCTGGTAAATGGAGCAAGTGCATTATTACATCTCATTCGTGCATCGTTGGAGCGAGATGGACATGACCCGAACTTCAGATCTGTTCGCGCATTCAAGCCAGAGGAGTTTCAGGAGGCTACTCCATCTCATCACCCAGGATCAGCTCTACAGGCTCTTCTTGACCCTAAAAATCTTAGAATGAAGATATACCTTGACGATGTAGGGTGTACGTCATTCAAAGATCGGGTGGAAGATTTCTGTGATTTTCTCGAAAAGATGTATGATCACCAAGTCAAAGGGATTGGGGCGTACAAACACACAAGGGATACACCGAGATCGTTGCTAGAAGGATGGGATTTTCACGACCTGCTTATGGAGAGAGACCCCATTCATCCTCGTCGAGTTGTTCTCAGCCAAGAAGGCCGATCATGGGTCGACTTCACACGCTCCATCCAAGCTGTGACACTTTTCGGTCGACAATTTGGAGAAATTATAAGACCCGTGAACCCCTGCTGCTCAAAAAAATCAACACTCAAGCCAAGGAAGCACTATCTTGCGGTAAGTACCGCGGATCTTCACAACATAATTTCTACGCATGGAGATCCGTATTGTATTCCGCTCAAAATTGCACATGACACTGTTTGCGATCTCTCAAGCGACGCATTCATCGCATGTGGCTGTAAAAGACGAGATGTTATGGAAAATATGAGCTTTGTTCAAGTACTTCTCCCTTCGAAAATGGGTCGAGAACTACCGAAATCTCAACCTCAAAATACTGGGATGCACTATTACTCAAACGGTGCTTCTATATTTGGATTCAATAAAGAAAACAGGTGGTTTTGGGGAGACACCGGTGATCCATCTCGAACCCCAATTTTGTCTCGTTGTAACTCATCGCACAAAAAAATAATGGATTCAAACACAGATGACAGTGGAATTGGTCAAAGTCTTACTTCCTTATCCCCAGGAGAAAGTAAAAACTTGACAGACATATTTCCCCAAGATCAAAGCCCAGAACGAGGTTGCGAAAGGTCAGAGACGATACATACCCTAACATCGAATTCGTACCCTGGCTCTGGTAATCGCCCGCCAACTGCAAAGAATTACAGAGTAGGCGTTATATGTGCTCTCCACATCGAACTTATGGCGATCCGGGCATTGTTTGACAAGATTCTTCCTGATGTGGCTATAGTAGATGAGGATCCTAATTACTACGCTCTCGGCTCTATGGGCGGACACAACGTTGTCGCTGTTTGTTTACCAGATGGTGACTATGGAACAAATCCTACGGCTAATGTTGCATCTAATATGAAGCGTAGTTTCCCGTCTTTGAAATTTTGCCTGTTAGTCGGTATTGGTGCTGGAGTCCCATCGCTGAAAAATGACATTCGACTCGGGGATGTTGTCATCAGTACCCCCAATGGACCATATTCAGGGGTTTTACCATACGACATGATAAAGAGCTTAGAATATGGAGTCTCTCAGCTAAATGGCTATCTTTGCCCCCCACCACGCAGTTTGATGAGCGCAATCAGTGAGCTCAAGTCTGACCCTAACCTTCCACCCACCCCGCTTGAGAGCTATCTCCAACACATTGCGCAACGTAAGCCCGACTATGGACACCCTGGGATGGAAAATGATAAGCTTTTCGCTTCTAGATATACCCATGTGAGCGAGCATGATCACTGCGACAAGTGCGATCTGAGTCACGAAGTCAAGCGGTCGCCTAGGATTTCCAACCACCCTCAATTTTTCTATGGTCTCATTGCCTCAGGAAATCAGGTTATGCGATCTGCTGAAAAACGCGATAGGCTTAGCCGGGAACATGATGTGCTCTGTTTTGAGATGGAGGGAGCGGGAATAATGAACAGCTTTCCCTGTCTCATCATTCGTGGCATATGCGACTATGCTGATTCCCATAAAAACAAATCGTGGCAGAATTATGCGTCAGCAACGGCTGCTGCATACGCAAAGCTGCTACTCTCCCGCGTGCGGATACCGGGCGAGTCGAGCGGGAGTGTCGATACTCCGATGATGTCGGAAAGTCAGTGCCATTCAAGAAAACGACCATCTTCTCTAGAATCTGTCAATCCCCAACCGTCAAGGAAACAGAAGCAAATCGAGAAAACAAGAAGCGAAAACAATGATGACGTATTAGAGGAGGAAGAGGAATATGATATTAAGGGTGCGGATGCGTGGCCGTATGCCCACCCGGGAGGAATATGTGATGATATTTGTTAATGATATTGAGGAATTTCAAATGCAATTGTCTGAAGTTGTAAGTCTCTCAGCGAGCTTCTGACTCTATCCTGATGTCAAATGCTCAGAACCCGGTTTCTTGTCTCAAAATGAGGATCTTTCCCGATAAAATTTGTGTTGTTTAGATATATTAGATTAGCGCTCCCTTCTTTGGCTATTACGTTGTACGACACAACATGGGAAGATCAGCAATTTTCGCGATCCATGGCCTCCAATTTTAAGTTACACAATCTATTCTATGTTCGGCTAGAAGGTAGATATACCCTAGAGAAATATCATGACATGTGTTCTTGAATACCCAAATTTCACCAATACCTACGTAGTCAACAACTAAATCATCCTGACCTCATGTAAACCCAGTAAAGGGCAAACCTAAATCCCCCAAACACCAAGCGGATCAGGACCACCCGAGCTCACCCTCTGTTGCTGTAGCTGCTTCACTCGCCTCACGAGAACCCCAACACATACCGGGCCGAAAAGGGTACATAGCGAAATCGCCCAAATGATAATTAGATATGTCTTGGACGACCCACTAGAAGGAGATGACCCATCGGAGAACATCCCCTGGCTCTCTGCAAGCGAGGCAATTAGATATCCAATCTCACCACGGGCAACCATCGACAACCCAAGGAGCGCTGGTGGATACAAAGACTTTGGCTTTGGAGGGAGTGAAAGGGATGAGCGAGGTCTGGGTGCCGCCGTTTCAGGACCCGTATGCTGTAGTTTCGGAGTATTGGCGGCGTGCTCGTCCGAGGTGTTAGGTTGGTTGTCTTCATCATTTTCGGTACTGTTGACGGGACCTGGGGCAGTTCCTGCCGGGGACGTGCTATTCTCCCTCGTGGAGACTGGGGATCCATTTTGGGGGTTGGCTTTACGCCTGGGGATGACACATATGTGCGTCAAATATGACAGAGGCTTTGTGATGGTGAAGATAGCATTCGCAATAGAAGCAGGTGGGGAGAAGCGGACGAGCCATAACCCGGTGATTACCTTTGCGAAGGCCATGAGAATTGCGTAGACTACACCGCGCCATACAATGTCGCCCTGGAACATTTCCGTGATGGGGATAGCAAAGCCGATTGATGCCTGGGTTGTCTAGTTAAGATATTTGGAACAACGTAGGTAGGTAGATGGGGAAAAACCTACGAAGAACAAGGGAATGAGAATCCTTTGCACAGGCGCCTTGTAATACTTTTCGTATACACGTTCACCAGTTGGTATTTTGCTATGTGTCAAGTCGTTGCCTTGTGCGGAGGTGGAGGAGAGGTTCTCTTCACTGCCCTCCGCAACCGTGGATGCATTGTTTGCAAGCGGCTCAGATGGTGTTTCGGGCTTTGGGGAGGATGAAGCGTTTAATTCTCTTGACGCAACCGCCATTGAATCGAACCAAGAAATCATGACCCCAGCCAAATACGCAGCAAAAAGGCTAGAGGTCCCGGCGTATGTCGCACCGCCTACAACCCCAACTAAGATGCAGGTGTGTGCGATGAAGGCAAATTGGAAGGTACCCATAAATTGAGGCATCCTATCCGCCATAGCGAGAGCCCTTTTCAATATCGGACGAAGAATAAGGATGCACAGAAGCAACACCCCAATTGCCACACCAATAGATACGAACACAGGGCGGATGACGGTGATGGCACTAAACGAGTTGGTGTTCCCCAGGTTCGTGATGACCTTAACCATTACCAGGCCAACAACATCGTCGAGCATCGCAGCGCTAGTCGTCACGGTTCCAAGCCGTGTGGAAATCAACTGTGTGGTCGAGAGGATCGTGAATGTCGTTCCCAGACTGGTTGCGCTCAGGGCAGCTCCAGCAGCGAATGCCTGGAGAGAACTGATGCTAACCAGTTCTTTGAGGATGAAGGACAAGCCCATCGGGGCCCCAATGCCGGTGATTGCCACAACAAGGGACATCGCCATGTTGGAGCGTAATGACTTGATCGATGTGGAGAGGCCTCCTTCATAGACCAGCATGATCAGTCCCAAATACCCGAGTTGCTGAATAATGGTTTCCATCTCGCGGTCGAGCCATTTCGCTCCAGGTGTTCCCCAGAGAATACCGATGAACAATTGACCGATCAAGCCACAGTACAACAGCTTATCCAGGCAAACATTGACCAGGTTGAGCACGATTAGGAGCCCCGCTTGGTTCAGGATGGTTGCGATGGGGGGCTCATGGTAGGCAAAGGCCGACTCTATTGCTTGATCGCCGGCCATCATGGAATGAAGGCAATGTCTGCACGAGATTGGCTTGCAGTTACGTTATAGATAAGAATATATTTTGACAGATAAGGAGGCAAACTCGAACAACAACAGACTCCATAACAAAATTAGAGACTTCAGAATGGGTATGGGTGGGTGAGTGGTTGTGAAGAAGTGGTGGGATACAGTGGTTAAGTTGCGGTTACTGGTTACCGCGAGGAGCGCTGGCAAGAAATAAAAAAGGTTGTACGGTAGACTGAATGCGGCAAAATGGACATGATTCAGGTTCAGGTTATTATTTTTCACTCAATTATTAGCCAAGTTTCTTGGCCCTTTTCCTGTTATTGCCACGACGGTATGTCCACGTTCAGTTCCACTGAATAATACCTGACCCCATGCCCAACTGGATGCCTGACTAGGCGGTGAAATAGGGCAATATAAACATTCACCCGTGGAAGAATTCTGCTGCTCCACACCGCTCTTTAAGCTGTGTCAATAACTAAAACGGTGTTCTGGCGTTTTGAATTTCATTTCCCTAGACTCAGTCCGCCGGAATTACATTTATTTAAACATGGTTGAAAGTCTAGGCATCAAGCTTTGGCGCACTCATCTCATTTTATTGCTCCACTCTTGTTCCTTCCTTTGTGTTGGACTACTGCTCTTATCCACAACTTCCCTCCAGCCCCGTAAGGAGGATCTGTCCGTCTCCTTGGTTGCTTATTCAAATTTCAACCACCCTTGCACAGCCATCCATTCTCAGTCTCTCATTTATTACATCCCATCGTCCGCTGCTTAGCTAGTTCTTGGAACGACAAGCTTTTCCCAGGTGTCCTGGTCTGGCCATCCATCTACATAACCATTGGTGTATCCACACAATCGCTGCCAACAACGATAGGAACTCCGATCTGCATCTGTCCATTGAGGTCCAGGACCGGACGCATACTCTCCGCATCCTTGAGTGACGAGGCGTTTGCCCATTTCGGTAATGATAGGGCTATTAGGAGCAGATTTGAACCAGGCCACCCCGGGGAATGGTTCTACAGGAAGAGGAGTGACGCGCCGAACCTTGAGAGCATCCCAGCTAGACTGGCCAGGCCATCCATCTGCATTTGAGCCAGTATATCCCAATTTCTGCTGCCAGCACTGGTACGAGGCCTTTGTATCAGCTGTCCACTCGTATCCGGGGCCTGTTGCAAATTTGTCACAGCCAACTTCCACAAGTCGCTCGCCTAGCGAAAGAATTATCGCACTGCTTGGCGCTGCCGTGAAGTAGGCAGCACCAGGGAACGGCTCAAATAGAATTGGCACTGGATTTGGGGTGACCCCCGTATTTGGGACGTTCAGTCGCTCCCAGGAGCTTTCGCCGGGCCATCCATCCGCATCAGCACCCGTATATCCCAGTTGTTCCTGCCAGCATTTGTATGAGGCCTTGTCGGCGTCTGACCACTGGGGACCAGGCCCGGAACTATACTCGTTACAACCAACAGCCACTAGTCGATTGCCCATCGCGGTGATGATCTCACTATTGGGTTCTGTTTTGAACCATGCGGCGCCTGGGAACGCTTGAGTGCCACCAGTGCCACCACCACCTCCTCCAGTTGACGGTACCCTGAGTTGCGTCCAGGACGTCTCGCCCGGCCAGCCATCAGCGTCAGCGCCCGTATATCCAAGCTTCTCTTGCCAACACTGGTACGACTGCCGATCGACATCGGTCCATTGAGGCCCGGGCCCAACCGAGTACTTGCCGCATCCCTCAGCCACTAGCCGCCTACCCATAGCGGTAATTATATCACTATTGGGTTCGCTTTTAAACCATGCGGCACCAGGGAAAGGTTCAGACACCCCATCTCCGGTCTCTCTGGCTGGAACCTGCAGTTGTTCCCAGGAGGTTGGGCCCGGCCAACCATCTGCATCGGCACCCGTATATCCCAATTTGCCCTGCCAGCACCTGTAGGATGCTCGATCCGCATCGGTCCATTGAGGTCCCGGACCCACAGCGTACTTGCCGCAACCCTCCTCCACAAGCCGCTGACCCATAGCCGTGATGATCGCACTGCGAGGCTCAGATTGGAAGAATTCCACACCAGGAAACGGGGCGAGCGCCCCACCGGTACTCCCGTCGCCCGCCTCCGTCAGTGGAACCTTAAGCTGATTCCAGGAGCTCGCACCTGGCCAGCCATCCGCATCAGCGCCTGTGTACCCGAGCTTCTCCTGCCAACATTTGTAAGAGGCCTGGTCCACATCACTCCACTGAGGTCCAGGGCCGACGGAATACTTCCCGCACCCCTCTGCAACCAATCGCTGGCCCATGGCGGTGATGATGGGACTATTTGGCTCAGACTTGAACCACTCGGTACCAGGGAAGGGGGTGAGCTCATTAGTGGACCCGCCGCCGTCGCTGCCTCCATCTGGAGGCACTTCACCTAACGGAACACCCCTTGCAGGGATCTCGAGCACATCACCAACGATCAGGTCGTAAGGTGCCTCCAAATTATTCACATCGATAATATAGCGTCGTGGGACATTATACTGTAAGCTAATATCGCCTAAAGTATCACCAACCTGAACAGTGTGAGTCCCTCCATTCCACAAGTCTCCTGGATCTAGTGTCCCATCATGAGCCAACGCGTAGAGCGGGTCACCCGGACACTCGGTAGGATACCCATCACGGTGCCCCAAGATCTCATTTCCAGCACCTGCGCGACGGAGATATGCAATGGCATCCTGAAGCCCCGTGATCTGCGAGGAGCTTGGCTGTGAGACGCCACTTTTTGCCAGGAAGGCCACGACAGCATAATGATTGGCATTTAGTTGCTGGTTACCATTGGCACCACTGCGGTGACCTTTGCCACGGCCATCGTACACATAGCCATGCTGGCAGACTCCCATACTATACGCGAAGTCGAAATAGTTCTCATCCGACACGTCCATCTGGTAGTCCTGGGTCTGGCGCATGAAGTCATCACATTGGCTGTGCTCCTTCCCCCCGAAAAAACCGCCCAGGTAGTGGACCTTCACACCCTTGGCGTTGGTCATGGGTGTATAGGCTTCATCCGGGGGGCGTGCGCCCCATTCATCCCGGGAGATGAAGTACATACCCGATGCATAGGGGATAATTGCCATGTAAGTGACAAGAGTGAGGAGTATTCGAGCCATCTTGCTGTGACTGCCGCCAGACAGCATCCGGTCAAAGACCATGTAAAGTTGTTTGAAAAACAGACAATAGAACAAAGGAGAACAGGGCAAATTAAGAAATTAAAATAGAAAAAAGGAAAAAGTCTGCACTGAAGTTTCCAAGGTCTCCGGGAGGCTCTCATCATATGGACAGAGAGAGCTTCTTCATGCCTATTTATATTCCTCTTTGGGTACATGTAATGTATCCTGTGGTGGATTTTCCCCTTCATATTCCACTATATCATTTTCTTGGCCTTAATATATACTAAGACCGGTTTCTTGGCCACGGAGAGGGGTAGATACTGCAAGCGAGACCCTCGCAAAACTAAATAATGATACCACGTCAAAGAAACAATGATATAGAATGCGGGGGATTCACTTGATAGTCTGCTGGGACCGAGACTAGCTGGCTGCCTAGGTACTATGTTTATGGGATCGCCACTCATCCAGCAACAGACAGGTACCGACATTCGGTATGAAACTTAAGCCTTCCAGCTCCCTACAGCTGGAAAAGACACAAAAGATACCAAATGAGATGCTGTACGGCAGTTACGAATCAGTCAGCAATCGTCAATCTAACTTCATCACACTCCCCTTGCAAAAAAGAAAAACCATTAAAAGGGTCCAAGGCTGATACTAATCCCTGAACACGAGCTTAGGGTATGTTAGCGCTCCACTTTGCCCCGCACATAATGTTACCCTGGACGCACCTCAGGATGGTTAATGGCTGCTGAAAGGTATTGCAGATTATATCCTTCTTGGCCTTTCTTGGGACGCGGAATGATTTCTCTTTCAGGAATTCCGTGATGAAGTTGATTGATTGATGGCTATTATTTTGTCTGCAGAATTAGGATACTACCTATTACCTATTTCGTGAAATGAAGTGCGTTCATCGCCTCGGCTAGCGACTTCATTAGGTTTCAGGGTTCAATTCCCGGGTATTGATATTTCAATGGACTCACATTATGTTGGCTTCGCTGAGCATCTTGATCAAATGGTAATCGTAATATCATTGGTATTCTACCGAAATTAAAAAGAAGAAGAAGCAAAAAATGAAGAGCGGACCCTTAGAAAAAAAATGGCATCAAGTTCACCCCATTTTATGCCCTCCACCTTCTCGCCCTCAATTGTTCATTGATAATAAAGCGGTCCTTGAAATTTCAACACCGGTACTCTATATAACATATTGTTGTTATAAAGTCCATTACCATCCTTGCCGGGACTGGGATCTGTCGATGCAACCGAACCAAATTGTTCCAAGTCATTATGAGAATCAGGAATCCAGTCTGTGGAATGAATAACAGGTTGGTTAAGCAGAGGCTGGTGTGCGTTAGTTGAAATCGTCCCATTGACCGATGGATTAGCAGTCGTTGTGTGAGGCCAGGAAACACCTGATAAGAAATTGCTGCTGTCGAGTTGATCCTTCTGTCCACCGTCATAACCAGGTTGTTGCCTCTCTCTCCCGACAGGTTTGGCTGTTATGGCCATTTTCTTAAATGAGCTTTGCTGCTTGTACGAGTTCTCGTCATCCTCCCTCTCCCCCCCCTCCCCCATAGTCAATCTCCCATCCGGCATAAGGAGAGTAGTTCGAGAGTCTAAAATTCTCTGTTTCATAATTTCTTCCAGGACCTCTATGAATTCTCATAATATCATCAATCAGCGTTACTACCGATTCTCGTTTCCCGAGAATGGGGTGATGTTCTCTTTTATTTTTTTTTTTTTTATCATTATCCGGAGCCTCACCGATTCGCGCCATCAAGTCCTTCATCTGGCTTTTCTTTTTGCGGCCCGCGAGACGCTCGTCCTCATTCACAACACAGGGTCGTCTGGCCTTTGCACAGTTTCCACATTGCGGTTGTTCCCGATCACAGCGTTTTCGCGACCTTCGACAGCCCTCGCAGATGCGTTCTGGTTGTTGTTTTTGTTTTTGTCGTTCTCGTCGTTGTCTCTTTGGCATCGTTAGGTTGGGCTGGGACAGTTGTCGCGTTGTAGGCAAAAGCTAGGTCTACCCAAAGAGAATAGTTGGGATGGGCTATGTGAAGTGCCGTGAAAACCAAGGGTATTTAAAAGGAAGCCTGGCAAACTTCATTGACCGAATTAATGTCTAGTTACCACCGACTTATCTTTTGCGGTCAAGACGCACGTCACATTAGACCAGCATGGTCAGCATGTAACATAGGAAGGTTATACACATGCATGGCATGCAGAGTGCTATCCGCCAATGGGGGACACCCATAGAGCATCAAAGTGGAAATTTCATATGTTCTCTAGTCATTCCTTGGAGGGTTCAGCTGATTACTGATTACTTGCATGTAGTTGATTAGAGAGCCGATCGTCAGACTGTAGTCTACTGTGGCGGCTGACACTCATAACATCCAGGTTGGTCACATGGGAACAATAATATAGTTTGCATTAGACTGAACATGTAGATACGGACAGGCATGCATTCATACATGCATGCATTCACATAGAGTTGAGGAATCAAATAGGAACTGGTGACCGCTGATCGGAGCTGATCGGATCTGATCGGCAGCAACAATAACAGGGATGTTCCCTTCTAAAGCCTGAGGCACGGGCCTGACCCAAACCAATATGTTTCAGCTTCGATAGCTAGGTGGGCTTTTCTTTTGCCCCTGATTTTTTTCTCTCTCTCTCTCTTTGCCAGTGAGTTGTTTCATCTCTAAGATTATCCTCGAGCAAGAATAGCTCTCTATTTGTTTGCCATCTCAGATTGATATAGTTCTAGGTTTAACACTAGAGACAAGGGGGAGGGAGTAAGTAGAAGCAAATCTCCCTTTTCGCCATTCAAAGTTTAAAAAAGATTGATTACCTGAAAAAAAAGGGTAACAGATAGCTATATTGCTTTTCTCATCTTGCATAGGACCATCTCTAAAGAAGTAGGTAGGATTTTCTTCCCACTAGGATACAACGTTCCAATTTCCCCTCAGCCCCCCATCAAAAAAAAAAAGCAAAAATCACCTCTCTAATGGCGTCGAACACGCTTAGCCGACATTTCGGCCGCGTGCTGGAATCCGAGAAGCTCGTACTCCTCTGTGCCGTAGTAGATCGAGTTGACATCACCCAGGCTAGTTCCCTCGATAGGCAACACCGTTCCAAACTGCCAGATAAAGTCCGATGCTACCTGGGTATCCTTCAGCACTGTCAACTGCCAGGGACGTTCAAGCTGAGTGTGGTTGATAGGAGTTCCGTATTCCTCGAGCTTGACGGGCTTTCCAGACGCCTTGCCAATGGCATCGTGCTGGCGAATCCACTCGCTGCCCCAGGTGTAGTTGTAGCCCCATGAATCGGGGTAGAGATGGAAGGTGCTGAACGTGGTGACGGATTAGTTAGATATTCATATTACTCAAGTATTGTCCATACCATAACTCAGGTAGATATAGATAGATATAGGTAGTAACCACACTACGAAGAAAAAAAAAAAAACTTACCCGTAATCCAAAGTGTCAATCTCAAGATTCTTCACAAAGTCCACACCCTCCGCACAGGAGTAGGCGTAGCTGCCGTCTCCCTCGCACAACCATCCCTCATCACCCAAAGTGACCATATGGTTCTTATCGATCTTCTTGATCATCTGGCTGATCTCCGTAGCCCAGTTGTAGATGATAGACGTGTCGCATCCCTTGCAGCGGGGCTCATTGCCGAGTTCCCAAGCAAAGATGGCAGAGGAGGACTTGTATCGGTTGACAATGAATTTGACGTACTCGCGGTATGCATTCTGGCTCGCCTCGGTGGTGTACCAGGTTGTCGCGTTGCTACCGAACGCTCTGCTGTAGATGTTGATTCCGCCGAAATCGTTCCAGTTGTTCATCATGGTCAGGACGAGCTTGAGGCCGTACTTCTCGGCAAGGGAGACGACTACGTCCAGACGGTGGATTCCTATTTTTTTTTTTTTTTCTCGTTAGTCTTTATCCAAGTTTCGTTCGTTCTTTTTTTTTTTCCTCTCTCTTTTTTTTCCTCTACTATCACAAGGACAAACCCACCGTTAGGTCCATAGTTGATGCCCATTCCACCCTCATACAGTGTATCATTCAAGACTTGGTAGAAAACCGGTTGGCCAGGATTTGTCGGGTCAGTAACACCAAAGAAACCCCAAGTACGGACGACTTTATAACCGGTCTAGACTTGACATTAGTACACGATTTCTTTTCTTTTTTGTGTTCTTTCTCCTTCATCCACAGTAACACGGTATGAAGATATGTATTGGTCAGGCAAACAGGAAAGACAAAAAAAAAAAAAAAAGCACATACATCAGCAATCTGGGAGATAGCCAATTCCGCCTCAGAATCATCTAGCAAATTGCCCAGCCACCAACAGTTCGTGCCTGCGAAATATTGGACCTTCCCATCGATTTCAAAATGCCTTCCGACAACGCGGGCATTTTGGCCCTTTCCCCGGCCAATTGGGACCGTGGGGGGTCGATAGGCTGGAGGGGAAGCAGGCTTGTGAGGAGCAGGAGCAGGTGTTGCGAGGACGGGAGTCAGGGCCCCGATGAGAGCTAGCAATGTAGCCGGGGTGAAGGTTGTGAGTTTCATGGTTATTGTGGGCAACCCTCTATGCTGCCTGGTATTATTATATAGGGGCTTTGTCTTTCTTGTTTTATTTTTCTATTATGATCACTCCCAGAAGGGAGAAGGGGAGGGGGGAGGCCCAGAGGGTACCTATATATCTCCTCTCCTCATCACGTCACTCATCATCCCACAATGGCATAGTCCTTTTTCAATACGGATTTTCCGGTGTGATTAGCTCCAGATTTTCCATGTTATTGCTTATTGTTATTGTGGTTTTTTCTTTCCCCGCACCCAATTCCTCCTAGATCAATCTAATTAGATAGGTATGGGACCATGGGGGAATTCATGCTAAGCGGGGCAAGCTATGAATGATTGTATCTAACTCTTGAAGAACCACCAACAGATGGACAGAGAAAGAGCCGAAAAATGGATCCAGTGCATTAGAGGATATTTAGAGGGCGAACGCTAGCTATTTTTGGAGCGGTCACTACCGGAACGAGAACGGAGTGAGGCTATTCTGGAGTACTCCTGCCAAGCAACGGGCGGGAGAAAGCGAGATTAGTTAAGTTTTTTCACGTCATGGTTAGCTAACTAACTAGCTAACTCTTATGTCAATCTATTTGTGCTGCGTGGTCGGAAAAGTAATCAAATTATACGAGACTCGCAGATCTGTTTCTGGGAAAAAAAAAAGGAGGGAATCCGGTGTTTTATGGATAGTTTGTTAGGAGAGCAGAGCTTATAGCTTGTAGCTTGCAGTTAGCGAGGTCAAGAGTATGTTTGTCGGTAGGCGACGAGCTCAAGCAGATGTAGAAGGATTTTTAAATAGAGAGAAAACTAGAGTAATAAATCAATTTCGAAGTAAGCTTTTTATTTACCCGAACAATTTGGTGCAAGTCCTGCCTACTTTTCATATTTCCCCTCATTTTGGACCACTTCCAACCATTGCGTCGGCAATGATGACCATCTTTGCTAAGGGGGCTCAGACCATTCATTAGTTCGTATAGCTATGGGCAGAATGAAGCTAAAGAGCTCTTCTTGCAGGGTTCTCACGACAATCCTATACTCTAGTCCTGGGTCAGCGACAAGACCCACCAGGAACAGGCATTCTCCATGTCAGCTACGTCTATCACGTCCATAGGTCAATTGGTAGCTGACCTGACCGTTGAACAGGATAGGCCGCAGACCAGTCTATAGGTCTTTATGCATTAATTATGCAAGCTGTAACATAGGGCTGTCATAGGGCGACAAGTAACGATCGAAATGCGACTAGTGATTAAGCTTGTTCTAGCAGTCCAACCTGGCGTATCAGAAATCCAAAACAGAGCCGACAATAATAGTGAGATGGGTCTTATTTTTGTTTGTGGGGGTAAATTTTAATGCGAACAGAAGAACAGGCCAAGAGTAGGTCGGTCAACCTATGACCGGAAGAGCTTATTATCACTTAGGGCGAAGAAAGGCTGGGGACGAGTCAAAACCCTAATTTGAGCGAGTCGTCGGAATTTTTTAAGCAAGTGGTTAATATAAAGTACTCTACCTAAGCCAGGTCATCAACAGGTGTCAGTCCATTCGATTCAGCTGAACGTGACGGTGGTGAGGATGAGAGATGGAAGATGACAAATTAACACGACGAAGGGCTGGGGCCCCGCACATCACATCAGCGTTACCTTAGCTTGGATGAAATATTTAAACATCAAAACACCTCCTTCAGACCGCGAAGTTAACTTTACCCTCCTCTCACGCTCTGATTATATTCAAGACATCCTGTCTGCCTCCTATCTATAAACCCAAGTTCTCTGCAATTCCAAGCGTCTTTCTATACCTACCTCTCCACGAAACTCAATATGCCTGTCTCTGGCCTCCTCGCCCCCGTCATCGCCCTCAACGGCTGGACCTTCGTCATGGAAGTCTGGATGTACGCTACACGTATCCCAGTGATCCAGAAAACACCCTCTATGACCGAAAACACCCTGACCAAGGCCCAATTCGACCTGAAGACTCCCCCGTCGGTGCGATGGAAGGCGGACAACTTCAACCATCTCATGGAGCAGCCGACGCAATTCTATGCGATTGCACTGGCCATGGCGGTCGCGCAGGCTGGTGAGCCCGATAATCAGATTGATTTGGCCCTCGCGTGGGCTTATGTCGGTATTCGTGTCCTCCACAGCTTGATTCAGAGCACGAAAAACCGGGTCCCGTTGCGGTTTGGTGTGTTTGTGTTGTCGTCGGCGGTGTTGGCGGGGTTGGCTGGGAGGGCCGCCATGTTGGTATTTTAGGCAGTGATTTTACTTCATTAATTACCTCCTTATTTACCAAATCATTATTACTTCAAAGTATGTAGGCAGGCACCGAGATGAGCGAGGGAGGGTAGTGAGGTCAGTTATCAATGGGCTCATTCATCAATCAAACTTAGCGTAAACATTGCTATTCTATTCTAGTCTATTTCCGGAGAAATAATCTAATTTCATAGGTCCATTGTCTTCATCTACCTTGTTGGTTGGTTCCGGGCTAGCGAGTAGTTTGTTGTAGTTCATCATGAACCATGAGTGCGTCAACTCAGCCCTAGGCAACAGAATAACTTCACACTCAACCCTCCCAACAGCCAAAAGTAAAAAAAGACCCCCCTCTTCTTTCTTCTCAACTCAAGCCAACTCGTAACACTCGACTAACATGGAACAACCAATACAGAAGATGTCTGAATCCGCTCCTCCATACGAGGCCGTACCCTCACACACTACAACTAGAGTATGTGACTGATTAGATTCCAAGGTGCCACCCACACACATACACATCATGGACTTATGGCGCTTATTCCCAGTTCTATTTTCTTTTCTGTTTTCTTCTTTTATTATATACTTATTACAAACCGTTAATAGTACGCCACTATCCCCCAAACCGATCCCGAGCCCGATCAAGAAGCACATCCAGACCTCCATCCCCATCATCACCATCACCACCATCAGCACCGCCATCAATCATACACCCCTCCCCACTCAGACACCGCATTCCAACTCTTCACGCCTGATCCCGTACAGCAGCCGCACGTCCATTGCGAGGCTTGCGACCGTATCCTACAGCGTCAAATCAAGGGACGTCAGGAACGTCTGTGTTGCTTATGCGTTGCAGCGACGTTTATGGTCGCGTTTGTGTGTCTGTTAATTTTGGGATTGGCGGTTGTGCATTCGCGGAAACATTAGAGATATCTGTCTGTGTGTCTGTGTATCTGCCCCCTTACCTACCTACCTACCTACTTACCTAGGTAGGTGGGTGCATCAGGTTTGACATTGATGACCATGATTGAACCTTGAGTATTGGCATAGAAACACACCTGGGCTGGGACTACCATTACCAAATTCGCGTCTAGGCTAGATTGGGCGTATTAGGTGACTTTACTTGGCTGTTAAATATGTTATTTGATGGGATCATGGTATCCATTGTATTTCCCGGGTCCCTTGACAATATTGTGCTACTGTTGTACTGTGTTAGGAAGGGAGTAGAGGGAGGGGGGAAGACTATCATCACCAAAAGCGGAAAGAGCATACTCCGTAAGCAGCCACCTGGAAGAAAGGATTATTCCGGCTCCGATAAAGCGGGGATCACGATTTGTTTCTCCGTTCCGTCGTTATGCTCTTCTTTATGCCACTTGATGCAATCTACCTAGTTAACTTAAGGTATTATGGGTTTTATGAGATCATGAACGTGCATATATTTATATTTACTTATATTTTCATACCTATAAACAATCAACCAATTGAAACCTACACACGTAACCGCGTCATAGCCCTTTTCTTCGCTTGTGTCATCTCGCTCCTCTCCTTCGGCGAGGGCTTGTACACCTTAGACCAGATTTGCGTATTGAATGCGGTCATCAGGGGTCGTAGACTCGGCAGACATGCGGCTACAATTCCCACGGCCGACTCAATGCACGTCCATGCGCTAGCGGGTGTTTGATTGTCTGGGGGTTTTTGGATCTCTGATGAGTAATGTATTCGTACAGGTTGGGAGAAGAAAATCTGGACTTACAGGTGATATCGTTGCCTGCTTGGGAGAGCTGGATCATAACGATTAACCGGACAATGTCGAAGATGAGGGTCCTATTTTATATACATATATATATTTAGTCTTCTTCGTTTCGGGGGGGGACGAAATAGGTAGGAATCGAGGGAAAACGTACATTCCACCGACCATGAAAATTCCTAATAGCAAAACCTTCTGGAAGTGAGGCATTTGCAGACCCCACACAATCCGCATAGGCATTACGAGGATGATGGCATCGGTCGTGATATTGGGGATTTGCAATCCGTAGTAATACTTGGCGAGATCCAGACATCCACCTGGGATAGACGGATTCCAGAGCTTGTCGACGGGGATGCAGACGAGACCGCCGACGAGACAGACACTGAAGCACCATAGGACTACGAGGGATCCGACAGAGTAGACTGCGATCACCATTGGTTTTACGGGGAAGAGACGCTTATAGAAGCAGAGGATAGACAGCTTGACGAAGGTGATGCAGCCGGTGTAGAGAAATGAATCGGCGTAGACGATCTGGAGAGGTCAGTTCATGCGTTCTTTCACTTTCATTTCCCTCTCCTCTCCTTTTTTTCTTGGGGAGAGATGATAGTGTTGTATAGGTACCTTCATATATGTAGTGATTTGGTCGACGGGCACCAACTCAACATGAGTCCCAAGACCGTAATACAACACTGCAGAATTGATGAGCATTCGTCTTGCTAAGAACCACGTAGGTGAAAGAGGGGTCATCATACTTCCAAGTGCACCGAAAGAACAGCCGTACTTGAAAACCTGCAATTCGGAACTGTCAACCTGCGCCCTTCCTTCTAGGGTTATGCGTAGGAAGGTACACCACCACGAACCAGGGCTACCAAGATCAGATAGTCATCTAGAAACATCTTTGTGTGTGTCATGCGTTTACAAACCAGCCGAAGAGCCACTCCTACTGTCGAAAGGAGTAAAGAGAAGGAAATGGAAAATATGGCGAATTCTCGTCGACTATCGTGGGAAACATTTTGAGTGGCACTACCACCGCTTGGGTCCATCGTAGCGTTGTGGTAGCTGATGTGGAATATATAATAGATTTAACACGAAAGGACAACGAAACCAGTTGAAGGAGTATAATATGATTCTGGGAAAGAAAGAAAGAAAACAATGTCGTTTTCCATCTCGCACTCTGGATGTTCTGAAGAGCGTCCATCCTATGTTTATATTAGTCGTTCACCTCAAACGCCTTCTACGTAACGACCAGGTGCCAAGTAGTTATCTGAAAGTATGTATAGTACTTTTCATCCCAACTCACCTCTTCGCTAGTTCATATCTACACTTACCAGAAGTAAACAACCAACCGGTAGTACTTTTTAACAATTGACGTCTTAAGCCGTCTCCCTCCCCATGGAGACATCCGCTTTAAAGGATTATTGTAGGATGTGCAGAGTCTAGACAGGAACTCCATAGTTTTTTTGAGACCATTTAGTCTGTCTCGAACGCCTGATTGGACACTGACACCTTATGGAACTCTAGTTAATTATCCTGCTTATCCCCAAGATTACGGATGGCGTCGCCCTGTCCCACGCTACACGGACTCTATTGAATGTGCCGCATCTTTAGGGGCAGATCACAGTCTCGTGTCGGTTCCTTGTAGCCCTGTCAGCCTGCGCAAGTAGAGCCAACTTTGCGTCGATTCTTTCTACATCAGGAATCGTACTTTGGATTAACCCCCGTCCAACCTGTTTGTGCTACGACTTACGAGATTATGAGATGCCGAATTAGCTCGGTACGTGTGACCTTACTCGCATCCTTCTAAGTCTACGAGACGGGATCAAATGGCCCGGGTTGGCCGGGTGAGATTTTACCACCCTCTCCGTACGAGTTAGGTTTCTTTTTTTTTTTTTTTTTTTTTCCCTAGGCATAATACTATGTATAGAGCTGGAAAGTGAGTTATTGATATAATAATGGCTGATAAAACGAATGAAGAATATTTACCGACAGTTGCGAGGGAATCAAGGCCTGCTCTCTGCACCCCAGCCGGCTTGTGCGTTCCCCCTTTTCCCTGCATGGTCCCATAAAAATCGCCAACTATTAGTTCCCGAAACTTAATCTGATGCCTTGCCAGGTTCTCGGATACCCTCTCTGCCTTTCTATTCTTCCTTCTCTTTGTTCTTCTGCTTATCCTTTTTCTTCTCGTCGCCTCGATCTTTCCTTGCACATCATTCGTTCTGTGAATACGGGAGATTTACGCCCCAATCAATCGCAAAGCTATCAGAGCGCCACGTAATCGCTCTCTCCTTCGATAACAAGAAAAAAAAAAGAAAAGGAAGACTAGTTATTTCCTTGAAATATGATCGCCCTGAGTCAGCAAGACAAGGTCCTCATGCTACACAAATGGCTTGAATTCCAATCGGAAACCTCGCTGCCAACTTATTAGATATTTGCACCTTCGGCCGAAACTCGAAGTTAATTTTTTGGATGTCCAAGCACAAGTTGGAAGGAAACCGACTCCATTTACGAGAGATCCTCGGTTCGTTTGTTCTTTTTGCTTTTGTGGTTACTACTTTCATTTTCCGTTTTTGGCTTTCCCAGTTCCCGAAGAAAAAAGGGGGGGGAAGTGCGAGGGAGAGGAAAACCTTTCAAGCCCGAGACACCTTGAACCCACCCGGAACGAGAGTCTGGAAAATGGCGTCAGGATCGTAACGCTGTGCGACCTCCTTGAGGAAAGCAAGATTCTGTGCACCGTACCCCCGGAGTGGGTTCTGCGTGCGATCGGCATAATTCAAATAAATATACTCGTTAAAGCCCCAATGGATTGGGCATATTCGTCAAGTTCTTGCTGGGCTGACTCGGCCAGCCCGCGGAAGAGAGCATCATCAGCAGCACTGTCCCAGGAATAGTCCCAGAGGACCTCTATATGCTTTATTAGTCTAAGTAGTGATAGAGGCAGCCGGACAAAAAAAAATTGGAAGGGGTTACGTACGGAACATATTTTCGTCAAATCGGTCCAGCCCGAGCACGTTGCCGCCCCGTGCGGAACTGTGTTTCCAGAATAACTTGGCCCACGGCTGGATGACGGCGACCATTGCATAGTCCTTGCTTTGAGCCTGGCACTTCGCGGCCTCGATCTTTCTGGTGAGGATGTCGATTGCTTTCTCGAGACTATTCTCCTGGTTGAGGTAGGTTCTGGTAAGGAAGACCTCACTGCGATCTCGTGATTAGCATAGATACTCCAAATACGTGTGCCTAGAGGGTGAACAGGCGACACCGGGACTGGGAGCATACCGATATCCAGAGGCCTGAACAATCTCCTGCGTTAGATTATACAGAGTGGCAATGCGCATCGAGCTGGAAATATTCGGGATTTTGTAAAAGTTGTCAAATGCGGCGGGGTAGGCGACAGGCCTCGTATAGTCAAGTACGGTGCTAATAACGGTCATGTCGGAGGTAGAATTGTATGCCCACAGACCAATAAACGACGCGTAAGGATCTTGATGAAGGTTGTTGATAAATTTCTTGACAGCAGGGATCTGGTGCTCGGTGGTGGAGTGATCGTAACGGACGATTCCACCCCAAAGCTTGTCTGGTAAAACCTTCATGTCGTATCTGGTCACGATTCCGAAGTTGATTGATCCTCCCTTTAGTGCCTTGTATAGATCCGGGTGTGTTTCGAGGTTGGCGTTGATGATGCGACCACCTGCTAGAACGACTTCGAAATTCTCCACGTTGTCGCAGGAGAACCCGACACGTGCAGCATGGAAAGAATTCCCACCTGTGTGATAATTTGGGCGTTTGTTATTCTGTCTCCTGGGGAAGTAGAGAGAGAAATCTTATCGAGTTCTCTTCGTACCTACCTCCAATCAAGAAGCCTCCGACACCGACAGGTCCCGTGCGACCCCCAGCAACCACCACGTTATAGGGTAGCAAAGCCTTGTATACCGACTCCCAGCGTGCTCCAGAAAGAATTGATGCGATCTCAGCGTTTTCGTTGTATGTTGTCGTGTTCATCATCGATAAGTCGAGCGTCACCCCCAGGTCGATATTTGCTGCCCCAGCCCAGGTTGTATGACCACCACTGCGAACGGCAAACTGACAGGGCGCGGCTGTTGAGGCCGTTAAAATCGACACGGCGACTGAAACATCATCGGTGCATTCTGGCTGTACAATGCAGGTTGGTTTAAGTTGCGCGTTGGCAGCGAAGTAGGAATGGACTGATTTCTCGTATGCGGCACTGTTTGGGTAGACAACCTTGTCACCAACGATGCTTGCAGAGAGAGCCGCACACTACAGATGATTGAGTTAGATTGACTTGAATTTGATTCCCTTTGCTTCATTCTTCCGTTCCATTTCCTCTTTTGTTTCTCCTTTGTTTCCTTGGCTTTTTCTCTTGTTGCTTTTTTTCGGAGTATTGTCTCAAGTTCCGTCTTACGTACACATGTATGGGCTGGAGATTCTAACGGTGTAAATCCTGACTCAGGTTGGACACCTAGGAGCGCTCCTGTGATGGCTGGAAGAACCCTCATCACGAGCAACTTAAGAAGGAGAAAAGAGAATATAGGATAGCAACTAGTGTTCGGAAAATTGGAATCCCAAAAAAAGGTCTAGGGGAAGAATTGATCTGCGCTTCAGTGTTTTCTAGAAGCTGGGGGACGAACGATCCTATGTATACTTACCGGCGTGTGGTAGTCATCGGGGAGGTGATTTTGATTTGACTCGAAGCGAAGCGAGAGTGGGGGATTCATGCATTGGCTTAGGGGCCCGACATTAGGATGAACAATCTCGGGCATAGAGATGCAATGATCGTCATGAGTTGTTGATGTAAGGGGAAGGAACAGGAGTTAGTTATCCGATGACAAATTCTTCTATATCTCTCCGTGTTTGCATCCTTTTTTTTTTTTTTCTTCTTCGTTTGACTCGTTTGCCTCCACGATTGCTGAAGCATTAATTTCTTCAAGCAAGAGGGGAAGGACCAACAGGGATGTAAATCCCGAATGGAGACCATGATAAATAGATCGCTTTAGTTTCTGCAGTGCATCACTGGAGATTGTTTCCTAATGTAGTTAATTTTCTAGGTGATCTGTGACGACAGCTTCTTGTGCGACTAGAGACGGTCTAGTCAACTAGTTTGCTTAACCTCGTTTAGCTAAATGGCCTAATGATGGTGCAGAGTGTAATTGTGGAGCTCGGTGTCTGAAGCTGTACATAACTAGTTTGACGCTTCTCGCATCTAGAAGTGATCATCGCTTCGTAAATACCTTAAAATGCTACCAGGTATTCTGTTAGTAGACATTTTGGTTAAGGACACATGAGACCGGCCGTATAAGTGGTTTTTTTTTTTTTTTTTGGCTCTGCTCCCGGTCTCCGTTTTGACGCGTATCACTTGTGTTGAGCGTTGTCATCTTATTTATGCTGCCCACTTCCCAGGTAGCTAGAAAAGTCACAAGCGCTGCCTACCATCGTCTGAGATTCATGAGATTGAAAATCTTAGTGAAGCGGGTGCTTTCCACTTCCACCACTCATGAACATTTATCAGTAAATCAATGAACTAAAACCAAAGGAAAAGAAAAAGAAAAAAACATTTCATTAAAGGAATACCGCCTTGACATAGGAGGAGTGATCTATAATATATGTACAAATATGCCGTTAGTGGATAAATTAAACTTTCATTTCATGAGTCCAACCTGGTCGGACTTTTTTTGTTATACACTGACCCTTTACCTTGACTTGGAAGTTGCCAAGGTATCGATGGACGCCCACACAAGTACCTGCTCGTAGTGGGCGGGAAGAGCCTGACTTCACAATAAGAATTCACTAATTCACTTCCAGAGTGGTGGAAACTCGACTGAGAACGTTCTGGGCGTTGGAATAACTCGCGCTGCTGGTTAAGAAAGTAAAACTTGGACAGAAACAAGTGGTCCACGATCAAGAGTCATATTCATATCGTCGCCAGTTCTCTCTAAGCCACCATTGTGAAACATACGTAGCATCCTTGATCCATGTTACAGGTTCCACATCATAGCGCTCCTCAACCTGCTTCAATAACGTTGGGAGGTCGAAGGACATAATATATTGCTCCTCTTGGGGGTCCAGTCTGACGTCGGAGAATCGCCACTCCACGTCCGGTATTAATGGGATGACTAGACGATAAGAACGTGCGGCCGATCGCACAGCGAGCCAGGTGCCTCCTGTGTTCATTACACTGAACTGCCATACCTCTTTCCCATTTTCTTGCGTTATAGGGGGCCTGATTATGGATTGACCTTCATACATGGGGAGTAGGTCATTAGTGATATTCATTCCCGCCTCGCTTAGCGATCCAGATTCTCTCAGCAAGTCAAGGATGGTGGGTAGGATCTGGATCGAGGTGACCGGGGAATCAAGCTCAATAGGTGGAAGTTTCGGGTGAGCGAAGACAAGTGGGACATGGAAGTTTGAGATGTGAGGGTTGTCATAAGGCGTGACCCCTCCATCTTCCGGAAGCGTGATACCACTGGTACCTTGGTTAGCTTTCAGTCAATCTAACCTGTTAAAAGAGACTTACTGATCACCTGTCATGACAAATAGCGTCTGCGCAGCCACTCCTGTCTCTTCCAAAATATGGATAATTTCTGCCAGCCACTGGTCCGCGAGGCCGATTGTGTTGAGGTAGCGATTGAAGTTCTTGTTAATTGGGAGCCAAGTAGAACCGACCATCTCCTCGTACTGTCCATTTGGTGTGTCCCATGGATGATGGGTGCCACCAGTAAGATGGGTGATAAAAAGGCGTTCTTGGTTCTGCTCAGCATTTTGGATGGCATCACGGAAGTAGCTACGTAGCTCACTGTCGTGGTAGCCCCAAAAATTCATTTGTTTGACTGTGGAGGAAGGATCTTTTGCGTACTTTGCGTCGATTGTGTCGACATTCACTACTTCTTGGAAACCGAGTTTGGGAGTGAGTAGGTTCTGGTTGTCGTACAGATCCGTAATTGATTGCATTGACACGGATTTCCACGGCCATGATGTGAAGTCTTCTGTTGTATTGTTGCTATCAATCTGGGTGTTTAGAGCATCAAGGATGTGCGGAACGCATGGTTGGTAAATGTGATACAGGTACTCGCGATTAAAGTCTGCTACTAGAGGTGAAACACCACAAACGCTGCCGGTCATACTCTTTAAAGTGAAGGTTCCTGAGGTGTGAGAATTGGTCATATGGATACCCCCATAGGGCTTGACGGGGTCATCATGCAGACCGGATCGGACGCCTACCAAACGCTCTGCAGTGCGAGTTAAGTTGGCGAGGCGGTCTTCAACATCTCCCGGAATTTGACTCCCGTATGACTGTCGAATCCGGTTATGAATGTAGCCTCCTGAACGAATGGGGAACACGTCATATCTTGTGCTTTCTAATTTTAGCAGTATGATGTGTTTGATTTGAACATCCCCGCTCTTCAAGAGGTCACGCAAAGGTTCAATAACTTTACCATCTAGATTGGAGATGTGTAATGGGTCATGTTTGGGACTGTAATGCACTTCCCTTCGTTGACTTTGAGAGGCCCAATCCCTGAACCCTGGCAATGCGTCTGACGTGAGCCAGTTAAAATCCGGTGGTGAAGCCAAGGCTGTCCGGTTTCCAAGCCATGTGTAGCTCTCTAGCACATCGGATATTCCGAGCAAGGTATTGCGATTGTCAGTGTTAGGGCTAGCAAAAGGTGTGAGAGGCAGAGTTTGCGACAGGAATCCGTATGCAGGGCCGGATGGGCGAACACAACGCAGCAGAAGCACAAAAACGGTGGGGAAAACAACAAGGAAACGCTTTAATAACGGCAGGCTACGGCTGTTGTTGGTTTGTTTCGAAGGTCCGAGGAGGGATAAATTGGCATCCGAAAAGTTGTCATCGGCTATTGACTCATACGTTTCGAATTCTTTGGGGGACATGCGTCTGTGATGAGGGCAGCACAATTGCGCTACTGATGAAACCAATATGCTCCAATATCTCTCCACGCCATCAAATAGCAAAGGGCTCGTGAAATAGGATAACACGAGGAAAAGAAGCTCGATCCCGACTGTGCCGGCCAACCCGCTTAATAAGGTTTTGATAGATGCGGCATCACGGTGAAAATAGTGTGCCTGGCGCCAATGTATCTCTGCCCCAGTTGTGATATAAAATGACGTATTCGCGCTCGCCATCGACGAAATCCCGAGTCTAAGGATAAAATAAATAAATATCTTTACTAATAGTCGTGGACGTTTGAGGGATAGAGAGGAGAGGAGCGTACGCAGCAGGTATAGTTACCGACGGAATGAGGATACGAGCCCATCTTTGGTCGAAGCTCTGAGTTAAGAACCAGAACATCCCTATGCAGATCGCATCTTGTATAAAGAAAGTGGCGCCCCAGGCTAGAAACTGGGCCACGCTGAGAGAGTTGCGGTGGGAGTAGATGTGAAGGAGCTTGGCGCAGATGACGGAAATGAAAACGAGGGCGAACCAGAATTTTCGCGTAACTGCCCATACCCGGTTTAAAGAAGGTCGACTGGCACCAGATAGGCAGGGAAGACATTTCTTGAACATCCTCGCGGAAGGCAGTAATACCGCCAAAGAAACTACAACACAACAGTGGTCAAGAGGGAACAACTAGTGATATTAAAAACATCAGCTTTACCGATAAAGAGAGACAATATTCGTGATGTAAGGTCAAGCCATTGATCAATCCCAGGAATTGAGAGAAAGATGCAAAAAATAACACGGATGGGCTAATTAGAGTGGGGGGACATGAAGAAAAAAACGAATAGAAGAGAAAAGAGGAAAAAAAGAAAAAAAAAAAAAAGGAGCGAGGAAACAAAAGGAAAAGCAAGAGAATACGAGAGTGAGAGCAAGAGCTGGGCTGAGACTTAGAGGAATTAGCCTCATTAACTCAAGTCCCTCCAAGATATTCCAGGCGAGCGAATAGTAGACGTAAATGGAGCCTCAGAGGGCAAACCTACTAGCCACTCGAGAGGAGGGACGCCAAGCACAATAAAAAGCAAAGCTGCAGGACAAGAAGTAAAACCGTTAAGGGTCAGACGCTTAGCTATAAAATCTTTACTGTAAATTATCTAGTTGGTGATTGGGTAAGAAAATGAGACATGGTCCCCTTATTACTTCTAGGGCCACTTGATGTCAACATGGACATTGAGAACTGCGCCCCGTTTTGCCTCCTGTTACATGTCTCCCTCTTTCCCTAATCGCGTCATGGAAAAACTTGAAGAATTTGGGAGGATCCAGATTTGGATTTCCAGTGAAACTGCCGATTATTTTATTTTTATTCAGTGACGAAACTTGACCCAACTAACAAGATGGGAAAGAAGAAAAAAAAACAGGCAACATCCAGGGACATTGGGAGGGGGTGCGTCAAAACATGATCCAGCTTTCCCCGTGCCGCATTACTTTCTTAGGACTAAAGTCCAGCGAGAAGGTTTGGCTAGCCCATTATGACCTTGGTTGAGGCTTCAGCCAGTGATCTTGACAGTGGGGGCATGGATATGATCCAGGTGGCGTTCGACCTCACCAATAGTAGTCTAGCGGTGGGAGGCTGTTGACTCGGACCCATTGATTTTGTTATTATTATTACGCGGGTGAAATTTCCATCCTGTTGAGGCCAATATGAATGGACCCAACATGGGTGGTTATTGACCTGTGTGAAATTAGTACTGTGTGACATGTGGTTGTGCGCGTGGTGAAGTAACACAACAGGCGACAGGATATTGTATTCTTCTCGCCAGGGAGTGGGGGGGATAGAAGAGCCTTGACTCTAGGGCTGACCTCAATTAATATTTCACTTTCATATTGATTAAGAAGGATTATAATAATAATAATAATAACAATCACAATAATAATAATAGTAGTATTAGTAGGAGCGGTGGTGGCAGTAATAATAATAATAATAATGAATGATATTGGTGACAATGTGAGGAGGTATTGTGTGGGGTGGAGCTGAAAACGAAGTGAGATTTCCAAAGTTTCCAGGGGTTGTCATCTCGGTGGATCATATTGTTCCGCTCCGGACCATGGGCTATTTTTATCATCAATCGAAAAGAATTGAGTCAATAAATTAATATAATTCCATATGCAAACAAACCCCTAATGAGGGATCATAGAAACAAGCCCCAAGAGGCAATTGGATGCATGGATAAATGATCTCGCAGCCATCACGGCTACCCCCTACTGAACCCATATATTCTTTCCTCCATACCCAAACGGAATGAACGACTCGTGGAAGTACCGCTCTAGAACCATGTCCTCGTAATCCTGATTATCAACACAATAACTGCCGCCCGTCGGGCCAATGTGGGGGCAATGCTCTTTCGGACGGAATCGCACCATATGCTCATGGACCTGGCGACATAGTAGCGTGTTTCTTCCCATTTCGAATGTCTGTCCAAATCGGATCTTCTTCGTAAGGAAATTCATACACTCCGCATGACTGGCATATTGCTCGTTATCCCCGAGACAGTAGGTATCATGCGTCTTACAGACCTTCGCTGCGAGCAAGTCGCCGATCGTACTCTGGAGCTTGACGGGGTCGGAGATGTTAAGCATCTTTCCGGCTTTCTGGAAGAGTCTGTCAAAAAGGGCATCGATCCAGCGAAATACCGTGTCGTATTGTTTGATCTTGCCATCACTGGTGAAGAGGATCCAACTGTCGATGGTCACGGGGATGGTCATGTTGAAGGTGGTCGCGTTGAATGTGAGGACCGTCGTAGCGGCGGCGATATTGCGAGTAGCAGAAAATTGGGTGATGTTGTATGCTATAGGGATGCCCACAAGTGTCGCCTCATCGGGCTCAGAGAAAAGACCGAAAATATATTCGATATTTAGTTCGCGGCCATCGAACGTCCGCGTTACGTCGACTCGTCCTTGTACCTGTTCATATGATCTTAGTATCGCGTTTTTTATCAACATACTAAATATCGGAGGCCAGAAAGGGTAAATGATACATCCTCCGTGAAAATTGATGTATTAGTCGCATTCAGCTGCTTGAGATTGGCGGGGTAGAGGAACTGGTTCCAGACTTTGTTTTGGAGCGCCCAGAGCTCATCGAAGGTGAAGTGGGGGCTCCCATCGGATATAGCTGCCACAAGGACGGGCAGATAGGCAAGGTAAAATAAATGCATCCTGAAGATATGACTATGTGTTCCTCTCCGAGGTGTCAATGATGTCTAACATGAAGGATATGAATAGGTATTTCACCGGAACGGTAGGAGAAAAATAAAAAAGTTACACCTGCCCATACGGACGATAAACAAAGTTGGAATGCTATCATTGACAAGAGACATTCAGATTTCTTTAAAACTCAAGTATGAAGGCCAGAGCGCTGTTCAGAGGGTGATTGGCACTGGATATGCACTTTGCATTCCAACTCATGTCGTACGAAATAACTCTTAAAAGGAATGCAAAGCAAAATACCAGGCAAGCGGTCAACAAAGGCCAATGTGCCGGAAACTAAGTCAAGTATTTTTGGGTAGCCAAGTGCACTCTGGGAACAGCGCATTGGTGCTCATATTTGCAGATACTAACATAACATACATACAAGACTGGGAAATATGGGAAAGGTACCACAGCCACCATGAGGACTACCCCGACTCCCGATAAATCAAGGATTATAGTTAACTACCGGGACAACGGTATCGTCCAAGGTTACGGCATTTGGATTCCTTTCTTCAATCCCCGAGTAGCGATTGATCCATCCTAAAACCTGTTGATGCCAGACTAAGCTATTCTCACGGTTGAGGACCCTGCATCTCATCATGTTAGCAATTTTCATTAGCAAGCAAATGACATGGAAAAGAAAGGAAGTCATACCAATGGTTCTCATCCGGGAAGTTCAAGAACCGACTAGGGACACCGCGCTCCTGCAGAACATTGAACAATGCGAGTCCTTCAGATACAGGTAGACGATAATCCAAGTCGCTATGGATCACAAGTTGCGGTGTACTAAATTGGAGAATGCGCTCAACTGCAGCGGGATCGAAACGACGATAGTTTTCCCGAGCACCCCAAAAGGTACCATTGAACTTGATGCACGTTAGAAAGATAAAGATAAACAATCATACACTTTCATTTCAGTGGAGCCCTGTTATGTCGGACCGCACCAAGATAGTGGTGATGAAGCAGAAAAGAAAACGTACATCATGCTCTATGAACCAGAGCTCTTCCGTCGAGATTTTCGCATCGGCAACAAAGGTCCCGTCGTGGCTCACCAAAGCCTTAAATTTTCGGCCTAGCTCGGCTCCTTGTATCCAGTTGATCATGAAGCCACCATAGCTGGCCCCAGCAGCGACTCCATTATCTGTGTCGACGTAGTCGAGGTTGTCGTGAATATACTGCCAGCCCTTGACCAGATCATCGTACGGGGCACCACCTAGACCAATAATGTTAGTGGATCTTCCAAGGAAATTTTTGTTTCTCGATCGATATCAAGTTCTAAGTTCCCAAGGGCCTTAGTTGCACCTACCCCAATCGTTCTGAATAGCATCGGTTAACGCATCCCCAAATCCAGTACTTCCAGTCGGGTTGGGCGCAACCACGACATATCCTTGGTCAGCCCATACTTTGGGATTCCAGCGTGAGCTCCAAGAATCGGCCCATGATCCCTGGGGGCCACCGTGGATAAAATACAGAAGCGGGTATGATTTAGTTTTGTCGAAGTTCTCGGGAAAAATGACCCAGGCGTGGATCTGCTCACATTGAACACATTTCAGTCTAGGACCCCGATAAAGATAGATGGAATGTGGAAAAGCGAAGATATGGAGAAGGCGGGAAGGAGAAATACTTACATTCGTCCAGTTACCCTCGAAGTAGAACTCGCTGATATCCTGGGGCCCGAGCCCAGCAAGTTCGGGATCAATTTCGCTCGCAAGAGCTAGGGTCTTAATGGCCGGCTTTCTTGGGTTCAAACTTGTGAGATACACATTCCAGCTAGTCCAGAGATTGCTTCCTGTCACTAAAAGCCTAGAATGAGGCAAAACGTAATAGGCCAATGCATAGCCTTCCTTGGTCAGCTGGGAGGGCTGGAAACGGTGAATTTGGGCCTGCTTAATGGGAATCAAGAAGAGAACCCCACGACCTCTATCCTCACAGCCAACTACAATCGTCTCACCGCTGACCCATTTTAAAGAGTCGGGGGATCGATCCCAGCTCTTTGCAAGGGTTGTGATCTTCTTTGTGTCTAGACTGTAGATGTAGAGCGTGCGACGATCTGATTCGTACGCGATCTCCTCCATCTGGAAATAAGCCAGTTGCTTGCTATCCGGGGAGAAGACAGGACTACTCGAGTCACCCTTGATGCCAGGAACACCTGCACCCGGCCCATTGATTGCGATGGCATCGTTGGACCCATCATGGGGCACTAGATATATATATGATGCGGTATAATTAGCGCGGGGCAACTCGGGTGCTTTGCTCTTGAAAGCGACCCATCGCCCATCAGGCGAAAGATCGTAATCTGATGCGCCCCCAAATGGTGGATAGGGAGATTCAGCATTCTTTATGGGTGATACTAGGTTTTTGAGTTCGCCAGCAGACTGGTAATCCGCGGAGGAACCGGATCGCTTGGCTAGCGTGCCTGAAAACACTGCATTGAATCTGGTAGTGAGATAGCTATCCCAATGTCGAACATAAATACTGTCATAAATGCGCGCCGAGCTTAATGGGACCTTCGCCAGGGCCTCGTTATAGGGGGTCCCGTCGGCGTATGACTGCGCATAACCAACATACTGAACATCTCCAGATTTGGTTATGACGGCTTTCAGACCCGATAGAACTGTTGGCAGTGAGGCAGCTTTATATCTATGTGAAAGAAGTCAACATCAAGGTTATTTCCCATCGCCGCTCTATATCTTCATAGATCCGGACCACCTATGGATTAGGTAGATAAATGGATGTGGTATAGATGTACATACCCCCCAGAGAAGTTGTCAATGCTGGAAACCCACAACTCAGAGCCTCCCGGAATCTCCGCATTGGTGCCATTGAGATAGAGGATCGTGGAATCACTCAACCAGATGATCTCATTCACGTTACTGTCGTTTGTGAGGAACTCTATCTCCCCCGACCCTAGGTCGAGGAGACTCCACCATGAGGTAGATTCATGGGTTTCGAAAGAATATTGGGAGGTCGAAAACAGGGCAACATGCTAGGGGGTTGATTTGTTAGGATAGCTTTGAGGCTTTATGGTGTGAAGACCATTATGTGACAAGGGTTTCTAAAAGATGTGCTAGGAAAAGAGAGAGAGAGAAAGAGAAAAGATAACCTACACCTGATGGATTAGGGATTGCTTCCGATCTTCTTGGTGCACTAATCAACTGCCTTTAGGGGGGCAAAGGAAGAAAGGGGGGAGAGTGTCAGCTTTTCGGAACGAATATACACAGAAGATCAGTATTGTGGGTGCTTACTCTGGCGTCAGCGCGAGGGCCGTAGACGCAAGAGCGGCAGTAGCCGTGAGGAGACTCAGATTTAGTCTACCTCCCATGTCAATGGATTGACAGACCAACTAATTGCAAAGGGGAAAAAAAATATTTGATTGACACCCGTTTCTTCAGTCTCCACTTTCTGAATTATTGGGTTCCAGAATGATTAGGTTAAATGCAGGAATTATCTCATATTTATACCCATACGGTCTATCAACTCTGATCCCATTACATGTTCATTGCTTTGCCAACATTAAAACGCAATTGAGGCGGGGTTTCAGCACATGATTAAGGACCTGCCTGATCGAGACAAGCCATCAAACATACATGCTCTGCAAGTTGTGTGCAGGAACTGCCACGTTCCCGAATCAGCGTCTCACATTACCCGATTTGGGTAGAGAGAAGAAGCAATTGTGGTGGTGAGATCCCGCATGGCCCGTTCTTGGGTTACACTGCCAAGCATGGCCAGGCCGGGGCTGCATGTGTATCTCTCTGAGCGGAGTATACCGCGACCAGTCGCTGCAGGGAGGGAATGCATTTCTCACGTAATGTGGGTAATCAAGCAATGCAACGTTTGTCGGGGATTACTTCTTGATTTCGTGATAGCGCTCTGCGATAGAGGGTGATACATGGAGGAGAGAAAAAGATAGGGACAGATAGATCTACATAGGCGGGCTGGACCGAGGCCATAGGGTGAGTCCCGTCTTGAACGACTAAAGCTTGAAAAGCCCACCCAAGAAACAATTAATGCGAACGATGTGTGATTGCGTCAGTCACAGTGACTGATTGATTGCTTATTTATTTGAAACAAAGCTATTATTCGCGGGAATGAATGCAAATACTAAGCTTACCTGCAGTTCCAGCTAGGCTTAGGCTTAGGCTTAGCCCTAACCCTATCAATGTGGGTAAAATTAGCATTCTTCAAGGGGGCCCCCCGATTGACCTCGTATCTGCGATCGGATCGACTCGACTCTATTTCGAACACGAGAGCCAAGATAAATCTTGACAGCTTAGTTCTGCGAATGAATGTGGCGCAGTCCGCATGAAACGTTCTCTGAGCCTTGTGGTAATTGATGTTGCAGTTAGCTGCATTGCTGCTCCTCCTCATCACTATGCAAGGGGGAAAGGAGAGAAACTATCTTTTGATAAATCAATCCAATGGAAAATTGTCAATTTGAACTAGCTTTGGACAAGCTGGAAGGTTTCTATGAACCTGCAACATTTGGCCTAGCTTGGTGGACAGCAAAGCCGACCGCTGAAGATGTGGTGGGTGGACGTTTATCGACGTGTGTGTACATCATGTGCCCAGTAGATGCATGCATGTACTGTATAAACAACTTGACCATTCGTGACGCCACTTAATGCTTAAATTGAATGCAAGGGGTGGCTAAGATAGAATGTTGAGTCCATTCTAAAACACAAGATATGATATATTCATTAGACATTTGCAACTACACAAAGAGAGTATATATACTAAGTAAAATATTCTATAGAGAGATGTAGGAGATGAAACATAGGTATCAATCATTAGGATTGCGCGTTAAAATGAAAAGAACAAGAATGAGTAGGGTGAAAAGGAGAAAAATGGAGATTAAAGAAAAGTAAAATACGCAAGAGAGAGATCAAAAAATTGGGTTAGCCACCAAACCAAACCAAGATATTCCTCTTACGACTACGCCACGGCAATATAATACTAATCTAGTCATAGAGACACTACAGAGTAAGTCTAGATTGTCAGGGGCACAATGGCTATAGTTAGTGTTGAATATTCGACTAGTTATATTGTCTAGCCCTGAGGGGAACCAATTGCGAAATAAACCGTCACTGTCCAATTATTAGAAAATAAGTACATAAAATTTACTATTCAAGAGCCGATATCTAAACATCTAAGATATAACTTAGGTCCAGCTAGAATCGAGTCCACTTGAATCGTTGGGCCATCTTATCCCCTCCAATATAGAAACCGGTGGGTCCTAGCTCCTTAGCAGTAGAGGCCTACTCGACATTGAGACGGATACCGCTCGGGTAGGTTATGAAGAGGGGCAACCATATGGAGTAGAAAGGTACATTTCAAGAAACATAGCACAGATTAGGTGCAAAGGAGAGCATGGATGCAAACTAACCATGCCGTTGCCCAATGTACTGAGGACAAGGGTGGTGTAGAAAGTTGCCCCAGTGCCATTGCCCCAGTGCTATTCAAATAATTGTCGCAAGCACTAGATATTGCGCTCATGTTGTCTGAATATGCAACGGACGCGACAAGTCCACGGAGAAGCTTGCCGAAGTTTCGACGATATTGAGTTGGTGAGAAATCTAGGGTGTAAGTAAACTGTACATACATAAAGCATTGATGGGCCGCCGAAGCGAGATCCAATACCAAGGTCATTTTAGGAATGAAGATAAACTGGAGTTGGCATGAAAGCCTGCAGTTTTTGTTCCCTGACTGAGGTAAAATGTGTGGTGGAACATATAGCGATAGCGGCAGCACCAACTGGGCAGGTGAAATAAGTTAAGTGGTCGAACTATAATTTGTGGTAACATTGCTAAGAGAAGCCACCAGTCGTATATGGAAAAAGTGAGAATAATTAGGGATGACATGCACATATGTTATCTCATAAGTAGGAGTGTGTATATAATGTAGGAAGGCAACGTTGGCTTACATAGCAATTGACGAAGATAAGACATATAAATTTGAATATCTAGTGATTACGGAAACCCTCTATTACATCAAGGGAAATTTATTACCATTATTTAGGTTAGAAATCTTATCGGACAATATAATCGATGCGCCTGCGAGGTGAGGCACGTACTGAGCTCGCCAAGGTGGAGAGTTGCTCTTAGCCCGCCTCAGAACCAAAGCTAGCAAGCTCCTCGTAAGTGAAGGGTGAGGTGGACTTACCCGATGTCACAATTAGAATTAGAGGTAGAAAGAGAGGGGTGGAGCCTCTTATGAAGGGCAGTACATGGTTAATACAGGCTTCACCATAGGCCAAGTAGGGCAAAAGTAGATTATGCCCTACGGATTTATTCTCACACATTTGACATGAGTCCCAAGCAGACTCGTTAGCGATGTCTCAGGCTAGTCCAATTATTATATATGTTTTTATTATCATATTAAGTGAGGCTCAATATAGGATATAGAGAAGATATATTAAACCAAGACTTAGCTACGGTCCTATAACTACCTATTGATGTGATCACGAGCTACGTGGTGTAGTTGGAGAAAGTGGAGCAGCAAAGTATATGCTTTTGTCTTGTGGAGATTGTCCATTCTTCTAGAATGGAAGGGCTGACCCACACAAGAGTACTACGTGAAGTCTCTTAGGGGATTGCTAAGTCGCCTACAATGTTACGCTCATTACACCTCGAACGAGTTGTCGGAAGGTATGTGCGTTCAACTACGTATTGTATGTTGCTTTTATTGATATGTTGAGATGAAGGTTAATAGACCCAACATCAGGCCTTGGCAGGAGCCTACTGTGAGGGAAGTTTATTGCCTAAGATATTGTTATTATATAAAATATTAAATTAAAGGTACACTGCTAACTGAAAAAAAGAAAAAAAGAAGGCATATCTTCCTGTTAGTCGTATGCTGTATGTAGGTAGCGGGTAATTGGAGACAGAATTTAGTCCCAATTCTGCCATTGTTTATGTTACATGGTTCTGGTTCTCTCACCTGTTGTTAGATGTGAGATAACATTTCCTAGGTCTTTCCTGACAGTGAATTTGGTGTTGATATCATAGAGGGTAGCGGAAACTTGAACTGGAACACTTGACTTTGAGGTATCTTGGAGGAGTTCTTCCTGTTTCACTTCGAACTAATTTGGTTCGCTAGCGAATGATCTAGCAGCAAAGCGTGTGTCACTTCATAATGTTTAGAATATCTCAATCCATGTATAAGATTGCCAATGTTTTGGGGTACAATGCCGAATGTCTATTCCAGCCAAAAAAAAAAAAAAATCTGATACAGGACACCATATCTACAGAACCCTGATCCAAAATTGTTGAATACTAAAATCTACCGTTGTTGCAGCCTTGTAAACTGAAATTCTTCAATTGGATGCCCCGAGAGAATGAGGAAGGCTGGAAAGACACTAGCCTGATACATGTCAACATTATGGAATGTAGCAAACAAAATAGGTTCCAAAGCCCCTTTACACCGAGCCAAAGGCCAACCCCTTTTCTTCTCCTACTTCTTCTCACGTCCCTGTTTGCCTTTTTCGGGGGTGGGGTGAAAAACCAGTTGCCGTAAACCCAGAGCACCAAGGCAAATTTTAAGTAACATAGATCAACAACCACTCCCTGGGCGGCATGAAATAATGAAACAGACTCGGTCCGATTGGAAATGCCTATTTCTTGTTCTTTTGTACTCGCTTAATTGATCTGATCTTCCGCCTTATTGATGTAAATCTCTAACCCCGTAGCCTTTGGTCAAGTTAGCCTTGAATGCAGTTTGTTAACAGGGGCAGATTCCAGGCTTGTGATCTCGAAATAATACTCGCATTGACTCCCACTACAGACAACAAATAGGTTCGCAATCACACCTAGGTGTGTAGCACAGGATAAGCAGATAGGTCACCGGCCAATTCACTACATACTTACCTATCTACCTGGGATCAACCAGGGCCAATGGATCACCTGATCAAAGCCCCGGGAAATCGGGCGTGCAGTCGGGCACCTGCATTGACTTAGAGCTTTAAGTTCAGTGCGTTTTAACCCCGATAAACCTAATTCTTTCTATATATTAATACGAATGCCCAGTGGACTTAGGAATATGGTCGGAAGTGAGCGGATGGCCGCAAAAAATCCTCCGAATTGGGGGCTGGAGGTGAACAGGGTGGTGGCTTAATGAACTGGAGAACGAGTGACAACTCAGATATCCTAGCCTGACCACCGTCGTCTGAGGGTTAAAAAAAAAGGCTCCACTCTAGCCATTCTCTCGGGTTTCACAATCGGCGATATGGTTGATTAACGTCAATGATTTGAGTCCTTTGGTCTGATTTGGCGGATTGCTTGGCGTACTTTTTCATTTCATTCTTTTTCTTTTTCTTGGCTTGGTCTGCAAATCTTCGTGTTTTACATGTAGGAGTTCTAACCAAAAAAAAAAGGGTTGCGTGATATGAATGCCTATATCATATATTTTATTTTCCATGAACCCATGAAATGGGATGTAGGCTAATAAACAGAGTATTCAAGCCAAAAAGTAAAAACTATTGGAACATGAAATAGGAAAATAAAATGAAAACCTTTTTCTGTCTAGCACATGTAAAACAAGTAATTAATTCCCTGGACCTGTTGCTAATAATGATAGATTAGATTACAAGACAAAACCCCTTCACAGACCAGTGCGACCTGGAAAAGCGAAAGGCTTTACAATAGTGTGCACATTGCATATTTAGTTTTTGAGCTGTCATGCAGTTTTTATTTATTTATTTTTTTTTTTTTTTTTTTTAGGGGGGAGAGGGGAAAGAAAAAGCAAGAGAAGAATGTTGTGGAAGGAAAAGGCGGATGGATTTGGGAACCACGTAGTAACAACAGTGTCAAATTAAACCAAGGGGGGAAGGGAAAAAAAAAAAAAGAAGAAATTTAATTAAGTGAAGAGAATATCAAAATCAGTGAAGAATGATTGTCAAAGCTTTTCATTTCTACCCCATATAATCCAACTTGAATAGGCACCGATCACCGGTGATAAGCGCAGGTGGGGGTGGAGATGAACCCTGCAGAAGGCAGCTACGGGTACGTTAGGTAGGTAACTGTCTACTAAACAGCGAATACAATGTGGTTGGGGTTTGGTTAGAATGTCAGATAGAGAAATAGAAGCGAATAGAGAGAGGAGCTAGAAGTCAGCCTTGTGATGTCGTGGCCACAGGGCGTTTTTCCCATGTCCACCGATTGTTCCTCGGCCAGAATTTACTATTGGACCGGGGTTTTGATAATCGTCAAGTTCAAAGTTAAAAAGCCCACTAAGAAATAATTCTAAAAGTTCCGAGGCCCTCTTCTCATCACCTTTTTAATCCTGTTGTCCTTATCTAGCGAATTAAACCGGCTGCCTGCTGCGCCCCATCGCCTCAGAGTAGGCAATAAACCAATAGAAGATAATCTCTGTTGCGCCGATTCCGCCAAAAGGGAAATAGAAATTGCAAGTTCAATGCATTTGCATTGACTTCTTGATGACTCAAACGGGGGCTTTCCATTGGACTTCTGGTTTTTTTTTTTTAAAAAAAAAAAAAAAACTCCTACTTTAGGTTTGACGGTGAGAGAATATTAGCACTTGTTTTACATCTATGTTGATGAGCTGAGCCTGATTGCTTTCCTAATACGGTAATAGGGTATGTAGGTACCTATAATACCAGTTGAAATTTGTTCAGTGGGTGATATTGTTGACCAATCGAGGACTAATATGTGAAAAATGAGGGGACAAAAAATAAATGACCTGTGAAGTGGAAATAAGAAGGTTTGGAATTATCATTAAATACAAGGTATCAAACAAGTGACGCATCAGGGGGATCATCAAGACATTAATAAAAAAAAAAAAACAAATAGAAATGAGACATCTACAGAATAGTACGAAGCGATGTGGGTGCATTAAGTCCTCTAGGTGTCCAACGGACGATTACCCATTCCGACTTTTGAATCCAATCTCCTTCCAGGTTTTCCGGGTCTACAGGACAAATAAACGGCATTCGTATTGTTTCCAGGCTACGACCACGCATTCTCTCAAACATCTTCAGGCCGATATACCAAATCAATCCCCAAAAGGGAACCGAAAGGCCGACCGCTGGGACTACATACCATGGCGTGTCTGACATCTCAGTAGAGAATGGAGACCCCGGCCCTGGGCGGGAAAATGCTGCGAAGAGGAAGAATCCGTTTGCGAAGAAGTAGAGAAATGCGGGGAGGACCCCGAGCCGGGGCCGGTAATTTCGGATGGTCCTCCAGTTGTTCCAGGCTTTTGCCTGGCCATGATACAAATTTAAATAGATGAGACCACCCGAGACGATGAACCCCGATATGCCCATCATCACGTAGCTGTAGAGACGCACCAGGACTCCGTAGGCGGTACTAGGATCTAGCATTGAGGTTATCGCGACGAGAAAGATGGAGCTCAGAAAGTGCAGACAGAGGGCTCCGATGGGGGCGCTCTCGGGATGGGAATCCATATTGTCTTGCTCCTTCGAGTTACCGGCCGAAAATCGGCTGCGCAGCCAGGCCCATGGGGTGACGTGTCCCGAGGCGAAGAATCGCGCGAATGGAAGGATACCTTCTTTAGCAATCTCTTGTTTCACTCGAGCTGCGGTAAAGGTCTGGACAAGGAGATTGCCAAACGAGGAAAGCGCTACCACAGCGGCCAGTGCACGTTCTGCACGCTCGTTTCCGAACACGTTTTCGAAGAACATGGACGCCATATCCTGAGTTCCGGCTAGTACATCCTCCTTGGGTACAGCGCAGAGGTAGGCGACATTGACGAGCAAGTAGAGGCACACAATCAACGCCATCGCGATCGGGGTTGATCGAGGAAACACCCGTCGGGGGTTCTTAACCTCACTCAGTACGTAGAAGGGCTGTTCAAATCCAGAGTACGAGTAACAGACGTAAAACATGGAGTGAACATAGCTAGCCAAATCATGCCGATCGGTAGTAAAAGACGTGTGGATGTTAAAATTATGGGAAGCCATTGGTTTTGCTGGACTGGAGAGACGGCCACCAGCCTTGACAAACCCGAGGACGACGATCGTCATAAGAGTCAACACCTTCATGATGGCAAAGATATTATTGATCAGTAAGCCACCTCGTCGCGAGAATATATGCAGTGAAATACAGAGGGTCAGAACTCCCACCGCTACCCCAATGACGGAGCCGTGGGGAGGATCATCGTATCCCGCCGCTCGCAGGACTTGAATCCCAAAGGCAATCCCATTGCCCGAAAGATTAGCAAGGAGGATGAACTGGATGCCGTACATACATGTCGCTAGAAACTGAGGACGAGGGAATAAATGTTCAAACTACAAGCGTCACCACCCAAGGTTAGAAAGAGTGCGTGGTGTGCGAGACGTAGATGGTAAGCGATATTAATAGGTGGAGTGTTAGGAACTTAACATACAAAGTTTTTCTCTCCTCCACTGCGGGGTACGTTCCTCCAACCGCCCATGGGGACTCTCAAAACTGGGATTGTGAGACCAAATTCCAGCCAGCATGAAAGACCCGACGCAGCATAGAGACCACCAAAGGCCCAGAAGAGAAGTGAGGCCCCGACGCTTCCAGTGCCTCGGAGAATGCGAGCTGGGGTGAGAAAGATTCCGGTGCCTACGGTGAGGCTATCATAAGTTCGCCTACTCTATCGACCAGCGAAGTAGAGGAAAATATAACAATATTACTTACCGATTGTCCGATTAATCATCAAAGCCATTACAGTAAAGGAACCAATTCTTTGATGATCGGTGGGGGCGAATTCAACTTCGTCCAGCTGGCCACGTGTAACATCTTCGAACGCTTCGCGGTCCGTATATGCCTCAAACTCTTGCCGGATTTCAGGTGAATTAGGTGACATAAGTTCAACGGAGTGCCCCATTCTCCTACTTAGTGGAGCTCTAGGAGCATCGACCGATGTGGTTGTTGTTGTAATCGTTTTAGCTGTGTAGTGCCAGTGATTTCCAATGTGTTTATCGAGGACTTCCCTGTGACTTAAAGAACAATGTCGAACTCGATGAAATATCAAGCTGAACAAAGGAAGGGGGGGAAAATAATAAATAAAAATAAGCAGAATCAGCAGGGGAAAAAAAAAACGGTCATAGCATCGAAAAAGAAAGCAAATTAAGGCGAAAACAAAAGTGAAGGGAACCACTCACGCGAGTTCTTCAGTCGGCTGGCTTATCGCTAACACAGCCTCGTCCATAGCCCGTTTATGCTCGGACAAAAAAAAAAACCCCCCCATTATTTTATCCCTGTATCAGCCTCGCGAGTGTGGGATGATTGGGGTAAGGGTGGTTTTGACGGAATCCTTCGCGCAGCTTGGCTACTAGGCGGAAGTCGGCGGATTAATCAGGAGGAGAAATCAATTCAGCCGGCAGGGAGGGTGGAAAGCCAGCCAACTCAAATAGATCGAGTGACCACAATCGAAGAGAATACGAGATTCGCGCTAGGCTGATGCATGGGAGTTAGTTGCATAGTTATAGGACGGCTGCGCCCCATACCCATCCATTAAAGATGCTCTCTCACCCGCTGCCAAGCCCTAATTTCTCTCCTCTCCGACTCTCCATCTTGCGACACCATGTCAGTGGGAGTCAGTTTCTCGGACTTGATCACGGCCGTTCAGATTTGTATGAGCATAATTGAACGATGTCGAACTGATACAGGTATTATTTTTTGTCGCTTTTAATTCGACGTGGCCCTCTTATCCACTAATACGCAATATAGAAACTTACATACAAGAACTGAAGAGTGATGTCGAGTTTTTCTCTGCTCGAGCACAGCAAATTGTAAACCGTTTTCACGAGTTCCAAACTCTAGCCCAGGCAAAAGAATATTCAGATAACGATGAGCGGGTCACAGGTTGGCAAGAGACCAGAGGGCTCATTGGAAACGAGTTCCTCAATACCTTAGGCGATTGCGATCAATTTATCACTCGCTATTCTGGACGGAATGGCCTGGCAGACAGGTTTTTCTATGGTGATAGAATCCGACGACGGGCGTCACTCCTCCAGGATCGTATTCGACATCACGTCCAAAAGATTGATTTAGTTCTCCAGCTAGTTCAGGTCGACCTTCTAACTGATGTTCACAGCATGGTGGCCGGCCAGGCCATTGCCCAGGCGACCTTGCCGTCAGATACCCTGAGTCTCCCAGAAATCCCACCACAGATCAGGGAGGAGCTCGAGGGGGCCATTCACTCCAACCCGTCACAACAATTCAAAGATCATGGGTTCATCCCAGTGAATCAAGCCTTTGATGCTGTTTTTATGTTTTACCGGGATTCCTGGGCTGAAAGCTCGCCTCGTTTAAATACCCAACAGTATTTAAATCTCCTGAAGGCGCAGTATTTGCTTCAAATTATCCGGAGGAACATGGCATTTATTGCGGAGTACAGAGGAGTGATATACAGAAACATCCTTTACGTGATGGAAAGGAAGGTTGCACGCCAACATCAAACGCTTATTGTGGACAGCATGATGCCTCCAATTTTAGAGGAAGACCTTCTTGCTCTAGGGCGTGTGGCCTTTGCCATCTGGCCCCCCCCTCCGCCGCCAGATGACCTCAGCAAGCCGAAGCGAGGCGAGATCGAAGTCCTCCACATCTTGCTTCCACAGCGCTCTGATTTCTATGGAGGAGAGCTCATCATATTCCAAACAGCCAAGACGTCGTTCCGACTTGTTACCAACAGAATCCCGCATGACCCAAGCGCCGGAAATCAGCAGACGGAGCATACGTTCGATTCCCACACCGATCAACTCATTCCTCCCGTAATCGCCCAGGAAGAGACAACATCTTTCCATTTAGAGATGAGTAATTGTAGGGGCAATAACTCACATAAATACAGCTTTGGTTCTCCAGAGGACGTCCTAAAAATCCAACGAGTTCTGACCGGGTACTCTTTGGAGGCCCCTATCTCGGAAAATCCAGTTGTAACCTTTGCCGTACAATCAAGGCTTATGGGGGTGCTTCCAAGGATCCGCAAACACCAGGTTTTCGGTCGACTCGAGATCTGGCGACCTGCGACCCCCAGCGCCGCGATCACCCCCGGCAACGTTGACAGCGGGAGAACAAACCCTGGATTTGAGACTCCGGAAAACGGGATTGGCATCAATAAGCACCTCCACAGATACTCAGAGGGTGGAAAGATAATCACAGCTCCACATTTACCACATCCCCCAGCCCTGGTAACCTTTGCCAAGGATAGGAGTGGCAAAGGATACGACATTTGGTTTGTAGAATGTAAGCAGTCACCAAAAGGAATACCCTAGCCCACCTATATAAGCCAGCTAATGATATTGTGCAGTGAGTCGCAGAATGGCTTTGTCACCGCCATGCGGGTTTCCCACTCATGACAACAACCACAAACTCTTTATAGAGAGTAAAGGATCACCCATTGTCTGCCGCCGAATTTCGGCTTCGGAGAACATGGACTGGAACATGGCAGTCTTCAGCTTGCCTCGTCATCCACATTTCAAGAACCAAAATCATGTTGAACATTTGTTCTGCGATTACATTACCCTAAACTTCCAGTCCGCTGACGCGGTAGAGTCATTTCATAAGCGCTTATCCCACATCCTCTTAGGATATACACAGGGTGTTGAACGCGCCATGCGGAATTGGGAAAAGGCGAGGCAGCCGCTTGATGAGAAGGATTTTAATAGCCGCTCTTCACGAGTGCAGTCCATCTCCTGTCCCCTCCACCAGTAAATGAGATTAGTTAATTTCACGGCCGAAGATACCCCCTCTATCAACTTGAACGAACCACGATACCCCCATGAGCAGGATAATTTTATTTCTATGTGATCGATATTCTTGATGACTTCTTAAGTGCGACTTTCCAGTTTTGTGAGATTTCGTAGTGCAGTCTACTTTTAGAGTGTCCAATGCTCTAGCCTTGCCTAGAGAAACAAGTCCCAGGTAATGACCAGTCAGTACCCATGGTATAGGAATGTAGGAGTCTCATACTTTATGATTCAAGCGCTAAATCCATGGGAGAGCAGCAAACATGTCTATGCAGTACCATCAGACACACCTGTTGATATAGCAGACATAAAGTGTGTACAAGCTACCCATATCGCTATGAGGAAGCAGGCGACTTTTTAGAGGTAAGAATCTTGATTTCGTGTTGCAGACGCTCTACATACTGTACCGGAATTATGGATCTTAACACTAGCCAACACTTAAATGCTCAATCCAAGTGTGACCATAATACCGTGAAAGACCCCCCCCCCCTATTAGGCGAAAAATGTGAATATACCCACCAGCTCCCTCGGCATTACCATCTATTAGAAGGTCAACAGGACGGAAGACTACCCTAGTAACACCCATTACAGAACATTCGCTACTTCGTTGTTAGGAGTCCTAATTTGTAGGCGTGTGCCAAAAATTCCTTAATCATTTATGGCCCTTCCCATGGCTGAGGACTATTCGTGTAGGCGCGTAGAATTACAAGCTAGCCGTTGACAACTGAATCATTACTGCCCACCCTCATGCAAAGATAGTACAAGCTATTCCACCCTCTTCCATTTAACTTTATCAATGAATTTTATTGTTCCATTGCCTCTATGCTTCCTAAATGTCCTTAAATGGAATTATCCGCCTGCGGCTCCGAACGAAGAGGCGAACCCGTGATGATCTTGTGAGGCACCAATGGGAGGCCATAATTTGCTATCCTGACCCACAATATCGGCTCCGATACCTTCTCCATCTATGAGGGGATACATAGGAAACTAAGATTACTTAAATGCTCCATTTTCCACTGGCTAACCTGTGAAAATTTGAAAGGCATTCTTACCTTGCATTTAGAAATTGACACCACTCAAAATATTTTTCATCTTCTATAAAGAAACATGACCACTCCCGTCACAGTGATTGTGCCCGGCGCATGGCATCGGCCACAACATTACCAACGGTTGATTGATGCGTTAGCACAAGTTAATTATGAATCCATTGCAGTCAATTTGCCTTCAGTGGACTCCAGTCCACCACACGCCAGCTGGGATCAGGATGCTGAGGCAGTGCGGCAGGTAATTCTAAAGCAGCTAGAGATAGGGAAAGAGGTAATTGCCCTTTCTCACTCGTTTGGTGGTGTTGCCATGGGGGAGGCCGTCAAGGGCTTGGGTAAAAGAGACAGGGAGGAACAGGGACTCAAGGGCGGGGTGGTGCGCCTGATCTACATGTGCGCAATGGCTCTCCCTAAGGGCCAGACCCATGTAGGCCAGATCCAACCACAGACACCCGAAGAAGAGGAGCTAGAGTTGCAGAAACAGGAGTATCAGAAGAAACATGGTGGAATGCGCTTCACCGAGGTACGAGAGCAAGGTGTCCTAGATGTGAATGGAATGAGTACTGACAGCAGTCACAGGACGGAGCAATACTGCTAGACGATGCCGTTCGGGATGTATTCTACAATAGATGTGATCCCCAAGATATAGACAAAGCACTTAAGTTGCTCGGGTCTTTCCCTCCTGGCCCCTTGAATGTTCCCGTCACCTACTCTGCCTTTGAAGAGATCCCAAGCACCTACATTGTTTGCAAGAATGACCGCGCCTTGCCAGTATCGATACAACGGAGGATGATCGCAAATGGGAACTTTGACGTGGAGGAATGTGAGGAAGGCCATTCTCCCTTCCTAAGCAATCCAGGATTCATTGTGGAATGTATTCAACGAGCCGCGAAGGTTGATCATTGAGGCAAGATCGAGGCGGAACGGGAGAGAATGGATTTAGGAGGTCATCCGGAGAACTGGGGGTCCAACTAGAATAAATTAGCATATGCAACACTGATCTGGCTTTGTTTGTAAATCTAAAAGGCTTCCTTAAATAAATGACAATGCTGGAGAACGAAAAGAAAGAGGCGGAGGCACTAATGTTGTTCCGCCCCGAAGGTTCTGCCAAACCCACCGCTCCAGTGTATGTGTATCCCACATCAAAAGTACCGACCTCAAAGGTAGGTAGGTAGGTACGTTAGGTATTCGTAGGTACTTTGTTTGTAATTGCTAGTAAAAGTTTCCGCAATTACAGATCTCGCCTATATTCATCTTTCATGATAATTATAATAGATAATGCAGTTTGTCGACGAAAAAAACCTGCTAGAATTATCTTTTTTCAACTGAAGACAACTAATCTATTTTTCCTCTCCCGCTCTTAATATATATTTGTTTTGTATTATTTCTAACGCCTATGATTGACTTTCGTACAAGTAACAAGGCTACACTACGTAATTAGGTGCTCTAGTGATATTGAGAATATAAGATGGCTCGAACAATATCACAGGCAATTCGATCAACTGGGCTTCATGTCGGAGAAATTCGGGATGATGTCATCCGGCTGTTCCTGCCCACCAAATATCATTTGCCGCTAGAGCCCACACCACCTTTCCACTACATCAAGTATCAGGGTGTGCATTATTGATTCAGTATGCTGGGAATTTTAGATTTCCAAACGACAAAGAAACCACCAGCTCAACCCCAGCGCCGTCAGAATGCCAGTTGCGACCCTTGTCGACGCTCAAAGCGTCGTTGCTTCTTCCCAACTCGACGGGAAGTTGAAAGTGATGCTGTAGCTGTCTGTGCCAATTGTGAGCGCCTGGGAACAAACTGCACACTTAACTTTGCAAAGTCTCGGGCAACCGGTAGACCTAGGAGAAAACAAAAGCATCATGACAATTCGAATAACTTCGACCAGCTAAGAGGGCTTGATGGTTCCACCCGTGCTCTGGGAAACCCCGTCCTCACTTTGAATGCTGCGTATCAGCCTGAAGCTCATCATACAACTTCTCATGACGCGTGGGAACCCTGGCTTGAACTAAGTTTTGATGATTTCTTGAACGACGACGCCCTATGTCTTGAAGAAAACAGCTTAGATGCCCAAACCCATTCTCTTGCACCTGATCTTCAACTTGCTACGGCACCACAATTGGATATCCAGTGCCCTATTCCTTCTAGTGGCTGTAACGTGAGACACAATAATTCTCAGTACCAGGTCGCATCCACCGCTAGGATTTCACCAAACAGTCCAGTTTCCTTGTTAAATTCGGGATTGAACTCCCAGATTCTTGAGGACCGTCTTGTACGGATATATGAGGTAATTGTAACAGGATCGTCTTCGAGGTTCTTGCATCATACATGTAACCTGTATGCATCGCGAAGTCCTTATCGATTGCAACGGGAAGAATCTACGTTCTCGGATCTACAGAAAACAGCAACTTCCCTAGGCGCTGTTTCCTCTGCCCTTCCTGCTCTAGAAACGAGCGAAAAAGGCCTAGTACAGTCTAGTGTTCTTCGCGATGGGGTATACACACAATCTCTTCAGGGGCCGGAAGAGGTTGACCCTAAGATGACAGTACTGGGTGCTATCCGTTTTCTCGATCATTTCGGCCACCTTTATGGCAATCGAATGGGAGTCACTGCCCGAAGAAAGTCGGATGCAGCGCTAAAAGCCGTCTTGAAGGCCTTTACGTTACAGTGGCTTCCTGTGACACCTGCAATATTTGAATGTGGTCCTTCGGCGAGTCAATACTTATCCAAACGGACGCAGGATGGAAGGCAGCTGATCCAGAACACACAACAAGATGCCTTTGTTGAAGCCTGGTTCATCGCAAAGTCTCTTTTAAAGGACGCGGCTGATGTTGAATCTTTCCGAGTTGTCTCTGCGATGCTGATGTTTGATGGTATCGCTATTCCCGCTAAGGCACATGTAGGGTTAAATGATTTCACTTTAAAGCACGAATTGCTTGATACCGCCTTACGAAAACTGTGCTATTTAAATGACTTGGTTCAATCACATTGCGACAGCCTTGGACCCTCGTCGACATATGTTGCCCTTCTGAAGGCTAGCTTGAGTGTTGTCCGCTGGGGTGCCTACGTCCGTGATACAGGGGCAGCCCTAACAGAAAATCGAACATGTAAGCTCCCGGATATTTTGAATCTCAATGAAGGTATTTAATCCCGCATGCTTTACAAAAATCTTAATGGGATCCTAGCTAAACGTGGGTAGGGCCGTCTAATTACCCGGAGGTGAAAGGCAACGTCGCAGGAATATGTCGCAGAGGATTTGCCGAGGCCTTCTCAGTCTGGCGGCAAATAATCAAAGTCAGAAGCGCTATCTTAAAACTAAATGATACCTCATCGCAGTTCTTCTCTGATACTGTGAAAACTATCACGTTGATATTAAGTGCTGTTGATGGACTTAACCAATGGTTTCGCCCTTTCATGTCTGATTGCATGAATAACTTTAAAAACCTCTCTATGAGCTCAAGGATGTTTTCTGGTACGTTAACCTACTAATTTTGCCGTATATACATACTTAAGGAGCCTACTATAGTTTCCTTTGCGATGGTTTGGGACCTGGGCATTTTCACCCTTGCTGAAACACTGAAACCACTGATGGGTAAATTTCAGAACTGCCCCCAGTTGGATGTTTTGAATATGGAAACGTATTTCCAGGAAGCAATTTCATCAACTGTGCGCACGGCCGAGTGCGTACTGACTGTCAGGCCAGAGGAGACGCTAATGAACCTTCAAAATGGCTTTACTGCTGAAGCATCTATATTCAGCTACCATATTACACCTGGTTTAATGATTACGGCCTTAGAAAAGGCTATTGAAATGATCGTCAGTAATATGTCTAACGCACCACCCAATTTGGAAACCTCAGCAGGGGGCAAAATGCAAATACCGAGGCTAGATGGAGCCTGGGATCGACAGATTGACATACTCATGAAGGCCCTTCTTTCATTTGACGTCACTGTTGGAGGATCTGAATCCCTAAAGACTTCTCTTCAATATCTCTTGCAAAGATATGGAGATATCTTGTCGGAGTGCTGGTCTTCCGACTTTGAGACATGATATTACCTGATATCTCGCATGTCAGCTGATTATGCTTAGCTGGTCGTGTTACCACACCACATACGGACCCAACAGGATGGTTGCGGGTATACGGAATCCATCTACCCAGCTAGCAAAGGAATAATCGTACTTCAGGTGTCGACTCCAATCCACCCTCATTTCTATGACTTTTTGTCAATGAAAAGACTCTACAAGATGCATTCACTAGTCTTGTTACTGACTTTTTCATTTCCCAACTAGCTGGGCTGAAGCGATTATGATCTGGGAGCGAGGATAACACCTTGTGGTTCAATAACGGGCTTGGAACTATTACGCTTTGTAGCCTGCAAGTCGGAGGAAAGACGTATCTCGCTTGAAACTCTCGAAAATTGCGACCCTAATTTAATTATGGTAATTAGTCAAATGAAGATCTGGGCAAGGTTTTTCTGACCATTTGCTCTAAGGCATAGAGGAAACTTGGAAGCTGCTCAACTTCAAACCGTCTGGTCTATTATGAATCTTGAGTTTGGAGACTATACGACTAAAGCCAGGCTCACTTCCGCTTTTAAGTTACTAGAATAATATAGCACACAGCAGTACTCCCAACTTATGCAAATTTCATTATAGGTAAATATCTGGACAAATAATAAAAATATCAACCTTGAAACCAATGTGCTAACAAATAAATATCATGGATGCAAAAAGCCCATATCCTTCCAGCTCTTGATGAACAATCTTGCAGTATCAATGCTTACGGGCCCCATATTTCTTAGCGTCCTTGAATGCTCGCGAGACCTCTTGGTCTCTAATAGCAATCCACCACATGACATGCGGATGAAGTTATCATCAATGAAATCTATGAGAAGTATGGCGGGATTGTCTCCCTCTGGTCCCTCGACCTGTCGCGGATAATCCTTAATTTGTTGCACCCACATGTGAAAAGGCACGATATTCGCCGTCGGAATATTCAAGGCGTTGGCTAAGATCGGAATCATCTGCTTCCATGGTTGCCGAACGGGATTGTCAATGTGATAGATGGGGTGCAGGGGCTTCTCCTCCGGAAGTGAGATTAAATCGACAAGAGTGCTGGCGACAACATCTACTGGCGTCCATGAAAGAACCCCATCGAAATCAGGTAGAGAATTGAGTGTCTGGGCGGACTTGATCAAGAATGAGAAGTGCTCCATTGGGTTCCAGTATCCGCTGATACTTGAGCCCGCTACCTGCCCAAGACGTACTACCGTAGCTCGGAACTTGTTAGGGTAGTTATGCAGCGTTGCATCAATCATCCGCTCACATACATACTTCGCATCCCCATAACCTGTTGGCAATACGGATTCAATTGTCATGCGCTCCTCAGGGACAGCTGCCTGCCCTGTGCAGACAGGCCAATGTCCTACGGTCGCGATAGAAGAGATGAATTGGAAGCACACCTTGCCACTCCGCTGATCGGATATCGCGCATGCGAGATCAAGTAAGTTCCTCATAATCCGGAATTGAGGCTCAAAGTTCTTGATGGGCCATCGGGCATTCATTAGCCATGCATTGTGAACAATATGTGTGACTTGGTTTAGTAGACTCTGGTATTCATCAGTAGAAAGGCCTAGGCTAGGTTTCCACATGTCGGTTTCAATTATTTGAAGCTTGTTGAGGGCGTTGTCGGATAGGAAGATTCCCTTCTGCAGGAGAGCGTGATGTTGACGCTCAAGAGGGACCTGTCGGCTGCGTCGATTGAGACATATCACTCCAGTTACTTCTGGCAGTGACGCAAATGCAGCGACAAGGTGACATCCCAAACTCCCAGTGGCACCGGTAACAAGGACATGCATTCCTTTAGGGCTATGAGCAACGGATCCAACTGTAGGATGACTGTCAACGGCTGATCCGAAGCCGTCCGTCATTTGTTGTACATATCTATCAACGGCTGCTTGTCGAGCTGCATAGTCAGCCGATGAAATCTTTACTGGCTGAGGGAGTTGTAGTCGCTCGTACCTTCCACCCGATGCGAATGCAATAATAAGCTTCTCCAGCCTGTTTTCGGATCTCATGCCATCAGTCCAATCAACGTGACCATATCCAACGTCCTGTAGGTCTTTCTCCCAGCGGGATTCATGTGTGACGGCATGTGTGCGTCCGTCGTCGAAGTACCACCAACCCGCAAAGAGACCAAAGATAATATCCACCCAGTATAGTGTGCCTGTCATCTCCAACATCATGAGCAATCCATCTGGTCTTAAAGCCTTGCGGATGTTCTTGGTTGATTCCTGCAGACTGTGTGTAGCATGAACGGCGTTGCTTGCGATGATAATATGCTGAGAGCCAGCAAGATCATCTGCTGGCATCTTTTCAATATCGTGGGTGCGGAATTTCATGAACGGATAGTCCTTTGAGAATTTCTTGCGCGCAGCAGCCACAAATGATGGCGCAAGGTCGGTGAATGTGTATTCGACTGGGATGTTTAACTTGCCTAATAGTGGGACGAGCCACTTGGTGGTTCCTCCGGTCCCCGCGCCCATCTCAAGAATTTTGATGGGGCCCTGATTCATGTCGAGTTTCGAAGTCAGCCGCTCTAGAAATTCTTCCATCTGTCTGTAGAACAGCCGGTTGATAGGCCAATCTCCATAGAGCTTTGACACAAGGTCTCTTCCGCTCTGTGTGCCAAAAATGAGCTTGATACCGTCAGTTTCACCGCGTAGTACTTCAGCCAGATGCGATCCAGTGTATAGCGCCAGTTTGTTAGCGGAATTCTGGTCAGGGAAGCGAGAAAGGAGCTCCTCGAATATTTCTGTACTAGCTGCTGGGGCCGGTAGTGCTGTGCGAGTAATGGTATCACCATCGATATTGATGAGATTTGCATCCTCGAGCATCTTGTAGAGATAATCGACTAAGCGAGTATGCTCCTTCGGGTGCGAGATGCGTGTAAACCTCTGCCCAGCACTGGCACTACGCATCGGAACTCCAAGCTGGTCAAACGCTTCGAGTACGAGGGCGATACACATCTTATCCTGGAGAGGAAGAACAGTCTCGACATACTCCGTCTGCGCATACTCGGCAATTCTGTCATCTGTCAAGCGTTTTGTCTCATTGAACGCTCCCATTACCGTGTCGAAGGGGAGACTCAGACCACCGATCGAACCGCCTAGGAAATCTTCGAGAGATTTATCCAAGTCGGGGGACTCATCTGCTGGTGTACTTGGAGAAGTATAGCCGGAGGACTTATCGTCGCCATCTGCTGACTCGTATGAACTCTGTTCGCCACTGTCCGAGGAATAGCCCGAAATATCACCAACCGCTTTTCGCACACACTTGAGAAGACTCGGAATGTCGGTCACTTGCAGGAGATCGCTCTCTGAGAGTGTGATTTCGAATGCCTTTTCAATCTCATGTGCCATTTCCATGCCCATGAGAGAGTCGATCCCAAGATCTGCCAGATCGCTATCGTCTTTGATTTCCGCTAGTTCGAGACCGGAGAGTTCGGCTAATATGGCCTTAACCTTTTGCGTAATTTCTGCTGTTCTGGAGGGCTCCTCTCTGACCTTGCTAGGTCTTGACGGCCTCTCACACGGAGCGATGACAGAGAGCGCGGGTGTCACCGTGGACTGTGTAGTAGCGAAGAGATCTACGGTGAAAGGCCCGGGCGGAGGGGCAAGATCTTGACTGACAGCCTGCGAGTCATTGACAGTAAGGCGAGAGAGCAGCTTGCTCATCGAAGCTTTGGCAATCTTCACATAGCTAATACCTAGAATGACCTCAACTAAGGCACCGGTTATAGGGTCAAAGACAAAGACATCAGTGAGGAATGCCTTATCTGAAGGGCGATGATGTGTCGCAAGAACGTGATATGACTCCGGACGAGGCTCTTCCGGTCGAAGCTTGGGGGACCTCATCCACTGTTCGATTCCATTCGCGATGAACATATCAGATGAGACTCGATCTGTCATGCAATTTACGAAAATCCCCCCAACCTGACAGAAGTTGTCACCCAAATGACCATCGAGCCAGGATTCAGGGTTATATTTCTTGACCACACGCCCTGCAGATTGATTCCCTTTGCTGACAAGTTTCTGGACACCCCGGTAATCATCACCGTAGTCGACGATCTCAGCGAACATTTTGTAGATGGTTCTGTTTTGCAAGATTTCGTCAACTTCGCCACTTCGAAGTAGTTCTAAGCAGCGCTGGTGGCTAAAATGTCGCTCTAAGCGAGCAAATTCACATTTGAACGCCGTGTCATTGATCGAACGGAAGACAATTTTACCGGTCGTGTGGACTGTCTTGGACAAACCGCTTTGAATGTCGTCGCTGAACACGTTGAATTCCCAGGATATACTTTCGGCTGCTGCATTCTTAGTAGTAACCTCGATCCACACGGCTCGAGATGGATTGATGCAAATTGGGGCTAGGTTTTCGACGGCATGGACTTGAGGCTCAAGCATAGCAGTGGCGAAATCGGGTCTGATACTGCGGACTGCCTCAATAGCCATATCGAGTTGTATTGTAGCGGGACATATCGGGGCTGTTTGGGCAATAATGTGGCCTCGGATAAGTTTTTCGTACTTGGGAATCATGGTGTTGACGCGGAACTTAGCTTGGCGTTTGTTGCTGTCCTCGTATCCGATGAAGGTAAGTAGGGTATCAGGGAGAGCGGTCTCCTTTGACTTTGTGTCCTCCAAAGGTGCCGCAATAAGCTTGGGAGGCTCCTTGAGCTCTGTCCAATGCCGAGAATTCTCAAACTGGTATGGCGGTAGCAAGAGAGGAACATATTCCTTCGTCTGCGCCGACTGGTGAGCCCAGAAATGGACGGAGGAGCCTGCCTTCCAGAGATTAAGTGTAGCATCTGCGAGATTGTTCCACCCATTTTGGTTTGTGACATTGATTGCCTGGAAGTGTGACCCACTAGGGTTACCAAGCGCACGACTTGCCATGTTTGTGATTGTGGAGTTAGATCCAGCTTCTAAAAAGATGGCTTCTGGATACTTCTTTGCCAGTCGTTGAATCGCATGATTGAAGAAGACCGGGGAGCGGATGTGATCGACTACAAATCTCGGTGCAAGTCGCCCCTCTGCATGGACCTCTGTTGCCCTTTCTACAGGAATAACCGCATCGTGGAACTTCAATTCCTGGACATTCTCATGGAGACGTTCAAGAAGGGGGTCGAGAAGGGCGCAGTGGAAAGCATTTGTGACGTTGAGTCTTTTGTTCTTAATAGATGAAAACCCAGGCGTTTCTAAGGTCTGTGAAACCGCATCGATTGCAGCCGTTGCGCCTGCAAGGGTGAAACTCCTTGGACCATTATAGCACGCAATGGAAGCAGGTGAGAGGAGGTCCCCACACGTTTTGTTAGATGTTGTAAGTAACTTTTCCACATCATTGAGATCGGCCTCTACTGCTATCATGGCACCCTTATCAGGCCCCCAAGCATCCCTGATGAGTGTTGCACGAGCTATTATCATTTTAATCGTATCCTCTAGAGACAGGATTTGGGATATGCAGAGGGAGGTCAGCTCGCCAAAACTATGACCAACTAGTGCCACTGGTTGGATGCCGGAGTCAATCCAGCTACGTGCACAGGCATATTGCATGGCAAAAAGAATAAGCTGCAACTGGACGGTATCTTTGATAGGCGTGGTTTCGAATATACGTGGAAATATGCTAGTAGCGCCAAGTGACCGTGAAACTGCATCGACAGTGTTCAGGTGTTTGCGGAAAATGGCCGTCTTGTCATACACTGTCTTATCCAAGCCAACAAAAGTCGAGACCTGCCCACCAAAGCAGAGAACGACTGGTTTTGCCTTGGGAAGAGAGATTGACGTGATAGCAGAATCGCCTTTCTCGTATGCGACAAGTTTCTGCTGCAATTCTTCTATTGTCTTGACAGCAAAAAATACCGTTCGATCTAACTGACGATTGCTCTGCCGATTCAAGTTGAAGGAGACATTAGGTAAGGTCAAGTCGTGAGTTAGGAAGTGGCTACGTCCTAGATATCGCGAAAAGATCTTTGCGTATCGGTGTAGACTCTGATCATCGAGACCGCACAATCGGAATGGATACTTCAGGCCGGCACCCTCTGTGATGGGCGTGCTGCTGGAAGAGGGTGGCTGGGTAATAACCATGGAGGCGTTCGAGCCGGAGGCCCCATAGTTATTTATGAGTGCTGCTCGGAAATCCGCATCCCAGCTCTGCACCTTGGTGGGAATCACCATTTTGTCCGCAGGGGTCGCTTTGATAGCAGGGTTGATAGTGGTGTAGCTGGCTTGGGGCGGAATCTTGGCCTTCTGGAGCATGAGAAGGACCTTGATCAGGGAGACAATACCAGAAGTGCACTCAATATGTCCAACCAGACCCTTGACGGAGCTAAGGGCCAGGGTTTTGTTACGAGCAGATCCCCCAAGCACTGAACGAATACTATCATACTCTGCAGGGTCACCAACAGCTGTCCCAGTACCATGAGCCTCAACAACAGATACGTCGGCTGGTTGAAGACGGGATTGTTTCACAACAACACGGAACAGGTCAGAAAGGGAGGGCACATTGGGGACAAAGATAGGGGTGCAGTTTTGGTTCTGTTGGACTGCAGTCGCAGCGATAACCCCAAATACTTGATCTCCATCATCAATCGCAGCAGATAGCTTTTTGAGGAATACGGTTGCGATACCTTCACCTCTGCAATAGCCATCCGCTTTGATATCGAACGGTTTGCATTGACCTGTTGTGCTGAGGAAAGATGCACCCGCAAGGTTCTGGAACCATAATGGGTTGGTCATGACATGAGTACCACCAGCAAGCGCCGCAGTGCATTCCCCTGTAATGATCGCCTTACATGCTTGATGTATTGCGACTGCCGAAGAGGAGCAAGCGGTATCAATCGTCAAGCCAGGTCCTGTCCAACCAAAGAAATGACTGACCTTGCCTGCAATAAACCCTTGCAAGTTTCCAGTCGCAGAGAAAGCATTCGGGGCGTGGCAAGCAATATTATTTTCATAATCACAAGCACAGACACCCACGTAGCAGCCTACACGTTTGTCTGGATCAGGCGAATGGAAATATCCTGACTGCTCAACTGCTTGGTACGCTATCTGAAGAAGATGACGTTGCTGGGGATCCATAGTGGCGCTCTCACGAGGACTTTTCTTGAAAAACTTGTGGTCAAATTGATCATGGCCGTCAATGAAGTTGCCAAACCACTTTCGTTTCTTATCAACGTCACGGAAGACGGTTTCGAAACCGAACCGCTCCTTAGGGACCTCCTTGTGTTGCGACTTTCCGGAGCATAGTAGATCCCAGAAGTCCTCGAGATTATCTGCACCAGCCACCTTGCAAGACATTCCGACTACAGCAATGTCATTTCCAGAATATCTGTACCTCCCCTTCCGGACCGATTCGAGATCCGATACGTAAACGACCTGGTCGACTAGCCCGCGCATAAGTGACGGTGGTATACATTTTTCGGATCCAAAAGAATAAATCATCGTCTCTTTGTCTATCGAACTTGCTTCACGGATCTTCGTAAATGTCTGGAACCACTGGGGTGGCTCCACAAGAATAGAACGCAGGGCATGGTGGTGTAGGGGTTCCTCCTGAATGTAGTCACCAGTGGCGTTGGAGCGAGTAGGGAACGCTAATTTGGATCCATGTGGAAGATGGAAATCGGGGTGAGTATCACAGAACTGTATAAGCGCTGCCAACTGCTCCCGGTGACATTCGGCATGAAAACGCCCATTCAAGCCAACTTCCGCGACAATCAGTCCAGTAGAGCGTAGCTGTTTCTGAAGTTCAGCGATTGCCGAGGACGGAGTGGTGATTGTGGCCCGGTCGTCATCGTAATGAACTGAGATATATGTCTTCGACTTATTAGCTCGATGATTTAACAATGATGAACAATGAAATGAGTGGATTCTTACCTCCGGGAAGTTACTGAAGAGGCTCTGTGCCTCTTCAAGCTTCTCCACCAAGTTCCAGGCTGCTGTGAGAGACTTGCTTGTGCCCAGACTAGAGCCCGTATTTTGTGCGTCTACTACCAGACCAATAAGTAGACCAAGTCTCACTGCCACAGCGGCATATTGTCGAAACTGTGCCTTATTCATGGAACTTGAGATAGCGAAGGCGCTCAAGAGTCCTGTGCAGAATCCCAAAGTCTCTCTGTTCTCATGTGCTACCATATAAGGATCAATTTGGCCATCGAGTTCGGGGTTGACATGCTTGAGGAATGAAGAGTACTGAGTGAGCTGAGCGATCACCACGAGGGGAATGAGAAGTGAATTCGGCAATGGGAAAGGAGCAGTGAAAGACTGTCCAGTATGAAACGCATCTTTGAGATTCTCCAGATGGTCAAGTCCCTGAACCGCGTTTAGATGAGGGAACGTGAGGATAATAGACTTATAATAGTACGGAAGACTGTCGATGGCCTCGACTGCCCAGCGGTGCTCTTCGTTCTCGATAACACTCTGTCGGAGCTGAAGAAATGCAGCATGATCGAAGGACAGAGCGAGAGGACCGAAGAGGAGAATTTCAGGGCGCGCCTTGGGGGCTACTTGCCGAATAGTGTCTTGTGCATCAGACATGGTGGAAGAGGCTGTTTGGTATATATTTAATGGGGTAATAAAGGCAAAGAAGCTGTTCAGATATTGTTGAAAATCTGCTTCGAGGGGCTGGTGCGCAATTCGCTTGATCACACTATCTGGGTATATCTGAGATGTGATCTTGTTGGGATGAATGGGAGGTCACTCAGCTGTAGCTGTATCATACGTTTGAAGCAGAGAAATGATGGAAAATTTCATAGACAGGAATATGAATACGCTCTGGATCAGTTATAGAGTCTATATATAATAATAAAAAAAAAAAAACAAAGACCAATGAGAGAGTACTGTCCGAATTTATCCAGAAGGAGAGAGCTTGTTGAGAAGTTGGAGGGAGATATTTCAAGTCAAAAAAACAGGTGAGAAGATGCTGCACCCTAAGGACCATAATATACATTCGTATTCCCTTCAGTCTCAATAGACGATAGATGAGAGTTGATGCTAAATGACCAGTTAGTTAGGGTTCAGCCGCACGGAATTTTTAGCACATGTAACGCTGTGTCGCAGGTCGAGCCACCAAACACGGCTCGAGAATTAGAATGGAGAAACGAAATTACTGTGTATACCCGAGCCGATCTGAAAGTGCAAAATAATAATAATGAAAAAAGGGTACACTCAAAATCATGTCCAATATCCCATCTCTTAGCTTGGTGTGCAACCGAGGGATGGCAATCACAGCCTCCATCAAGATTCTACCTGTTAGGATCAAAGTAGAATAGAGCGTGTTTCACAACACGAGCCTATTCCCAGTTAAGTGTATCAAGAGTACAGTGGGAGGAAACTCCGCAAAATACTAGTTCTACATGTTGTTTCTCCGTGGGACAAGGTTTGACAAGAACGAGTTATGTCTGCACTTCGCCACAGGATAAGCAGTGCAAAATGTGGGGAGAACAGGTGGTTACTCTGGTTTATTTTCTCCGATTGGAGTATATCATAGAGCTGGTAGGGTAACTTAGGTACGGTACGTAGGTACTATACATACCTATCTGGTCTAGCTAGCAACTTGTGGGCATGTTTAGGGGTCCTATAAGGCGGCTACTATTGATGCACTACATAGATGGATCGTTCATACTTTAGTGATAACCTTTCAACCAGAGTACAAGTGGATATCTGAGTCTCATAAGCCTCTCGCTAAGCTTTCCTATACTTTTGATGGGCGCCTGGACTAAGGTTTAGGACATAAATAGCCACCTTAAACCAGGGGTATGAAAAACCACATTTTTCCTCCATATCGTTCACCTATCACGCCAAAAAGCCAAATAATATTCTTAGCTCGCTATAAACGGCCATAACTGTTCTCCATGCAGTGGAAAAACAATAAGCGGCGACTAGAGTCCCACCGTAATGTTCCTATTTTTACTGCTCGGAAGCTGAGAAACTCCGCTGACACAAACACCATTTCCTGAGATTGTTCGGACCAGGCTATGGTGATTCGTGCCAATTTATCGTTTTTGTAACAATAAAGTTACACTCACTCAGGCACAGAGTCTTTCATATACCCCTCCTCATTAGAGAATAATATACTTTATGGAGAACCCCACTGTGCTTTATGCCTAGAATAACATCGGAATGCTTAGCACCATCACCAGGTTTCCTCAAGTGCAATCCGTTTACCCTCTAGTTTCAATTCCACCATTCACCCACTTTATATCAAAATTATCTTTTGCTCGCTACATAATAAACAGACCATTAAGAAGAAGGTATTCACGTCAATCTACCAGAATGCCAGGGACAATTCCAGAAAAACAGCCCCTCGAGGTCGCCGTTATCGGAGGCGGTATCGTTGGAATTGTCCTCGCAGTAGGACTCCTTCGACAGAATGTCAAAGTCAAACTCTTTGAGCAGGCTCAGGGATTCCGCGAAATAGGAGCCGGAATAGCATTCACCGCGAACGCGATCCGCTGCATGGAAAAGATTGATCCTGCGATTGTAACTGCCCTGAGATCAAGCGGATCAGTCGCCACATCAAATGGGGATGAGGAAGATCCCAATGATTACCTTCGCTGGATTGACGGGTACAATCAGCACCGAGAGGACGATCCATACTACCAACGGATGCTTTACAAGATAGATGCTGGGTACCGCGGCTTTGAGGGCTGTCGACGGGACCAGTTTTTGGAAGCCTTGGTGAAGGTTGTCCCGCCTGATGTAATTGAGTGTCGGAAGCGTTTGGAAAGTATTGAAGAAAGGAGCATTGAGGAGAAAATTCTCCTTAGATTCGTGGATGGAACCATAGCGGAAGCTGATGCTGGTATGTGTTCCCGGCTGAATAGGTTAGGAGGGATAGATGAATTTTAAGCGGCTAATATATATAATCTGGCTATCGCACTCCGCTAGTGATTGGATGCGATGGGATTAAATCACGAGTGCGCGAGATTATCTTTGGGGAAGGCAACCCTATCTCGTACCCCCATTATACACACAAGGTGGCCTATCGGGCATTGATTCCAATGGAAAATGCCATCGAAGCACTAGGAGAATACAAGGCTAGGAACCAGCACAATCATGTTGGACCAAACGCACATCTCATTCACTACCCCGTCGCTAATAAGAAGATGATCAATGCCACGGCCTTTGTTTCCGATCCCGAGCTCTGGCCGAACGACAAACAGATGGTTGCCCAGGGCTCACGCCAGGATATTGAAAAGGCGTTCGCCAATTGGAGTCCCTGCGTTCGGAACGTCATTGGCCTATTTCCAGAGCGACTGGAGAAGTGGGCAGTTTTCGATTTGTGGGATTACCCTGTGCCCTTTTATAATCGGGGCAAGCTCTGCCTCGCCGGTGATGCTGCCCATGCCACGAGTCCTCACCATGGGGCAGGAGCCTGTATTGGGATTGAAGACGCCTTGTGTCTCTCTACGCTGATGAAGCAGGTCAACATCTCTGTTGGAGACAATCTTGTCTCTAAGGGAGAGGCTTTAGCTGCGGCGTTTGCGGTTTTCAACACGTTGAGACGTACCCGGAGCCAGTGGCTGGTAAACAGTAGCCGGAGAGTGTGTGATTTTTATCATCAGCCGGAATGGGCTGATGAGACAAAATGGATCAAGGCAGAAACTTGTTTTGAGGAGCTCAAAGATCGATCCTACAAGATATGGCATTTTGACTTTGAAGGGATGGTGAAAGAGACACTGAAAATGTATTCGGAGAGGGAAAGCCAGTTGCAGGAGGTCTCTTCTCAGGGCTGCTCGGAGGCATAGGACAGGCATGGGGATATTCATGTCTGACAATTGGTATTGAAGTCGACATTGCTGTAGATGAATTTTCAAGACATTTCAATTTCCGACCACGAATATATGAGAATGAGAGTCTCCTATGGTGAAGCAAATTCTAGAGGAGTAGCCCCGCCCAGATAATCATACAACCGCCAGCAAAATATTGTTTATCAACTTGCTGGGGCTAGTAGGAATATTTGTTAGTTATCAGACGACTGGAAAAAAGGCAATGCTACCACTACTCACCTTGGCGAAAAGCAAAGCATGGCCAATTCCCATTTCTGCCGCAATCCATGCCAGACATTTCCGGAAATACTCGCGCATTTCCAGCGGTACTACAGAAAGCTGGGATGCGATGTACAAGGGATGCAAGAGAAGTGGTCCACCAATGGGCCTTCCGGGATTCTTCATTTGAGCGTTTGATCCTTTCCGGGAAACGAAACCTTGTAGATTCTCAGTAAGATGATATGGGATTGAGGCGATGACATCATCCATGAGATGAATAGCCTCGCGACGATATTGCTCATGATCTGCAGCATTCTCGAGTATGTCAGATAATCTCAGGATAAGGTTAAGCAGGAAACACCGGGCAATGCGGGAGATATTCCAGACGCTCGCAACATAGAGATCAAAGTATGTGTGAACATGCCCTGGCCAGCGACCCACCTCTGGACTATGCTGGGCTGAGGTTTGGGGTACAGATCCAATGGAAATGGGTTTAACATCTTGATTTTGTGTCTTCTGCCACAGCTCTAACTCTTTCTCAAGAGACATCGCCTCGTCCTGAAGAACAAGAAAGTCATATAGGGAGATTGGCACTGGAGAGCCGGAGAAGAGAAGAATTTCTGATTTTTGCAGGATAGAGCCTAGTTTGAGTAATAGGGTATCTAGATTTTGGCTACCACCACCTATGCACGGGGCAGAGAACATGCCACGGTTCTAGAATGGATACGGATATTTAGATTTCGTAAGTTTCATATTACTAGCAAGCTTAGCTTTGATAGATGATGCTACGGCTTACCTGTGTCATGGCATTGATAACCAATGGGTGTCCAGATCGGACAGCCTGCAAAAGAGCCAGAGGGTTGTTTTCAATTTGCATTATTGCAGCCATACCACCCGCGTGCGCATTGTGGTAACCTGGATCGGTATCACCAGCCATAATCATCTGCGATCGACCGGTCAGTGATCCTGTGACCTATGCATAATTTGTTTTCTTGCTTCCCCAACCCCGGCAAAGGAAGAGAAAGAATGAAAATTACCTCGTAGAGCCCGAGAAGAATTGTAATAACCAAAATTTCCGGACTGGTTGCTAAGTCCGGGTTCTGTACTGACTGTGCCAGAGACCCTAGTAAGTCTTGATACAACATTTCAGCCTTTCGAGTCAGGAACGGTCTTGATAGCTTCAAGCCATGACTGGCAAACGCCACTGCCCGACACGCGTTTGCTACCTGGGATTGCAAGCCTTTCTGGTGAACCATTAACTCGAGTCCGCCCAAGAACCCTGGAGAAAAGGCCGGGTTTATAGGGACTACACAGTAGTCATGAAAAAATGCTCGCAGCGCAAAGTCTTCGATATCTCGCTCGGAAACCTCTTTAGGGGGGCCATCCTCAGGCAAGGTATTGGTTCCAGGCACAGGAGCGCGAGGAGATAAACTACATTTGCGCGCCATTGATTTAAACGGTGAGGGGAACGGGAACCACTTGTTCGCCGGGGGAGCCTCAAGTTGCCGGAATATGACATTCCCACGTTCTTCATACCCACGACAGGTTCGTCCGGTCTTCAAACATCGTAGGCATGACTAGGCACAAACAGTTAATACCGATCTACTTTTTTTTGTCCCATCGAAGCCTTGTCGCACCACAGGAAGTCGATCCAGATGGCGGGATAGACCCTACATCAGACAATGCTTACTGGTCAAACTAGAGTGGGCACATACAGGGCGAGTCTCATCACACTATGATTATTAATCGCTTGGTGTCAGTAGTTTCATTCAATGTGATGGTTCGTTTGTCCTCATCAGGCTGGTGGGAGGGGTCAAACCTTTTTCCTCCGATTCTTGCAGGTTTCACAGCCACGAGAGGGACCGAAGTACACCATTAGAACGTTTGACTGAGTTTTTTTTTTTTTTTTTTTTTTTTGGATTTCCTTGCTCGATATTGACTTTTCCTCTCGGGTGCACTGAATGCCCGAGTGTTGAGGTCGTTTGGGGTTGCAGGCTGTGCTGGCTAAAAATGGCGTTGTTTAATGAGCCACGGTAGAGTTAAAAAACGTTTTTGAAGCAAGCAAAAAAGAAAAAACAGTTCGGTGTGATTCAAACTCTAGTCACACATCGCCATCGCATAGTGGACGGATGAACGGATGGCAGCAAACAGCCTTCGGAGGATAAGTAGAAGCGAGACAGGAGAGGGAGGAGAAAAAGACGCGGCTCCCAAACGCAGACTGGATGAAATGGTGAACTCGAGCTAATTTTAGGCGGCAACAAGAGACCTCGAAGATCAGAGACTGCACGGAATACGAGCTTGGGCAAGTCAGCCGCACTAATGGGATTGTCAGGATGGAACGCCATCAGAGTTTCGACCAAATAAGCAAAACAAGGATTATTTTACCTTGATTTGCGGAAATATTATTCTCATTCTCATTGGTACGTATTATACTTTATTGTCCCGCTGCTTTGCAAATACCCCGCGACTTTTTCAAAAATACACCAGGGATAAGTTTACAGCATTGCCACCACTCGCTAACCCTAATCGTGTTGTACGAGGAGACGTCGCCCACGACCCCTGTCGGCAGTTCTATGACTTCTCAGTTTTACGGGACAGGTCTCGCAATATTTATGGCTCATGATGCAGAGTACCTCACGCAGCCAAGCCCCGTCCATCGTATCCTGATTTAGGACATGGGGCTTCGAAGCAGAGCTAAAGACTCACTCCTTGTGCCTGCTCCAGCAAGTATATATAGACACAGTAGTCTCTGTACAACCACATAAACAAATGCCAGCCTATATTGGGTACTACCTACAGCCTAGGTATAATAATTATTAATCTTTCTTTGATACAATGAAGCCCTTTCTTTCTCTTTGGGGCAGTCTCTGCTTGGCTGTTTGTGCACAAGCCAAAGCGAACTCCTGTCACGAAACGTCATGGGATGTCTCCGATCATATCATTATGCGAGATGTAGCCATTATCGGAGGCGGCGCATCTGGCACGTATGCGGCCATCAACCTCAAGGATCGTGGCAAGTCCGTCGTCGTCGTTGAGAAGACGGGACGAATGGGTGGCAATGCAGTCACTTATGAGGATCCTGACACTGGCACGTTCGTCAATTACGGGGTCCAGCTCTACGACAACAGCTCTATTGTGCGAAACTTCTTCAAACGTCTTGAAACACCCCTAGCCGATCTCTCATTCTCCGTGTTTGGCCAGCCTGTCTACGCTGACTTCGAGGAGGGCATTCTACTCAACTTGACTCAGAGCATGCTCGGGGAAGACTATTTTCGCGAATTGAACAAATATCCCTACCTGGAAAATGGCATTAGGCTGCCCGACCCAGTACCCAAAGACCTGCTCCTGCCATGGAGTCAATATCTCAAGAAGTACAACATGACGTACTCTGCCGCTGCTACTCTCGCGCGTCCCGCCGTTGCCGGAAGGCTCTTGAACATCCTATCTCTTTATGTCTTCAATAACCTAAATCATCTCTTGCTCCGCGAGATGCGCGGATCCGCAGTTGTCAATGCGCATCACAACAATGCAGAGCTCTACTCAAATGCTCTGCGCGATCTTGGGGATGACGTCCTCCTCCACTCGACTATCGTTGCTGGGCACCGGGGCAGTCACAAAAATGAGGGCGTCCAACTGATTGTCGAAACTCCCTACGGAAAGAAGCTCATCATCGCCAAGCAACTCCTAGTGGCAATGCCACCTGTTGTGGATAACATGAACTCCTTTGGTCTCGACTCTCATGAGCGAGATGTTCTGTCACAACTGTACGGCCTCCCATACTACGGCGGCGTAGTGAGAAACACGGGTCTCAAGGCCGGATTTAGCTACAGGAACTACGACGACGATACACCGTACAATCTCGCAGAGATCCCCGGTGTGGTGACTTTCAATCCCTCGCCAGTTGATGGGCTGTTCTACTACTGGTATAGCTCCCCACACCCGGTCTCGCAGGAGTATATCGAGCGGGATGCGAGAGACGCCATTAAGACGCTACAGGAACTTACCCACACGCCTACTCAACCTGAGCCTGAGTTTGTCGCTTTCAAAGACTTTGCCCCCTACCAGTTAAGGGCCAATGCGAAAAGCATTAAGAATGGCTTTTATCAAGATATGTACGACCTCCAAGGTTACCGGAACACCTGGTACATCGGGGCCCTCTTTGTAACAGGGTCTAGTCAGGTGTGGGTTAACTTGGCTAAAATGCTTCCTGATATTGTTGCTGCAGTGGATGAGAATCCAGCTGAAAAGTGCTCTGCCGGTTCTCTATAACTTTGTCTTGACCTCTTTGCTTTGGATAGATATGGAAGGTGGTTTATGGAAGATGCAAATATGGATTCGATAACCAACACTTTAGGTAAAAGAGTAACTCCATGCCAATGTAGAATATACTTTCTTTATATCTATCATGAATATCTTTATCTTGAAAAGTTTTCTCCACTTCGGGTACCTGTCTCTTAACTTCCTAATGGCTTGGTCCTTGATCTCTTGTGTTCAGCAACAGTGAAGGCCTTAATTGAAAATAATGAGAGAGTGAAAAAAAAATCCCGTCTATAGAAATAAAAATCGATCTGTGTAACACTGCAAAGGAAAAAGAGAAGGGGGGAAAACAAAAAAAAACAAAGGTATCGAAATAAACCCCAATACATACGAACAAAGAAAGAAAAGAAATATCAAGGAAAGAACATTGCACTTCCACCCCAGATATCCAAAACCCCCGTCTCTCGTGCCATAGAATAAATCTGCCCAACAACAGCCTTAACATCCTTTGTCTTGATGGGGACACGATGTACTCCATCCCACTCAATCACAGAGGTGGCACCCGCATCACAGTAATTCTTGCGAAATTTCCGATGTAAGTCGAGTCCAGGATCTCGCAATCCATGGACATGAATAGTAGGGACCTTCAGAACATGTTCGGTTGAGTCCCAGGGCAAAAAAGGACCGTCGGTAACAGCAGACGGGTGAGCAGCCTCAACCAGACCCAGAGGCATCGGCATATTTGACTCCGGCAGCATCCACACTAACGGCCCTCGACCAGCGATCAAGATGGCGAATCGTAAATCTGGCCGTATTCTTGCGTGTCCTCCTAGTCGGGCTCGCAAGGTCTGTTGGGCGTATAGAATACTGGCTGCAACTTTGGCTCCCTGGCTGAACCCTAGAAGGGCCACCCACTCTCCTGTCGCCCCTTGCATAGTATCATTGTACATCGCTGTGGCGAGTGAAACGTTGATCTGATCCAGGATTTCTTGGGGGCTACGCTCCGGATCTGAGGGTGTCATGCGGAGCCAGGACTTGAAGGGTCCATAGTTTTTGTATACTGATGTGACATCGGAGCCTGGGAGGGCAGGAAATGGTGCTTCAGCGTAGACTAGACGAAAATCCGAGCGGAGGGAGCGCTCCAGGACGCGGCATTGCATTCGAAAGATACGGGCATTGGTTCCTCCACCGTGGAGGCAGAGGATTCGAGGGAGATGGAGGGTGGAATCTCCCTCCACCTGGTTGGTTTCAATGGCCATGAGATATTCAATATCTAGGTAGGGATAATGCAGTAAAACTGGATTTCTAAGGTAACTGTCTCTCTCACATTTTCCCTCTCAATCTCTTACGCATCTCATGAATCTACTCCCCATTTAATAAGGGTCCTCGCATCGCTACTACGCTGACATGGCAAGTGAGGTATCCTCAGCAATACGATATCTCCCGACTGTTTCAACCAGAGATCTATATTAACTCAACCATACACTGCCTCCCCAGAGTATATAGCACTGTTATCACTATGTGTCTTCTCAGTAGTGGGGTGAATACTCCGAGCTGTCTGCGGCTCGGAGATTCTCGGTCGCGGGGTTTCTTTCTCACGAGTAAAAAGCTATTCTAGCTAGTTATCTGCCCCAAGGTGTCTTTAGGCATATTTGAACTAAGTTTTCATTCTCGTATTCACTCTCTGCACGTTCATTATGGTGTGGCTGAGGGCGGGGGAGCTCAGTGTATAGGTAGCTAAGATAATATATATTCCTATCTATCCCGCACGCGGCACGGAGGACTCACGACAGGACGACATCCTTCACCTATAGTCCGGTAATATAAAATTCTAACCTACGACTAGGGTCTAGACAGGGGATTCATTATAATCATACATCATTATTGAGTAATCGACTGGCTTTCCCCACCATCGAGAGAAATTACGTCCCGCTGGCTCATATTCCCAGTCAAGTCCGGCGAATCTCGGTGTTTAGCGGGAAACTCACCTAATTTGGAAAAAATCCCGAAAGGGGTTTATTTTCCTGCTGCCTTCAGACAGAAAGAGAAAGTGAAAGTGAAAGAGACTCAGAATTCGCAATCATGCATAAACAGATAGATATAAGCCCCTTTGCCGACCGTGGGAATGTCGCCCTGATCATCTATCGAGCTTCTGTCTTCGCTCCTACCCTCCTCCTCCCTCCAACTCCGGATACGCGCGAAATGGAAGAACTTCGACGTCAAGCGATCGATCGAGCCATGGAGTATAGCTTTGGCAAGCCGGTTGATCCCGAGTCTAGACGCCCTAGCATTGCTGGGAGCGAAGTGTCGGATCGTCCTAGGGAGCCAAGCTTGGAAATGACCACCCCTCTCAAGGGTCCCCCTCCTCCACCCAACGGCGGCTTAATAGCGTGGCTACACGTTGTTGGTGGTTTTAGTCTCTTTTTCAATACCTGGGGTATTCTGAACGCGTTTGGGGTCTTTCAAACTTACTACGAGTCCGGTGTGCTCTTTGAAAAATCATCCTCCGACATCTCCTGGATAGGCTCTATTCAAGCGTCCCTGTTGCTCCTGGTCGGCTTTTTTACGGGTCCCATTTACGATCGGGGATACCTGCGCATCCTACTTATTGTAGGGAGCCTTTTCATAGTGTTAGGACACATGATGCTGAGTCTTTGTCATAACTTCGTTCAAGTGATTCTCGCACAAGGTTTCTGCGTTGGATTGGGTGCAGGGTGTCTCTTTGTCCCTTGCGTCGCAGTGTTGCCCACCTACTTCAGTACGAGACTCGGTCTGGCTCTAGGCCTGGCGGTCTCTGGCTCTTCTCTTGGCGGCGTCATCTATCCTATTGTCCTAAATCAGCTCATCGGCCCCCTTGGGTTCGCCTGGTCTGTCAGAATCATCGGGTTCATCGCGTTCGGAACCCTCATCGTCCCAATCGCGGTGATGAAACAGCGCATCAAGCCACCCAGGGCCAGAGCTCTCATTGACTGGTCCGCATTCAAGGACATGCCGTACATGATGTTTGTTTTCGCGTCACTCATCGCTTTCATGGGCCTTTTCGTCCTCTTTTTCTACATCTCTTTTTTCGGTGCGGAGCGTCGTATCACCGACCCTCGCATGGCCTTCTACCTGGTCCCAATTCTCAATGCCGCATCCTGCTTCGGTCGGACCATCCCTAATGCCATTGCAGATAAAACAGGTCCCTTCAACCTCATTGGACCCTGTTGTATCATTGTTGGTGCTTTAATGCTCTGTTTAATGGTGGTCACCACGGAAGCTGTCCTCATCGTTATCACTGCACTTTCCGGCTTCTTCAGCGGTGCCTTGATCAGTCTTCCTCCCCTCTGCTTCGTCGCCTTAACCCAGGATAAGACAAAAATTGGGACAAGAATTGGGATGGGTTTTGGTATAATGGGGCTCGGAGTGCTCGCTGGTGGCCCTGTCGCAGGTCAGATCTTGTCCCATTCCGTTCCCGATTCCATGTATTGGAAAGGAGTGTGGGCTTTTGGTGGAGGTGCTGCCGCTCTCGCTGGACTCATGTATGTGGCTTTGAGGGTGGCTCGTTATGGATTCTCTCTGAGAGTCAAGGCATAATTGTAAGGGGGGTGTAGGATAAACATGACTTTACGACCAAGTTTCTTTCTTTCTTCCTCATCTTCTGTCTTTTCCCTTTATGTACAACGACAACATTGGGCAGCAAATCAATAGACGGTGGACTAATGAAAAAGATGCTAGAGGTTTTGCATCCCTTTTCTTCTTAATCCTTTCGCCCAACCTCAGCTACTAATAAATTATAAGAAATTACTTACTTTACATTGCCATACGGATGCGAGCCCAAATGCAATAGCCAAGGCCATAATGAAATTTGCAAGACGTAATATAGATTTATTCTCTATGAGTTGAGTCTGTATAGAGCGCGTTTACTGCTTTAACTGCCTCGTAGATAACCAAAATAATCATCTCAGTTCCAGTCACTAGGTACTCTCCGCTCTCCATAACTCATTGAGATAGGACACATCCCTCCAATAAAGTATACCCTAAACGTACCCTCTGCCTAGAGAGGCTTCCTCAAAGCACACCGAAAAGGCGTAATGACTGCTGCCGCGGGTTCCCAAAACCCAACCTTAGAATAAGGATCATTACGTATAATCTCACGAACTTCCTCCTCGCTGCCAGCTCGGATACACATCACGCTACCTGTAATAGCCAGATCGTCCTCGGCACTCTTAGGATGCCGTGCGAGAGATGGTCCGCCCCAGACTAGGATGCCCGCTTCGATCAACGGCTTGTTGTGGGTGAGATGAGCTGGTCGGGTATTGATGCGGCTTTCGAGGTCATTTGCATTGGCAGGAGTTTGCACCAGCCAGTCATATAGTTGGCTCATTGTCACAAAGGTGGGGGATGAAGGATGGAGGGGCTTGATGGGTGTTAGTGGACATTCAATTGCTTGCTTAAGGCCCAGCAATGAAAGAAGATAGAAATACAGAGAGAGAAAGAAAGAAAGAAACTATGAAAAGGGAAACTAACCTGCTTGACTTGCTTACTGTAAAGGTGGTTGTATGGATGGGCTAGGCAAAAGATGTGTTCTTCTCAATTGCTAGTGTGATGAGGGAATGTCCTGGAAAGGGCCAGAGAATGATTCACTATTTCAAGGGCTAGAACCAAGTTATTTACGTTTTTTCTATGCTATTTTTGCTTTGATCTTTTTTTAATTAGGTTTTTTTTTTGTCTCCCGACATTCTTTTTTTGGGTCAGTGAAACAAGATCCCCCGAGGCTCGTATTCTGGGTTTCTCCGAGTGACAACCCTCAGTATACTAATGTAGTACGATGCACCCCCAGTGCTACGATATGAGTTACTCCGGGGGCTGAATTATCCCCTGTATGCATACTATTTTGCAAGACGTCTGCCCTGCTTCTCTGAAACATTGCACTACTGAAGGTAAATACCACGTGGGCTGACTCTAATTTGAGAAGCAGGGCGAAGTCGTAAAGGATAGGATGGCTGTAACCCTACTCGTTCTGTCGCATCCAGCTCGGACTTTTTCTTCTTATAGTCATGGGCTGTGTAGAATATCTAGTAAATATGATATCAAGATTTTGTGTTAGGGAATGCCTTGACTCCCTATCCTGACTTTTCCTCCTCTACGGGAAGATTTTAAAAGAGAAATATAGAAAGAAAGAAAAAGGAAATCGTTGAAATTTGCTTCTACCTACTCATCACAGACCCTCCTTCATCATGTCTTCTTCATTCATAGAACGATTTCTCTCATTTCTATTACTCCTCAAAAACTATCTTCTACTCTATCTTCTCCCCCCTCCACCCCCACGCAGCCCTGCTCAGCTTCCAGTGATCATCCTGGGAGCGGGTATGGTAGGCCTAACCCTGGCCCAGGCATTAAAAAAGGCAGGAATTCCATATGAAATTTATGAGCGAGACAGCGCAGCGGATACAGAAAAGGGCCGAGGATGGGCCCTGACGGTCCACTGGGCATTGTCCGCACTCCATGAATGTCTTCCCTGGGAACTATTTAGCCGACTTGAAGGCATCCAGGTCGACCCAAGTCTCAATGATACCCGCCGATTTTGCTTTCTGGATCTCTCCACAGCCGAGCCCAAATATGTCATTCCGCCAAGCAAGCGACTTCGTGTCAATAGGAGACTTCTCGGCGATCTCCTAGGTGAGGGGATCAACATTGCGTATAATAAATCGCTAACGGGATTCCGCACTTTATCCGATAAGGGAGAGAAATTCGTCGAGGTGGCATTTGCAGATGGAACAACAACCCAGGGCTGTCTTCTTGTCGGTACAGATGGTCGAAATAGCAAAACACGACGACTTCTGCTGGGAGACGCGGAAGGAGCATTGAATCAACTCCCTGTGCGCAGTATGGGTGTCACCCTCACCATGACACCAGAACAATTTGACCCCATTCGCGAGATAGACCCTCTCCTGTTTCAGGGCTGTCACCCAGAAAGCAATGTGTATATGTGGTTCTCACTCGTGTCGAGCCCGGCTATCAATGGGAGCATCGATACCGAGCGGCCTTATTACGAGGCCCAGCTCATCCAGTCTTGGTTGTATGAGTCGGAGGCCGATGAGGTACCGACTACAGATTCTGAGTGTCTGGCATTATTCAAAAAGAATGCACAGGGGTTTGAATCGCGGGTTCGGAATGCCATCAACTCCCTCCCGGATGGCAGCAAGGTACTCCATATCAAACTTGTCGATTGGGTGCCTATCAACTGGGATAATCAAAACGGCCTTGTGACTCTAGCTGGTGATTCCGCTCACGCTATGACCTCTTACAGGGGTGAAGCCTTTAATCATGGCGTAGCTGATGCGGCTGCCTTAGCTAGGAATATCATCGCCGCTTGGTACTGTCCTTGGAGATCATATGCCGTGAAGAGCGCGGTGGGCAAGTACGAAGTGGAAATGAGGCAGAGAACATGGGACGCCGTCCTACTCAGCACACAAGCTTGTCTTGATGCGCACGATCTAAAAAATCTTCAGGCTGATAGCCCGATCGTAAGTAAGCGGGCGCAGGTGGCTAAAGAAGCAAGGGATGCACGAGCCCAGGCGAAGCTTTCTGCGTAGGCAGCGAGGCTAGTCTCTATGTTGCTCGACGCCTTTTTTTTTTTTTTTTTTTTTTTTCCTTCTTCCTCTTCCTTTTTTTTTACACATCAATGATCATGGTCTAATTTTGGGTATAAAAGGGACGGTTGTGTATGTACAAAGCAATAGCTTGATGCAATTCAAAGTAATGAATATTTCTCCACAATTTATCCCACATAATAGACGTGTATCACGACAAAAAGCAAATAAACAAAGACTCAGCTACGCCAAATGTAGGGGCATGCTTCACAAGGTATAGTCCATTCTCCCTTACTCCACCATTCTACCATACCATGGGAACACCAATGAACCCTGCATGCATTTCGGCTAGTCCGAGCCATGCAAACCCATTCCACCTTCTACATCACAGCTGAATGTAAGGATCTGTTAATCCTAATGAAGCATTACATTTATGTTAACTACTAGTGTATTTTTTCCTTTTCCCCTTTTCCCTCATTCGGAGTCGGCTCTCTTGTTGAGATGCTCTGGTATCGAAAATATTAAATAGCCCAACCGCCCCTCGATCATCTCAAATCTCAATCAGTCTCCCACTCAAAATATTTTCAAACTTTTCTCACACTAGATCAGAACAAGTCTCCTCATCTACCTTCAAAATGCGTGTTGTCTCGTTCATCGCCATTGCCCTTGGCTCTCTGACCACTCTCTCTACCGCTATCCAGCCATGCAATGTCGGATATGATTATTGCGGATGGTATCTCCAGGATTCTCTTGGTAGGAGCCCGTTTTATGCCCTTTCCCTTTCTCTTAGCCTCTCATTAGTCCGCTAACCACCACCCTTATATAGGCTGGGATGTCCCAAGCCGCGACGGCTTCTACCATTGCCAGACCTCAAGCGTTGTATCGCTCGATTATGTCTGCGGCAATGGCTGTGGTGGCCCTGCAGCCCATTGCTTGTAAAGTAGATGGTGTGAATACACACTATCTACATGCCTGTGGGATCTAATCACCTGGAACTACCTCTCGCTCTCTTCTAGAGGGAGCAAGAATGAGAAATTCAGATGGATGACAAGGTGTGATGGCGGTTATCAAGTACATGGTACAAACCAAAGCATATGGGGAGAGGATCGTGATCATGTATATCTCTTGTTCATGTGGTATCATTTAGTATACATCAAATTGAGCTCCTGAAATTTGCTTTGAAACTGCTCAGAGGATTTAGGTATTTTTCCAAATTATCATCAGGGAACAGAACAGAAAAAGAAAAGCCAGAGAATGAAAAAAATTGTAGACTCGCAATGTGCATTCAACCCCCGGCAAAGGGAGACCCAAAAAAAAAAAAAGAAAGAAGAAAAGAAAAGAAAACAAGCAAAGTCTACTCAATGAACGGAAGACGACTGGAATTGGTTAGTAAGAACATGCTCTTCGCATAATTGGAGGACTCCATGGCCAAGGTTATTGAACCTCTTGAGCCCACGCATAGCCTCAGTGATCTCCTGTAGCTGGCGAGAGAAAGAGTCTCCTGGTCTCTGGTAAACGACCAGGAATTCAACACAGACGGATACGGGGATGAGGGATAGTGGATGGACCTAGTCAGATGAAAGTCAGTAACAGACCGGAAAATATATGGTGAGCTTCATGGAATCTTACCTTGAGGGAATTGAGTCGTGATACTTTATTCGTCAGATCAATGATATCCTGGATAGCCACCAACGCCCTTTTCTTGTAGTCTGCAACGAACTCTCTCTTCTCATCTGTCGGGGACACAACACATGCCATGGTCTGATATAAATGCAAGACAACCGTTCGCCACATAAGGCCAATGAATAGTAACATTGGATCAGTTTGCTGTAGGTCAGCGGGATACTTAGAGGAGAAGGTATCCATCATCTGTGTCAGGACCGCACTGATCCATTGATGTCGATTCCAGAAATCCTCCGTAACTCTGAAAAATATATCGCCAACTAGACACTGATGTCGGTGGGAGAGGGCTCGACCGCTAATGGTCGCTACAATAATGCACTCTGTGAAGCTAGATGTGACTGTTGGGTCTATATCCGCAAGAACATCTGAGAGAAATCCCATCAGAATAGGCTGGTCATTTTGGAAATTGGCCTCAGGAGATGGCAGACGAATTGCAACCTAAATTTTTATATATTTTTAGGTGTTAACCAGGGAGAAAAAAACGCACGGAATGAAAAAGAGAGAAAAATAGCTAAGTTTTAAATTATCACGTACCCTTTCGCTGAACGTGGGCGGGGACCCGGTTCGCATGCTCACAAATCGATCTAAGCAATAGGCCATCCAGAAGGTCCTTCGCTTCTGCTCCGCGTCAATCCAGTCCGTCTGGACGCGGTTGACATCAGTGCCGTCCATCCCTTGTAGCCAGTTGAGCTGAATTAATCGGAACGCGCGCCCAGCGCTAAGCCACCCACGGCGAAAGTCTACTGCCATAAACTCATAAATGGCTACTAGAAGCCACGCTTGAACCTGTTCAATATCTGTGGTGGTAATCCCAGTGCTCTTGGACTCCAAGTCTTCAAGACCATGTCGAGCACGTTGATATAGCGTATCTCCGATGTTCTGATAGAGGGCAGACACGGAAGCTGCAAGTGTCCAGATGGCATATTGCAGACACGATTGTGAGGAAGTTTTGACGGGTAGTCTCCGCCATGCGAAATAGCGACTCTGATGTTGAATGGGCATAAAAGTTTGGATTCTGTCGAAAAACAACTGGTCTCTGTATGAGCGCATCGTCAACATTCCGGTTCACTATTCCTCTAGGTCGGAAAGAGAAGTAACAGTATTGACGAACTTACAGGTCAGCTTGCATAAAATCTGAGATGTCATTATCTTCCGAGCTTTCGGAGCCCTTCGCGTTCGAATGCGGCTCCCGGGTGGCTAGGTCCTCTGTTATGTTGACGAGTGTGTTTGGTGGGGAGATGGAGGTCATCGCTGAGCTCCCATCCGTGACGAAGGTGCCCGAAGAGGTACTATCACTAGTTGCTTTGTTGTCTGCGTACATGGTATGAATGGGTGACTCCCCACCCATCATCGGCAGTTGCCAAGTTGATAGATCAAGCTGATCCTCCAACAAGGGGCTCCCTAGTGGGCGATGATCAGCGGAGCCGTTCATGGTGCCACTTTCATGTTGTTGCTCAATCAGAGCCCCCTCAAGGGCCGCTATCTTAGGTCAGTAATCTTTGCATTCCAAACTGGATATGACTCGCATCTAGCTTACCGATCCGAGCTTGCAGCGCCTTCAAATATCCACGCTTCGGGCCGCGGGCTGACCGTGCCGTGACAACGTGGCATTCCACATTAGAGGCTTCGCAAAGGCCACATTGAGGTTGACGACGATCGCATCTCAGCTTCCGCCGTCGACATTCCTCGCAGGCAGCACCGGGTCTCTGTCGTGGTCTCGGGGATGGGGTTTTGAACGCGGACATTGTCGACACCTTGCTTCGTGGTGACAGGATGTGGGTTATAGCAAAATTGAGCAACGAAAGAGCCGATAGCAGGGCTATCTTACTCATATAATAATAGGTATCTCAAGAGAAGAAGAGAACTTGAGGGGTGCTGTGGGGAAACACTTATGTCTTGGGCAGCATGGACAACAAAGCTTTGTATTGGCAATGGGCTTTGTGGAGGATCGATGGAGCCACGCTAGAAATAAACATTAACACAAAAAATAATTCTGATTGTAGTCACAGAAGTGGGGATGTTATCACTGCCTTGGACCCTCTAAGTGCCAAGTCTCGGGGCATGTAGGTCTCTACCATATGGAGGCTTTTCCACGGGTTTGACAAAGCGACTCTTACTATATACATGGTCAGCATGACTGAGAGCTAAGTGAGGTCATGAGGCAATGCTGGTAGCAATTCTCTCAAGCCCACTAGTCAAGGATAATACGACCTGAAGTTCCACCGTCTCTGAGGCCATACTGAGCGCAACCACCTTTCAGGCTGCAGGTCTATACTGCTTTTGTTTCTTTTCTTAGATATAGGCTTTTAAGCCATCTTCTATTTGAGGAATATCTACCGAGAATTTTATTTATATTTATCCAATTGGTACTCGTTAGATACGTGGGAGACTTTTGGTGGCTAGGGAGTGTCCTGTTTTTAAAATTAGTTTATCGAATTAAAGCCCCAAAATACAGGGCAATGGGTAAGGATATGACGGTATAATGTATGTTTGTATCGAATTATTTTATCTAGTATTTTCTCTTTTTGCTTTTATCCTTTTTTTTCTTTTTAACAAAAAAAAAATACACTTTATAGATATCATTGTATTATATGATAATAAGGGAATTGAAAAATGTGAGACTAAAATCAAGGATAGTCAGGAACTACAAAAAAGTGCTTAGGATATCTCCCTCAAGGATGATAGTATACATACACATTTCATGTTTATGCAGGACCCGGTAGATATGGATCGCGTGGGAATACTACGAAATGAAATCTGAGTTAAAATTCGTCGAGCGGGAGTTTGTTAAGACATGCAGAAAGTAAGAACCTCATCTCAGCGAGCAAGAACAATCTCTTTGATCAGCAAGTAAGCACCTATATTATCCTCGTGCCATTCCCCCTATTCAAAAAGGTGCTCGTGTTTTACTCTACCATCGAGTGCGTCAGAGATAAGCAGTTCGAGACCAAATCGCTAGATTGTATAAGCCATAGAAATACTCCGGGTACCAAACCATATATCGAATCGCAAGAAGGAATAAAAAATAGAAGCCAGTCTAGCTGTTTAAAAGGTTGAATGACACTACCCAATTAGATCAAGTATTCCACACACATACATACATCCAACTAGGGGTCCAATGCTAAGTACGAAGGAGGTACTTTGGGAGGATCTGCCTCCTTTTGCATGTTCCCTGCAGAAACCTTGGATATTCTTTAGGTTACAACTACATACAGTGCCATGAGTGTGTATTTTAAGCAACTCTTGCAATTACAAGCTCATACTCGGCGTCGAAGAAGAGCAGATACCAGCAATCCCCCATAGCTTGGTGGCAGTGAAGCTCAAATCGGACAGTAGCCAGTCAGGCCAATGTCTTGGAAGCAGGGTATAAGGTTCTTCTTCGTATTCAAGATCCAATCCCACCAAGATACCCCCAGGCTGTCAAAAGCCTATAGAAAATGGGAGGCGGACTTTTTAACCAATCACCTTATTCCTCAGGGGCCTTGGTCAAACCACACGAGATACCAACACGGAGTATGCTCGCATAGAGATGACATTGCTTTGGAGATGATATGATCGGGAACCCGCTCTTTCTTAAGTGAGCCAAGTTAAAAAAAAGAAACAAAAAAGGCGAAAATGCGATTTATTGCCTTGCATTTGCCCGGAGTGTTACATTGGGAGTGAAACACCTCGTATTGGGTAGTCCGATGCATCATTGCATTGGTGATCTCGCATTACTCAAACCAAATGACCGTCAAATTACTCTTCACTTCAGTGCACCAAGATTTCTGATCGTCATTTGTCCAGTACCGAAGCGGGCACGATATAGTCCCATTCCAAGGGAACTCACCAGGACCCCCTCCGGCTGCAATGTAAGACAGCGCCAAACAAATCTTTCATTTTCAGTCGAGGGGGGCTGTGCTTACCCCAACCAAGTCAGGAACACATGGGTCTGTCCTTACTATTCTGAAGAAGAACTGGCTAAAAAGAAAGGCTACTAGTTTAGTTTCAAACCTTTTCTACCTAGTGCGACCTAGGTTCTAGGACGACTACCTACTAGGACTCTACCAGGGACAGTATACCTAGTACCGAGCAAGTGTGGCCAAACCAATACGAAACTTACAAGATTCAAACAGTTATTTTGCAAATTTTCAAAGTAAGGATAACATGGCAAGATCTGCACTAAGGACGTAATAATGGCATCAGTCTTACACCAATGAAACGACAACCTTCTGAGCCGACACTCCTCGCGCCTGCAAATCCACCGCGTCCTGTACGCTCTCCAATCCCTTCCCTGCCACCAGTGGCTTTGGTGCAGGAATGAAGCTTCCCGCCAGTAATGCCTTGGGCAAGAAGTCCTCGTAAATAGCCTTTCCGACCTGGTTATCCTTGATCGTCGTACCAAACACGTTTTTCACCGTCACGCCCTCGGGTGCCTGGAACCCTCCCTTCACAGTCGACACAAACTTCCCCCCTGAGCACCGGGAAATAACATCTACCGTCAGGGTAGTGGCAGCGAATCCGATACAATCCATTGCGCCCGCGAGTGTCTTTCCCTGGAGGGCGCTCACGAGATCATCTACCACGGTAGGACTGTTGTAATCGAAGACCTGACTGGCCCCCAGCCCCTGGACGTATTCGAAATTCTTGGGAGATGCAGTCGTGAATACCTCGTATCCGGCCGCAGCCCCTAACTGGATGGCATTGCTCCCAACACTACCGGCTCCGCCCCAGATCAGCAACGTCTGACCGGTAGGCGGCGGGCGAGGCTCACTGGGGAGCTGCAACTTCAGAAATTGATCCTGAAACAGACCAGAGGCGGCAGTGGAAAGACCCAATGGGAGGACGGCAGCACTTTCGTACGACAACGTATCTGGGATCTCGCTCACCATGTTGGTCTGGAGGATGGTGAACGCCTGGAAGCCATTGTGCTGGTTGCACTTAGTGGCCATCCCGACGGCGTGGCCAACAACGCGATCTCCCGGCTGGAAACGAGTCACACTCGGTCCAACGGCGACAACCTCGCCCGCGACGTCCTGCCCCAGGATGGTAGGGTAGCTCATCGGCCACCAGGCTTTAGTTTGCAGGCTCCCGTCGACAGGATTAATCGCGATAGCGTGGTTTTTTACGAGGATCTCGTTCTCTTCAGGCTTCCATGTGGGAGCCTCCTGGACTTGAAATGGGTGAGCCTTAGCCTCGGTCAGCCAGGCAGCAGAGTTGGTAGCTGCCATTGTCAGGGTTCTTGTAGCAGGGGTAACTGGGGAAGGGTGAGACTGTCGCTTTCGAGTAAAGCGGGTGAAGAATTGGAATAGTGGGAAGCGATTCATATGACAATCAAGAAAACTTTATTAGACCACCCCCTTCGTAAATGATATAGGCTTTTGCGATTGTTGTGGTGTTGAGTGAAGAATATAGACAACCTCCCTCTTCCTGCCGTAGATATATATGTTTTACAATTGATCGCCATGTTGAACGTCAGTATTATGTCCGAGGAATACAGACAGTACGAATGATTCTTATCTCCGAGCCTTCGAGGGAAGCTTGTTTGCTCCAACGCGTGGAGTTTCTCTCTATTGATGATCGCGATTTACTCCGGTTGCCCATCACCATCAATTAATCAATTAATAGTGACTGGAGTCGAAGAGGGATGCCGCGCAACGCTAGCCGAAAGAGGACTAGCGGTAACGAATCGACGCGGAAGCTTAAATAACAAACCGGAGACTAACCGCTTCTGGTTCTTGCTCTGTCACCCACACAGACCGGGATCTTAGACGCCTTTCCTAAGAAGGATTAGCCTGTATTGGAATGGCTTAATCCTAATCAGGCTAGCGTTGAGCGCTCGGCCTAACTTCCCTGGTTTCCAAACCCCGAGTACACACTCTCTTTCTCCTTCACTTTCTTCCCCTCTTTTTTTGATTCTATTTTTGACTCGAAGTTTCCCCGCCGTTCGTAGACTTAACAGGTTATCTGTAGGCTCGGAGAACTCGCCACTCGGGCCCGAGCTGTTGCAATGCAGATCCATGATCGAGATGTGCTTGTAGTGATGTCAAAGCCTCCACCCTGACCACGCCAATGGTCTCTTGACAACAGGGCCATGATAATTTCAATAAGGAGCATTCCTACAGTCAGGCTCATGATTCACTTCACATACACCTAATCCTCGGAGATCTAAAAATATGTAGAAGTTGTTCTTTTTTAAACTAAGGTTCAATGTTTGAAGATTCGTGTAGATATTCCGAATATAGTAGCGTACCTTGACTTGGTGCCTAAGTAGGTACCTATAAATCCTACCACTATCTTCATTGGCTACAGAACACCCAAACCACCTAAAGATAGAATCCCACAGCTTGACCTAATCTAACCTACAAAGGCTGACTGACAAAAACTTTCATAGGAGTGATGACCACCTCGTCGAGATTCCACACGCCGAGCTTCGCATAAGGGTCATTCCGGATCATTTCCCACACTTCTTCCTCCGTAGCAGCTTTACATAAATGAATGCTGCCTGTGATCTTGGTGAGTCCGTCCTCGACGTCTTTGGGCTGCGAGGAGTAGATTGGGCCGCCAAATGAGATCTTTCCGGAGTCGAAGAAAGGCTTGTTGTGGCTGAGGTGAAGAGGTCGGTTCTCGATACGCGTGTTCAGCACATTGGCGTTGTCGGGGAGGCGGACGAGCCAATCGTATGCTTGGGACATTTTGATGGTAGATAGCTTTGCTTAATGGGAAGGGTCTTGACAAGACGTGATATGGAAAAAGAGGTTGGATGATGATTGGCAAAAGCGGACTTGTGAAGTGTCAGGGAAGGTTGCTCGTAGTGTTATGCAGAATATGACTTAGTATACTTAGCACGAAGGAAGAATGAAATAGATTCAAGGGATGACTGAGAGGATTTAAAGACGCGGTGTGAGCGCTGAGGGTTGGAATCCGGCCAGTTTTGAAAAGTCGGCTTGACTCGGGGACAGAGGCGATAGTGTGTAGTTCATACTAAGGGAGAGTAAAATCAACTGCATTTAAAATGTCGGGGAAATGACAGACACCGTGTACTCTGGACAAGAAGGGGATACTCCGATTGAAGTCGCCCGAAATAAAATAAGAGAACCTTGTAACATGGGATGAATTACTATAACGCGAGACTGATAATCGAGCGGCATGGAAGATTCGGGGCGGAGTTTCTCATCTATCTGATCTACCTGCTATTAGAATTTTTCCCTCGCGGCAATATCGGAGATACCAAGCGATGATAGAAATAGAAAAGTATTGAATTCATTGCAAGCAGTCGTCATATTTACGCGTCGTCAAACATTTCAATTATCTATAGTTACAGAGTTGCGGTTTGCATGCTTCTGTCAGCTCAGTATTAAATTTGGTGTATATACTAGCTATAAAAAAGGGATCAGAATCCATCTAAAAAGGAAAGCCCTTGATATCTCAAGAAATATTCACAATAACCACCCTCAACACCCTTTTGTAGCTCGCCTCTTCAACTCAGCCAGCATGGGCAGTGTCGGAGCCATTCCCACCGTTGATATCAGCGCGTGGATAGATCCAGATGCTTCAGAAGAGTCACGACAGCAGGTTGTTGATGCCATGCGCGATGCCTGCACTACCTACGGATTCCTTAGCCTGGTGGGCCACGGCGTTTCTCCTGAGACGCAAAAACAAGCCCTAGACTGTGCGAAACTTTTTTTCACTTTGACTGAGGAGGAAAAAATGGACGTCTGGATAGGCAAGTGCAAGGGCAAATCTTTTCGAGGATATGAGCCCCCCGGGATCCAGATTCACCAGGAGGGGCTGCTGCCAGATACCAAGGAGGTAGGTTTATATGGAACTGCCCCAACTCCCCGGCCCGCCAGTTTTCTGTGATATCCCTCGAACAAAGCCCCTGCTGACATATTTGAAAGTGCTTTATTATCGGGCATGAGGTACCTGAAGATCATCCTGATAGTGGAACTTTCTCGACGGGTCCGAACCTCTGGCCCAAACCCCTTCCGGAAAAGGACTTTCGCAACCCTATAATGCAGTACCAGGCGCGAATGGTCGAGCTCGTCAAAGTTCTTCTTAAGATCCTTTCGCGAGGCCTACCGCAGGAATGGAACTGCCCACCTGATGTGCTCAGTGCCCTGGCCGAGAATGATCCTTCCATCCCTATGAGACTTCTCCACTACGCACCCCAGCCGATCCGGAATGAAAACCAATTTGGCGGTATGTTGTTCTCTCTCTATATATATAAACGAACATCGAGAACTGATAGTGGAATACATATATGTATAGTTGGCGACCACACCGATTTCGGCTGTGTCACGATCCTTCTCCAAGAGATGGGCACAGAGGGTCTTGAAGTCTGGTATCCACCAACTGAAACTTGGATTCCTGTTCCTCCGCAGGAAAACGCCTATGTCATTAATATTGGTGACATGGTTCAGAAGTATACTGCTGGGTATTATCGCAGTGCACGACACCGCGTGGTGACTTTCACCGAAAAGCATAGATATAGTGTCCCATTCTTCTTGAATGGTCAGCTTAAGCTAAAGTGTGTTGCATTAGATGGGTCTGGCGTCGAGACCATCGTGGGAGAGCATATCCGAGGGAGATTGATTGAGACTATGGGAAAGACGGGAAACAAGTTGAAGTGAGCTCTGGTTCCTTTCTTTTGTCTTGTTTTCTTCCGTCAAGTGTGCAGAGGGGTCGGGGTTCTGGCTTTTATTAGTACAGATGCTTTGCTAGGTTTAGAGCCATGGACTATAGGATAAACGCCATCGAACTTTTCAACTTTCGAGGATACCTATAGTTAGATTGGTAGTCGGCATTGAGCAGGTGGATTTATTGATGATAGCCACATAGTCAATTCGCAAAAATTGTGGATACAAGATGGAACTTAGGTCCACTTTTGCCGCAAATTATTAGCAATGAAAACTCAAAAAAAAAAAAAAAAAAAACATAAAAAGAAGAATTGCATCATCCGTGAATCGAACACGGGCCTCATCGATGGCAACGATGAATTCTACCACTAGACCAATGATGCAGACGTCAAAGATGAAGTAAAACGTCTGTTAATTTGGTATATAAAGTACCCTATAAAGTAAATAAGAAAAAAACTTTGAAAAATCAATAGCATTATGAAATAAAACCGAAAAGAATTTACATGATTATGTTCTCAATTTAAACCGTCATATTTTAGCAGTCTCTTTTGACCGATATCATTCCGATCATCCGCATAAAATGCCTGCCTTGGTTAAAGCCATATCCAGCGCCCTGCTAAGATATTAGGCTGTCCCGTGCTATAGTTAAGAATGCTGGTCGCACTTGCATTGTTGCACAAGCAGATGGCAGAGTCGTAGGAACAGCTCTCACTCTGCCACACGCACTCGGGCTGGACAACCCTAGGATTCCACTGACCTACTGCAGATGTTTGATGCTGGTATAAATCTTCCAGAACTACAGTATGCCCACCGTCCCGCATTTGTGAAAATTGGCCGGCTTCGAGAGTCTGTTTAGCAAGGGGCACTCGGGTGGTATTCGCTGGTTGGCACAGACATAGCCAGTCATCATCCTGTTTGAGACTATTTTTATTTTTTTCCCAGTTTAGTTGGCAAATTGAAACTAGTTGCTTCAAGAGCAACGGACTAAGCCCATGTGATTCTTATTTATATCCCAGGTTCCCGAACACATCCTTCAAACTAATGACAAAATCAAGGACTTTCGCATCATACCCCATCCCTCCAAGGAAGGCAATGCTGAATGGGCTTCCGCTGTCTGGCTCCAATCCGGCATTAACAGTAACAGCACAGAGATCCAGAAGGTTGACAGCTCCGGTAAATGCTCTCGTTTTTGAGGCCATCTCGACCGGATCCATCTCATTTTCATCGACAGGAGGATGGAACGGTACAGTGGGTACGAGCAGAAAATCGATCCCCTGCGCATTCAAAGGATTAAAGATTTCCTGTGCCCAGTGTGTGCACTCAGCCCGCCGGGCTTGATCGCGCAAAATCTCCCATGGGCTGCTAGTTGATTTCCCGGTATCATCTGGGAAGAGAAGCGGCTTATATACAGCCTGGAATGATGGGTGAAGGAAGGGAAAATTCGCTTTAAGTGAATCTTCACCTCTAGTTGCAATTAACTCATGCTGAACCATTCCGGCTGGAGAGAAGATTAGGTCGCCCGCGGTCTGGAATGGGTCGTAATTGACCTCCACCAGGGCTGCGCCTGCGCGAACGAGGGCATCAACGGTTTGATCGAATAGCCTCTGGAAAGAGGAGGAGCATACCCTAGCCAAAACGGAGGTAGGGGGGATGGCAAAGCGGAGTTCACTGGGGCGAGGGCCACGATAATCGACATGCCATGTTGGTAACGATGAAGAAGATCTAGCATAAGGATCTTCCGCATCATATTGCGTGATTTGGCGCCAGATGATGCGGGCCTCATTTGCCTCCCGGGCTATGATACACACAGTGTCAAGGCTGGGGCACATGGGGGTTACTCCACGAGCTGAAATTGTGCCTCGCGTTGGTTTTAGGCATGTTACCCGGTTGAGAGATGTAGGCGCAAGACCACCCCCTATTGTATCACTTGCTAATGCGAATGATATAAGACCGGCTCCAACAGCTGCAGCAGCACCAAAGCAACAATCCTGTAGATTTGTGTCTAGCTGGTCGAGGCTCAGCTTGCCGATACAAATAGCCCCTGCGTCTATAAGAGATTGCACTGCGGATGCATTGTGACTTGCTTCAGGTTCAATGGTGTCACTATCCTTACCCAAAGTTAACCCGGCAATATTGATATTTCTTGTTACACCGAATGGGATTCCGAATAGAGGAGGAAGGGTGCCTAGCCGGGTGTGCCCGTCGACTTGATGTCTTGCTGCGAGACATGTAAGCTCAGCTAGCACATCTTCCTTTTGCCGAAGTTGAGTCCAAACTGTCGGATCCACCTCTTCATATTTCTCGATGCGCTCGTAGACCGAGTTAATAATCGAAATCGGATCGATTCCTCCGAGGTGGAATTGATCTATTAGCGTTTTAATCGAGGGGAGGGATTTTTCAAGGCCCGCAGGAGCTGTACACGAAACGTCCGCGACCGTCTCGGCAAGAAAATCGGCACTATGACCTACAAAGCCGAAGAGGCCATCCTGGGCGCAAACCGTGTCCATTGCGGTGACGACCATTTGCGCATCGAACCCGTCCGTGCAATCAGTAAGGAGACAGCACTGGTAGCCTCGATCATTGCATTCGCGGATGGTCGTCGTGACACAGCATCTAGCATTCAACGTCAGCATGTACGTACTTGATCCAGCATACCGGTAAACCCCAAATCAACTTACTCGGTAGTGACACCGCCCACAATCAAATGCGTGATACCTCTAGCCAGGAGATCACGATGCAGAGACGTTCCCCAGAAGCTCCCCTTGCCTGGCTTATCAATGACCAATTCTCCAGGCCGTGGAGTCAATTCGTCAATGATATCATGGCCGTACTCCCCCCGCACTAAAAGCCGGCCCATGGGCCCTTTGTCTCCGATTCCGAGGGTGTGGTGACCCTTGGGGGCGCTAATTTGTCGGTATCGTTTCGCCGGGGGGAGATCTGTCAGCTCCGGTTGGTGCCCTTCGCGCGTGTGTATGATGTGCATACCCATCTCACGGGCTCTTTCAAGGACCCGCTGGATAGCAGGAACAATCTGACGAACAGCGGAAAATATCGCAGGATCCCCACATTGGATCGCCCCAAAGCCGTCTGGATCAAGGAAATCGCGTTGCAGGTCGATGAGCAATAGAGCTGTCCGAGAAGGGGGGAATCGAAAGCCATAGGGGCGAGTATTGGGGAGGGTCAATTCCGTCATATCCGGTCTTGGTTGGTTTGGGGCCTTCGAGTCGCGGTATCGCGCTGGATTGGAAACATCCAACTTCCCCAACTTGAATAATTGGAGGAATTGGTCGCATAAAAAGACCCAAAAAAATCATGCCAAGAGGAAAGCTTCGGGTCTGGCCGTTTCCCCTCCTTTCCCTCAATCAAGACGTTGCTTATCAGGATCCGATTCCGTCGCCGACGGCGATCAAGCATTTAATCTATCCAAGGTACCAACAAACTTAGCGTCGAGGGAAGATGTTCAGTAAATAATAGCCTTATCCAGTGGTTGGTTGGTCAGTCATCAGCTCCATTTCAATGTGTAAAACGACAATATCCCATACTCGAAAGCTTTGTCGAGTCGCGATTTCAGTTATGGAAAGTTGAAAAATTATTTGCATTGATTTGTTTTGTCTAAACGTCGTCATGTGCCGTAGAATGTATTATCCCCAGTTTCTTCTTGGAGTCCCCCTTAACACATCTATCCTCTGCTCAAACCACACTATGTTATCCATCCTCGATCGATTTCTATTGACTCTTCAGAATATGATTAAACCCCGATCGACTTACGACTCAATCCCATAGTCATTGAGTGACTCAGATGCGTGGGGAAAGAGAGCACTGCCCCAGCCGTGACTCACGCCATCTCTTTGCTATGACTAGACGCGACCGTCAGTTTTCAGCTTCAGTCTTGGCAGCGGATTCTGCCTTGTAGATCATTCGTTGGTCGCAAGTTTAAATGGCACGCCTACCATTATTCTCGCAATCGGTCTAATTACGTCCTTGGTGCTTTCTAGGTCACTTTCTGTTGTCTTTTAGCAATACCTTGATAATCACCACCAAATCAATAGAGCTATGGCGTCCCTCACATCATACGAAACCGCCCTCTGCGTGATCCCTCCATCACACTTGACAGGAGATATAGATCGTTTGCGGTCATTATATGACAAAGGGCATGGACGATGGCCGCCACATCTCAACCTAATCTATCCTTTTGTGGCTCCCGAGTTACTCCATCAGACATCCGACATACTCAAAGACACACTTTCCAATAGGACTGAGACGAGTCCTGTTCGTTTGCGATTGGATGAACCTGGCTTTTTCGCCCGACAGAAGCAGAGGACTACGATTTTTGTCACTGATTCTGGAGGCGATGGGGCACAAGCGTTGATACAGCTAACAAAACATCTCATACATGCTTTAGGAGATCAAACACGGGATCCTAGTCGTCTACACTTAACCATTGGCCAGTGCGAGGCAGGCGATCTGCAACAGAGGCAATATCTCTTAGATAAAGTTGCCTTGCTTCCAAATATTGAGTGGGAAGTTACAGAGTTGGCTGTCTTAATCCGTGATCGGTCCCAGGGCGGCGGGACTGCCTCGTGCCCGATGCTTGTTTGGGGAACGATCTCACTCGCTGGTGAATGGACTAGCCGCCCTCTTGGACATATCGCATCCAGGAATTTGAAGTCACTTGATTCTCGGGATAATATTAGATCACCGCCCTTCTCCTTATCCCCCGAGACAGGTATCACGTTCTGCTTTTCATCGGAGAAAGAGGAAAACAAATGGAATGCACTCCCAGCCACCTGTTTACACCGCACAAATGGTGAACAGATACAATCGCCGGTGACCATTGCTTCATATAACGTTCTCATCGACTCTCCACACCCACCGCCTACGGAGCGTTATCCGATACTCCTGCGTAATATACTCTCTAGCACCGCTAGAGCCGACATCCTCGTTCTGCAGGAAGTAGCCGATGACTTCCTCTCATTCCTTCTAAAAGATGACGAAATCCGTGGGCACTATCCGTTTGCTACTCATGGTCCACCAGACCAGGCAGAAGTGGGCCCGTTAAGCAGCCTCCGTAACATTGTTATCCTCAGTCGTTGGGTCTTTAGTTGGCAATGGCTCCCATTTGAGAAGCGCCACAAAGGAGCTGTCGTCCTTCAATTGGAAAACCAGGGCACATTCCGTGATTCCACATTTTATCCTCTGGTGGTCGCGGGCGTTCATCTTACTTGCGGTCTTGTCGATGGCTCGATCCGGGCGAAGCGCTCTCAGCTACAGACTATCATCAAGCATCTCTCAAGCAACTTCCCAAATAATCATTGGGTGGTTGCAGGGGATTTCAATATCACAACTTCATCCTACACGATCGATATGGCACTGAACCGCAAGTCTATTACACCGCAAGGTGCTTCCGTCCTAGCATCTCTTGATGGTATGTTTGCAGAGGCTGGCCTAGTTGATTGCTATTTTGCTGCTCGTGCTCGTGCTGGACCTGACGGAATCTTTGGCTCTTCCTCCGGGAATACACAAAGTAAAATAGAGGACAGTGCTCTATATGAGGGTGAAGAGGGTGCGACCTTCGATCCAACAAAGAATGATCTCGCCGCTCATATCACCGGACAAAGCTACCATAGTCGACCACAGAGATATGATCGTATCTTGGTCCGAGGTGATCGGGCCCGTATTCTGTCTTTCAACATGTTTGGGCTTGGAGAAAGTGGTCTGAACAGTGAAATTGGAAGTGATCATTGGGGTGTTCGGACGTCACTCATACTGAATGATTCCCCCTCTCCTAACATCATGGATGCTAAGATACCTATTGATATCGGGAGCATACCAACGAGTTTAGGTGGCATTGAAGGGCTAAAAGAGTGTCTGAAAATATACCAGACTTTTCCATCAGAGGAACAAATTTCGCACAGAATGGGCGTCCTCGATTTGATCAGGAGAATAGTAAATCAGCGGGATACTAATCTCTCCGATGCTACTCGTCTAAATCTCTCCTTTGTTACAGTTCCTGTTGGATCATATGGATTGGGGGTATGGAACACCTCTTCAGATATGGATATCCTAGTTATTGGCCAGGTGAGCCCGCGGACATTCTTTGCCCTCATGATTGCAAAGTTGCGGCAAGCCGCCGACAATGAGGTCACAATCTTGCGCAAAGTTAAGGCCACATCTGGCATGATGTTAGAGTTAGAGGCTCGGGGTATTCGCGTCGATTTACAATACTGTCCCGCAACACGTGTGGTGGAAAGGTAAGTTGATGCTCAGCTGATGAAGTTCTTCCTATAAACGAGATGAAGTTGAATACTCATATTTTACTTTCAGCTGGCCTCAAATGCTTAGCCTTCCATCCAATGACGCAACTTTCGATCTACCCATACAGTCATTGCTCAAACTAAATGCTCTCCGGGATATGAATTATCTACAACATACCATCCCCGATCTAGGCGCGTTTCGTCTTGCCTACCGATTTATCAAACTCTGGGCTCAACGCAGGGGTCTCTACTCGTCCAAACTTGGCTACCTAGGTGGCATTCACATAACCCTACTCCTAGCCCGCATATGTAAACTCTCATTCAACCAATTTGCCACAACATCGGCAGTGGATATCATTTCAGCATTCTTCCGACACTACGCTAAGGTTGATTGGACTAGTGAGGTTATCTACGACCCCGGGTTCTTCACAAATCCCCCACGATATTTCAGATCTCAGAGGGAGCCTCTAGTGATCCTTACCCAGAATTCACCCAAAGTCAACGTAGCTAGGGCAGCATCAAATCCATCAACAAGGACATTAGAGCTAGAGCTCAAACGTGTCGACCAACTGTTGTCAAAACCTGACGTTAACTGGGTTGATGTTTTAAATTCCACTAATAATGGCGCTAGTGGTGCCGACGAGTTTCTTACGGCGCACTCAATCTATGCGAAAGTGAACGTGCAATACTGGGGTAGTGGAGCAAGCAGGGGTAAGATGCTTGTTGGGTGGTTAGAGTGGCGATGTGTTGGCCTTCTTGTTGGTACGGTATCCTACATTATATCTGAAGAATATCCTTCACAAACGGAGCTAATAATTCATATTGCAAACAGAGATTCACCGGAAATTTCCCGACATCCATGCTCGAATCTGGCCTGCCCGGTTCACTGACATGGAAGAGCAGGAGACTGATGAGACGACAGCCGAGTACCAAGGCTGTTATTTGATCGGACTGAGCAAGGGAAATGCCTCCAGAATTGCATCCATGAATGACGCGGACAGAGAGTCGGCTCACATTGCTCTTATAGCTATTCTCAGTGCGTTTGCTGAGGAGATACGCCAGGATGAAAAATACTTCGACGCTTCTTGTAGCTGGGTTGATATCAATTTGGTCCAGCCCTCTGCACTGAAGAGTTTACGCCTCGATAGTTCAAACTGGGGTAATCCTGCACATGACGAAAACGACTTCTTTGATGATGGCGACGACGACGAGATTGATCTTGATCAAGAGGATGAAGATATTGAAGAGGCGGACAATCGTACAAGTCGGACAAGGCGAAGGCATCACCTTGCTACCCACCAAGCTGTTGGCATGAAACTGCGTCCCGCAAGTGACATCCTTAGTCGGTTGAGGTGGGATTTAAGCATGGACATTGATGATTACATCGTTAGCTATGATGACAGGTTCCTGGGTGCGAAAGAAATGCCTGTCAGCCGATGGAAAGCAGAGCTTACAGACGAGGAGTTCATCCCTATGCATCGGATTCTCTATTTCAAGCGGCGAAGCGACGGAGTGAAAGTGTGGGACCGAGAGACTAGGATTGATCTAGTGTTTGGCAGTGGTTCGTCGGCCAAGGTGTAGCCATAGATGGGGCAAGCTAAATACTAGTATGACGTGGGATATTTATGCTATTGTTAACATTAGTGAAATTAAGAGTGCATGACACGCAACTGCTTCAGAGCCACTGACTTATCAGGCTATATACAGGCTTGGCAACAGTTTCAATTGTATCTTTTAAATTGTGAATAATCCTGCAAGTAGCAGATCTGAACTAGAATATCTTAGATGAAAAACATCCTATTCCGTTTATAGACTCCACTGCTCGGCTGTGACACCCCAAACACTAAGGTCTGTCTACTTAAACACGTTTTCACGACTGTGGAAAGAGGGTGTATTGACCAGGATCTCCAGGTTTGCTTGGCTTAGTACAAGAGCCAATGTTGCCACCCGAAACTAAAACAAAGCCAAGTCGGTAACTGCGCGAGTTCTGGTATTAATTTCATTTTACTATGGCGGCCCTCCGGCTTGCGTCTTCCGCATTTTAGATTGGCAGATATATTAAAGAATCTCTTCTATTGCGGGGAAAGAAAGTGGGGTCGACAGTTAATCATGTTCAAGCAGCGCCCAAGCTATAATATTGAGGGCTTCCTCCTGGTACAGGCCACAGAGTACCATCCTCCAAGGCGTCACCCATCAGGTTTAGAGTTATTGCTTAACTCTCATGAAACCCAGCACCGTCCAACAAGGAGGGTGGATAACCACGGAAATCTCCAGATTTGCGATGTTAGGTGGAGCATTTATCCGGATAAGCTGTCCACCAATGGTCATAAATTGAGAGCGTGGAAGTACGATGATTAGTACTAACCTACTGAGTCTTCTTGGTCAAACCTCGGGTGACGCGCCTAGGAAACAGCAGATGAATGACTCAGTAGGAGTTCACTAGCTCTGAAAATCTAGATAGGAGACCAATTAACCACTTATAGGACAGGATATCAATATCAACGCAGGAAGCACAGCGGGGGAGGCGAGAGCTGTGATTCTCTTCCTTTTCATTCTCCTTCTCGCTTTCTAATTCCCAATAATGATCCTGCAGATGAAGTCAGTAGTTGATTTGCCTCCTCTTCGCACAGGCCACTTTTCTAGTGTGGAGAGGTGCTTGCTTTCTAGGCTATTTCGCTCCACGCCGCGGCGCGGCGAATGTCCCGCGATAAGATCAGGATGCAAAAAGCTGTTGAGGCCCTTGCTTCATAAACTCTATCATTCTAATCTTATCAGAAAAGGAAAAAAAAAAAAAAAAAAGCAAAAGCAAGAAGAAACAAGCAAAGGAACACAATCATGATAGTCAATCTGAACATGCAAAATGATCGTCAAGGGAGATCCTCGCCAACAGTGAAGGGATCATCCCTATTTAAAGGCCACTCAGTCCTGTTGAATGGTCTAACTTCAAAGTTTTGTGAAATCAGGAAATCCTTGCACCCATTTTACAGCAGTCAACCGAAATTTTTAAGAAAGACTAGCCATCAGAATGGCAGACCAGTTTCGTCGCCGACTTAATGCGGCCAGGGATGATCTCAAAGCCAAAAAACATCTGTCCGGTTGGGTTCTGCCCCGTCAGCAAGCCTCACTCGCGGATGAGGGTACATGGTAAGGAGACAATTCACCACCTAACCATGGGCGCAGTTCAGGTTTAAGCTAACGGACTCTGCAGGACTAATATCGACATGGACATCACCCCTCCTGAGCGCCGGATTTGGGGTTACTGGACCATGCTTGGGTTCTGGTTTTCGGATGCTCTCAATGCGCAAGGATGGCAGGCTCCTGCCGCCATCATCGCAGTGGGTTTGACTTGGTGAGCTCTATTATAGGAGAGAGACCTTGCCACAATTAGTATACCAATATGATTATCTAGGCGCGAGGCCATAATCTGTCTGATCTTTGGTCACCTGGTCACGACCGTTCCACTGGCCCTCAACGGTGCCATCGGGGCTCACCTCCATATCCCCTTCCCTGTTGCAATGCGCTCCTCCGCTGGCTGGTACTTTTCCCGGTTTGCGGTTGTTGTTCGGATGATCACAGCTCTTTTCTGGCACGCCATCCAGACGTACACGGGCTCCACGGCTATCACCCAGTGTATCCGGGCAATTTTCCCCTCCTATCTAAATATCCCGAATCATCTGCCTGCCTCTGCTGGAATCACTAGTCAACAACTGCTGAGCCATTTTATCTTTTGGTCCATCCAGCTGCCTTTCCTATTGACGCCCCCTCATAAATTGCAGTGGTTCTTCATTTTCAAAAGTGTAGTAGTGATTGTGTCTTCGGTCGCAGTCGTCATTGCGATGACTAGCAAGGCAGGTGGAACAGGAGACATTTGGACTCAGGAATATCGAGTGTTCGGCTCGACTCGCAGCTGGCTCATCTTATCCAGTCTATCCAGTTGCACCGGAGGATGGGCAACCATGGCAACAAATATTCCAGATTTTACCCGATATCTAACGAAACCCCGAGCCGTATACTGGCAGGTGGCCTTTCTCCCGCTGATTTCGCTCCTCATCGGTATTTTTGGAATTATCTCCACATCCGCCGCCAGTGTCGTATATGGATCATACATCTGGGATCCTCTCACCCTCGCCGCACAATGGAATGGACCCAGTGGCCGTGCTGGCGCCTTCTTCGTAGGGTTCACCTGGTGCGTGGCACAGATCGGTACTAACCTTTCAGCCAATGTCATCTCGTGCGCCAACGACCTCACCGGTTTGTTCCCTAAATACATCAATATCCGCCGGGGCATCATCCTCACCACCATCACTGCGGGGTGGATCATGGTGCCCTGGAAGATCATCTACTCCGCAGCATCCCTGCTTAGTTTCATGTCCGGACTAGGTATCTTCCTGGCTCCGATCGCCGCTATCTTGGGTGCTGATTACTGGATCGTGAAGCGCCGTCACATTGATGTGCCTGGCTTGTACAAGGCTCGTGGGCGATATCGGTACAACAAGTATGGTACCAATTGGCGGGCAGTGGTAGCGTTCCTCGTATCTGTAGTTCCTAATATCCCCGGTATGGCAGCCACTGTAAATCCTTCACTAGCTGGAAGCATCGGCAATGCGGACAAAATTTACAACATGTTCTATTTCTGGGGATACACGTCGGCATTTCTGACGTATTCTGGATTGAGCCTCGCTTTCCCGGCAAAGGAGACCCTGATTCCGGCCACAATATCCGGCGATGAAGAGTACACCATTGACTCTGTCGATCCCACCATGGTGGAGAAGGGGTTAAGAGTGGTGTCAAGCACCGAGAAGGACGAAAAGACTATGGACTAGACGACGTGAATGGATGAATATTCGATTTTTTTTTTCTCTCTTTATCTTCCGTTTGCTTTTCCTATGCTTTACTATGACTCCAATATTCACCAGCTTTTGTATTGTTCTTTGTGTTGCTCTGTTATCTTTCTAGTGAGCGGACCAACTTGTAACTAGACTTTTAGGGTATGTCGTTGTTATCAGAGAGAAGATAACACGGTAGCTCAACGTCACACCGGTTGTTAGTTATTTAAAACAATATAATAAGCTTCTCATCAATTACCTCATACCGCTTGCGTGAATTCCGGGAAGAGAAGCAATTGCCTCTCGGGAGAGGGCTTACTTGGCTCTTGGGCATTCTTTCAAGGCGATGATCTCTCGCTAAGTTCCCACAACACAACACATATTTAGGCAATCCGACCGTCAATTGTCCTGCTCTCTAATTTGTTTGTGCAACCGCTCTACATATTGCCGATGACCTCGATTACCTATATACGGCTAGCTCAACAAGTGCCCAGCCCAGCCCTTGCACAAATCACCACCGCTATTTAAACGCTCAAGGCTCAGCTGAGACAACCAACCATTGAGCGTCCTGGAATCCTTCCTAGCAGGGCGCGCAGATAACAATTTTTCCTCGGGGTAGGCACGAGTGGGCTCGAAGGTTCCTGCCCACTGCTGACTTTTTTGCAAACCACGTTGCAAGAAGGAACCATGAAAAACAAAATTTTTTGCCCTTTATTTTATTTATCCTTTTATTTATTTAATTTTTGTTTTTTGGGGAGTTATAAGCCTTAGTTAGGCTTTGCTGACTTGTATATTTTCACCGCCTCAAGTATACTCGAAACTTCGAAACACGGCGGAATTTGATCCATTGGGCACCCCTAGGCATTCTGAACAGGGCGGGGTCGACTAGTATTGAATTTTTTTGAATTTTTTTTTTTTTTTTGCTTCCCAACAATATACAGCCTCTCCTCAGCCCCTCTTTTTAGGGGTTTCTATCTCACTTTGATGGTGGTAATTAAGTCCAATCAACATCAACACACCACTACCCCTCCTCCTGCAGTGCCGTCACACTGGTCCCAATGTGACCCGTAGTAGTTCGGTTCGTGATTTCCAACTGTCACCCCCCTTCTCGGGGGCGCTAAACCCCAGAATGATTCAACGGCCAATTAACTATTTCGAAAGCAATTCCAGTAGTTTGAACGGGATTTGGGATTCCTGAGGCTAGTTCGTTAGCTGAGGCATTAGTAAAGTACGACCCATCCCCCCCCCCCGGTTGCTAGTTGACTTCCATGACCAGAACAAGGCGACGACGAACTCCAGCAGGTTGTTGTTCAAAAACCATCCGTCCGCACACTTCCGATGACAGTCATAGCGCTTCATTCAAGCTCTACAGTATATTATCTTGGAAAATAGCAGGTCCCACTGAACTAGCGGTGTGAATTAATACTTTATCCAGTAATAGTACAGTGAGTGAGTGGCATGACAAAGGTATTCATGAATATCACGCGAGTAACGCGAAAATGAGGCGTAACGGGTACCATAGATTTCCCATGCCTTTCTATGGACATTATATGATTTATACCTGAGTAACCCCTTTTGGTGGCTTCTTGAGTCTGAGAATCCATGATGATAAACATCTCTGTGATTATATGACTTTGACTATCTTCTTAGGGCTTAATATGGGCTTCCCTCCTCTTACTATTATTAGGGCTTGCTGCTTTATTTAGAGCTTAAGGTATTGTATTGAAATATTACATTACTAGTGCAGACGAGGGTCATAACGGGGTTAGCTTAAATTAATCCAGGTACATATTTGAAGCACTGCCCCAACTTATTGGCTCATCTGAAGTAGGGCAGCAATTGGATGGGGGCCACATCGAGATACTGAGTCTGAAAAGAATGGGATGCGGAAGTTCAAAGGCTGCGGAGGAGGTGCCATTGTCAACTCGCCCATCAACTGCGAGACCTGGTACAGGCAGACCCCCGACCTCTCGTCCTCGAACTGCTCGTCCTCCAACTGGGAGGCCAACTACGGCAAGACCGACCACTGGGAGACCAACCACGGCAAGACCGAGAACGGGTCGTTAAGCAAGCATTGAATTTGACCCAAAGATCCCTAGGTAGGCGCGACGAAAATATAAACTGATCAAGAGATATGCTGAATTTTTATGAAATCTTCACCAGCCGTACCATTATCCTCAACCGCCACAAAAATAACAACACACTTTGTGTGCAAGATATTATCTCGAGACATCTGTTCCACCGGGTCATCATTCAGGGCTGAGCGGTCGAGGCTGGTGGAAGTGGGTCAATCAAACTTCGTTATGTGGCTGATGTATACTAGTATGTTCAAGGACACGCAGGGGACAATGAAGGCGACGGAGGCTTTGCGAAGAGAAATAGCGAGGCACTGTTCAATCATGTATAATATGCCTTGTGGTCTAGAAGTCCAGTCAATATGTCTCCATCTCAAGAGGCAACCCTTGATTTTGAATTTTGATTTCGATTTATTCCCTTAGTCTTATCGGGTCGGAGAAAATTAAAACGGGAAAAATTTAAGCAAGGTGGCATAACGAGAGAAATAGAAAGACGAGGCTGAAGGGGATTTCACTGCCGATTGATAGGAAGTTTTAAAATCCTTCCCACAATTTGCACCCTTCTAGAGCAAAATGGGAAATAGGTAAGAAAGCCCCCAGCTTGTGTCATAGAGCACAAAAAAAAAATACATAAATAAATAAAGTAAAATAAAATAAAATAATTCATTTATTAGGATTAATTTGGGGGCTCTTGTTCTGCTTGCTTGTCTACCTTACTAGGTACCTACTTGACAACTCGCTGGACACCTCGCTGATTCGCTGTCACCCAAGTGGAACGTACAGTACCTGCTTCCTTACCAGCTCTCTGGGTAGGTTGACTGCCTTCACTCTCCAAATCCGGCCACGATACCTCCTACTACTAGGTAGTTATCCTAATATACCGAGTTACTCATATAGAAATTGTTATCTTTCTTTCCTAGCTTAGTGTCGGCTGAAGTAATTTTTCTGTTGCATTTGATACCCAACACAAAATCTTTTCTTACCGCATACGTCATTGTTCAAGAAGTCAACCTTGTGACAAGGCTCACAGAGGCGAAAGCGATCTTGCTGCCCTCTCGGTTATGGCGTATCAGACTTCCTTGATTGGAACCTGAAAGTTCGAATCTCCCCAGTATACACGATACACGTCACTGACCAGGAGAGTGCAGACGAGTTGGGCTTATATACCGGACGGCGCCTTCGATCTTGTTGAAGCTGGATATGCAGAGACAGCGGTTGCAAGGGTATGATGATTCATGGCCAATGTGTCGACATCTCATTAGGAGCCGGTTTATTCATATGGAGAACGAGCAGAGACAGAGGACATGATAAGCCAACTTCGGGATGGCTGTGTACCAACTGAAACATCACGGGTCAAAGGAGTTAGACTACGTACTGACCAACGGTATCTAAAGGAAAACCTTTTACATACGTGGCGTGTGTCCAGACCTCAACCTTCTCTACGAATATGCCAATAAAGTCAACCTGACCAGTTGGTGGTGGGCAAAGGCTTTGGGCTGTTTAACATGCTGGTAAGCTACTTATGCAGGGCACCCCATTGTGCAGAATGGAGGGAAGAGAATCACACCCCAGTAATATATAATAGTAATTCTAGAAGAATCTGAATCAGAAACGAAACACAACTGTGCTCTGTCGCTTGAAAAGAGACCCAACCCATGGCCGACTATTACCCGCACCCCACCCGTATCACTCGCCATCAGGCAAATACTATCCCTCAAAGCTCCTAGTGCAGATAGATATATGGCTCCTGAAACCCCGGGAGACCCGTTAAATCCTCACAGCTATCGAACCGGCTGGATTTGCCCCCTCGGAATCGAACGAGCCGCCGCCCTTTCAGTCTTCGATGAAGTTTACAAACACCTTCCCCAACATCCGAAAGACAGCAACTCTTACGAATTTGGCCGAATTGGGTGTCACAATGTCGTTCTAGTTTGTCTACCAAGTGGCAATCCTGGCCTCACTACAGCCGCCACAGCAGCAACAAATGCCCAACGGACCTTTCAAAACCTCGAGTTCATATTGGTAGTAGGGGTTGGGGGAGGAGCACCTTCGCGCAAACACGATATCCGACTAGGAGATATAGTGGTGAGCAAACCAGAATCAATATATGGAGGCGTGGTGCAGTACGATTCAGGCAGGTTGACCTCCGACAACGTTTTACAACGTACGACCTGCCTCAACAAGCCTCACCCACTACTGTTAAACACTGTGTCGTCTCTAGAGGCCGAGATCCATTTAAAATGGCAAAATATACCAAACATCATATCCTCGGTTCAGAATAAATACCCGAATACGTTTCGATACCCTGGTAAAGATGAAGACAACCTCTTCCAGTCAAGCTACAAACATCAAGAACCCAATAATGCATGCGCCAACTGCGACGTAACCAAGTTGGTCAATCGACGTCCCCGAGATGAATATGGCCCCAAGGTTCACTACGGCACCATCGGAACCGCAAACCGAGTGATGAAGGATTCGGTTCAGAGAGATAAACTCGCGCAGGAGTTTGGGATCAAGTGTTTCGAAATGGAGGCTGGTGGAATAATGGATAGCATCCCGAGCTTGGTGATTAGAGGAATTTGCGACTATGCGGATTCACATAAAAACAAGCTATGGCAAAGTTATGCTTCCTTGGCGGCGGCAGCGTATGCAAAAGCATTGCTCTACAAGGTGCCGAGCATGTCGTCCAATCTTACTGGTACGTACGTCCTCGTTTAGTCCATTTGCTTAATGCTTACTCGGTCTAACCACAATCTTTCCTTAGCCAAGGCCAAGCCTAAAATCCCGCTAGATTTGACAATAGCCGTTCGAGACTTCGTAGGCCGCGAATCAGAACTTGAGCAACTACGAAACCTTATGCTTGAGGCAAGGAATACCGCAGGACGAAGGATAGTTGAGCTCCACGGCCTTGGGGGCATCGGAAAAACTCAACTAGCGATGCGATTTGCAAGTGATCACAAGACCAGCTTCTCGAATATTCTTTGGCTCGATGGAGAGAGTAGAAGTTCACTGAACCAGTCACTAGCTAAACAAGCGCAATACATTTGGGAGGAGTCTACGCCAGTGATCCAACCCGAGCTCGAGGGAGAAGAAACAGACATACAGCTTCAGTGGAGAAGAGAGAGAGAGAAAGACATGGCCCAGAGAGTGTTAAGATGGCTGGAAGAAGAAGGCAATTCGAAATGGCTACTTGTGCTCGACAACGCCAATCAACACTCGACTTCGAATCCCAAAGACGAGGCCTATAATCTAAAAGAATTATTTGGACGAATGACCCATGGCAATATTATCATCATCACTCGAATTCACGGGCTCGATATTGGAGATCGAGTCGAGGTGGGAAAATTAGATGCAGGTTCATCGGCTAAGATGCTCGGTAAATGTATCAGCAGCTCTGCAAGGGAATCCGGTGAGTTTCCTACCTACCTCATGTTCGGTAATTGCCTATCGCTCCGCCATGCTAATTGCCTGTGATCGTAGATGTCCGCCAACTTATTTCTTTCCTGGATGGACACCCTCTAGCTATTTCAGTAGCAAGGTCCTATATGTCCTCAACCAGGCTAGACATCTCAGACTTTCTCAAGCTTAATGAAGAATCGCCTGACTGTTTCCACAAAAGGGATCCTCCATGTCCGTATACCAATGGGTGTATCAGCAAAACATTCGCAGCCTCTTTCCGCGAGATCCAGAGAAAGCACAGCCAATCAGCAAAATTTCTTCTTCTCCTATCATACTTCAATTTTCAGGAGAACTTCAATAGCCAGGAAAAACTATTTGAGTTCCTTCAAAGGGGTGCTGCAAGCAGAGATACCCCCGAATGGTTTCGAGAAATCGCGTCAAACTTAAAGAATTTCATGGCCACTATTGAACCTCTCACTCGTCTATCCTTCATTTCCGGTGAGGACAGCCGTTATTCAATTCACCGAATCGTGCGGGATTGGTGTCAAAATTACCTCCGCCGGAATAGAGATGATGAGCTGCAGAAACTGGCTTTCATCTGGATGGGGTCTGCCATGCCGGAATTTACTGCAAAGGATTTTGGGGAACGACAAGCAAGTTTAAGTCCTCACGCTCATCGATTTCTCGAATTATTGAAAAAGCCTGGGGGGTTCCCTCGCGATATCGGGGTCTTGTCAGCGCTACAAAAATTGGGCATATTCTTCTACGACCGAGGAGAATCAGAAAATGCCAAATTCATCCTTGAGCGAGTGTTCGAGCGGCAAAATAATCTCTGCTCCGATGATATTTCTTCCCTAAAGACGCTAGATTTCTTGGCCTTGGCTAATAAAACCCTAGCTGGAAAAGATCCCATGAAGCTGAATGATGTACAAGAAATGCTCACAAGGCTGCTTCAAGGATACGAACGGGTCTATGGTCGAAACCACGAACGGACAATCACAGCTCGGTATAATCTTGCACTTGTATGTTCTGGACGAGACAACGCAGAGAGCACTTACAAAGATACCCTTAAAGACTATGAACGAGTACTTGGCAAAAACCACCCGCGCACCCTACAGGTTGTGAATGCACTTGGCGTGCATTACAAAGACCAGGGCAGATTCAAGGACGCTGAGGAAATGTACCTCCAAGCTTTAGAGGGCTTCGAGAGAAAGCTAGGCATTTACCACAGCCTTCCTCTAGACACAATGAACAACCTCGGAAAGCTTTTCTTAGATCAAGGCAAACTAGTGGACGCTGAGCGTTTGTTTCACAGGGCTCGTGAAGGGAGAACGAAAGTCTTTGGTCAGTATTCTGCTAGCGCCCTGGATAGCTCCTGTTGCCTTGCCATCACTTTTAAACGCCAAAGCAAAATGGAAGATGCAGCAGAGATCTACCACGAAATCCTGCAACATTATCTCCAAACTCTGGGCGAGAATCATCATGAAACCCTCCAGACTACCAGAATTCTTGGCCTTGTTTACGCCAAGTCGAACGGCAAATTTGAACAGGCAAAGAAGATGCTCCAAACAGCTAAAGAAGGCTATCGTGAGGTCGTTGGCCCAAACAACCCGCTCACCTTGGGAACAATCATCGATCTCGGGAATCTTTATGGTGACAACTGCAAGCTAAAAGAAGCAGCAGATATGTATGGAGAAGTTTTAATTTGGCGCAAAAATCCTGAGTGCGCCCTGGAAGCCCTGGAAGCACAGACTGGGTTAGCGCTCCTTCACTTAAAACAAGGCAATCGAAAGGACGCCAAAAAATGCTTCTTGGATGCTTTTGAGGGCTACAAAGAGATCTTAGGACTAGACAATGAACGCACTCAGTACACTGCCGACTGGCTACGATACACGAGCAGGCCAACATTCCTTCAGAACCTGAGATTCCAGCTAACACGCAAACACCCTAAGTCGATACGCAAATACCTGCCTCCGATAGGAAACCCCTCAGAAAGAAGTGGTGTGGGGGATAATAACAGCACAGCCAAAACCATTTCCACAATATCGACTCTCTCTCTCCCCATAGCTACATGGATCCATTCAACACAGCAAACGCCGACAGGCAGCATCGAACATCTTCTACAGAACCAAATATGCGATCAGGAACAAAATAAAAACGAAAAGACTATTTCTGTCACCAAATATATAAGGGGAAAATATCGGAGTCAGCTCGGTGACATCCATTTTCAGGCGTTTGGGGTAAAAATAAGCAAAAAAGTTTAAGTGATGGAGATTACTTGCCCTTCAGTCATCTTCAACCAAAGCCATCATTTCTCTCCTTCTATTTCTGTGTCCTTCTTTCTCTTCTTTTCGTACATATTTCAGTACACGGAGTGTACCTACAATTTTGAAAATATGGGTGGTTGTATTCTTCTATTCTTCGTTTTTTTCTTTTTTTTTTTAGGTGGTCTAGGTTCAGCATGTTATTTTACTCTTGACGCCTATTTTAGCCCTGAGCCTAAATTGAACTGTATATAATATGACAACGCCGGAGTTAACTAAGTTATCAGCAATAATATGACCAAATCATGTCCTAGAAATATAGACGAATAGAGAAAGACAAAAAGCCCAGAAGCACGATGGGAATATTATAACTGTTTACAATAGTTTTACGCTCTAAAAGCTGCAAGTTCTTAAGCGCACTTCTTTGGCGTCACGATGACTCGCCAGTATATATTGTAACGCAAGGTCGAAAGCATTTGTCTGCCCTTGAAATAAACATGTATGGGATGAGCATTTGCTTAGAAACCTTAAGCACCGGGGATTGATCATACCTAGGTACTATATACAGATATAGATTGGAAGCAATGAAAGCTTCATTCCCTGTGTAAATTCCCACTTAATCGACTAAAGACCCGACCGACAGATAATTGCACTACGTAAGGCACATAGGTACCTCTTGGCAAGCAATTAGGCAGTTATGAAAAGAGATAGATGACTCATCTATTTCATAAATACGGTTCATAAAATCCCCGCTCGCGACTTGGCTTGGCAGACCCACCGACGCCTCCTATTATTACCAAAAGAACAAGGCACAGTCCCTAATGAGGTATATTATAGACGGAGCTCGGATCGATCAATCGATTCGAGAATGAGAAGAGTATGAAGAGTGCTAAGCGTTCGCGGCCGTGTGGAAATTGCCGCCAGCGGAAGCGCCGTTGCGTCGTGGAACCGGGCCAGACGGTTTGTGTGCTGTGTCGATTGTATGACACCGATGGCTGTTCGTTCGATAACCAAGTGCCCGAAAGAAGACCCTCAAAACAGCTCAAGACGACCCCTCATGACTCCCTGTCTGAGGCCAGTACCGCAGCCGTCTCAAGGGTAGATGAGCATTCCATTCGGACTACCGACGTGATTGAGGATTATGATACCCTGCAGGGTCCATCACTCCTCAAGAACAATCTAGGCCTCCAACAACACCAATTTTCCCGATATACCGGCCTTTCGAGCTCCTGGACCCCTTTACTATTGGATTACTGCGAGTTCGACAATCGGGATGAGTATACCTTTCCCTCACGCAGTAGTCTTCGCAGAGTCTCAGCCGATACCAGTTTCTTTCTCAAAAAGTATTCCGGTACCCAGGTCCGATCGGAGGAGATCGATCTTCTGGACCAGATTGAACGCACTGTCGCACCCCATGGACTGCGTCTAGTTAATCTTTACTTTCGCATTGTGCATCCGTCATTCCCCGTGTTGGACAAGAAGTAGGTGCTGGGCCCCCTAACCGGTGTCTAAAACACCATAAAGAATGTATCAACTGAACGTCTTTTGCTTCCATCAATTGTCTATTTAGGGTATTTTTGGAGAAATATGAACGCACGCATCGCGAGTTCTCCCCTGCTTGTCTGGGAGGCGTTTACCTCCTAGCGCTAGATTGGTGGAATTATGATCCCGTCCTTTCAGCACAGGAGCGGCCCATTGTTAATCTGCTGGAGATGTATGTCCGAAGGGGGCTGCAGGATGTCGTGGCTCGCCCGAAACTATCAACCCTACAGGGAGGTATACTTCTCTTGCAACATCGCCCGTTTGGAGAAGATGCTTGGGCGCTGAGCGCTCAACTTGTGGCAACGATGCAGGAATTGGGTGTCCACTTGGATTGTGATGGATGGAGGATCCCTGCGTGGGAGAAAAGCCTTCGAAAAAGACTTGCGTGGAGTACATATACTTTAGATAAATGGTGTGTGCTGGATAAAAATTGCTTCGCGCTCCTTCCCTTGCCTATCCACCTCCCCCAACAATACACTACAGCATTTTAACACTTCGTCTTAGGATGGCGTTAATTCATGGCCGGCCTTCTCATATAGTTGATGAACTAGATTGGGCTGTAGAGGAATTGACTGAAGAAGACTTTCCGGAGACCGTGGAAGATGAGGACAAAGAGGAAGGGAGTAGTGAAATTGAGGCTGGGCGATTATCATTTCAAATGTTCATATCCCTCAGCCAGATTGTGAACGAGATTCTGCGAGCCTTTTAGTAAGTTGCGATTTCACTCTCCTTTCTTATATTGAGCGCCATTACTCTCTAACAATATTCCTAATTTACTAGCTCAGCTAGGGCTTCCAAGAGTACCCGCAAAGTCCGGAACTTACTGCAGATTGCGAAGCCGATCCAAATAAAACTGAAGGAATGGCGTCGTGAGCTTCCAAACTCACTCAATCTAGAATCCACCAAATCCCGCAAAAAGTCGCCCACTGGATCCTTGTATCTAGCATACTACGCTGTGGAGATAGCCCTACATAAGGCTATCCTCTTGGGGCTGAAGGGATCTTCGTGCGACCCGTCCATCGCAAGCGTCTGCCGAGATGCTGCACGCGAACGCGCTATCATAGCGATTGAATTCGTTAAAAATCTGAGACCGGAACAGATCCAATCATTTTGGCATTTTCGTAAGTTCTCTGATTTCAATTCCGCGCAAATAGTATAATTTTCTAACTACGAATTTTACCTACTTTTTTTTTTTTTTAGCATCCGGAATGAATTTAGTTTACATTGGTATATTTACTTCCCTATTATATCTCACCTCACAAACTGTCGAGGAAACTCAATTCTACAAAAAGTATCTGGAAGAGTATAGATGGAATCTTCGAATCATGAGCCGCGCGGCTCCCTTTTTCGATTTTGCCGTTCAACGCCTCGACATGTCCCTGTTACACCTGGATCGATTGTCCATTCAAGATATCGTTCGCAATAACAAACGGGATGGCGACAGTAATGCCCGAACCCAGGACGAGAATGAACGTGACCCTCGATTCTCGAATACGTCGTCCACTGAAACTTTGGACCTGGACACACAGCCCCAATACCTAGACGCGCCACCACACCCTGCAGCCATAACCACCATGACTACCCCTAATGAGGCTGGATTTGAGCACCAACGGTTTTTGGATCTATTGGAAGCAGCGGAGGCGGAAGCGCTTCTCCCCGATCATCATATTTCTCCAGAAGAGGCTTTGGACCCGGGCGGTCGTTTGGATTTCTATGGGCGAGATTGGGCACATGTGGCTGGGACTGACATATTCCCGGCTTTAGATTAGAAGTTTTTAGAGGTTATCTTTCCTATTCCGTCTACTTTTTCTCTTCGAAGAGTGTACTACCTTTCATACTCAAACACAGTAGACATTTTTTTTCTTTTGTTTTTCGGCGGCCTTAAAAGCCGCGGCGAATATTTGCGCGGCCCGTGGCGAATTGAGGACACGTGAGCGATAAACGCGTCGCTATCTTATCTATTCCTTTCTTAATCTTATCGGTCTTAAGCCTTGTCTCTCTATTGACTCGTCGTTGCTGAGCAGCAGTTCAAAGTATAATTGATGATACAACTGAACACGTTGACATTAACGATCGACTATCAGTCACGAGGAAACCACACACAGTATACGACCGTTGATATAGACAAAAATAAATTTCCGACCGAGAATATCAAATATGGCTGCTGTTCAACTATTCAAGTACCCGACCTCCTCCCCCGCAGACACATCCCCACTCTCCCATCTTGAACAACAGGGATATGACACCAATGATGTGCTGGCTGTGGTGGGAAAGACGGAAGGCAATGGCTGTGTGAATGACTTTTCCCGAACCCTGAGTGCCCATGTATGGGAAACCAAGACGCCACAAGGAGCAGTCACTGTTTTCTCCGGTGGAACAGAGGGGGTCCTATCTCCACATGTGTCATTCTTCGTACGAGCGAAAGAACGCACCGGTCTCGTTGCATGTTCCGGACAAACGAGAGAGTTTGAACCGCACGAGGTCGGGACAGACACGCAGTGTCTAGAGGTTGCTGCGTCCGTATCTCGAATGATTTCCGAGGCTGGGCTTGAGAAGGATGCGGTACATCTGGTGCTCATTAAGTGTCCATTGTTGACTTCGACGGATATCGAGCGCATTCGGATGGATGGGCAGACTCCAGTGACCGCGGATACGTATGAGTCGATGGCTCTGTCGAGGTATGCGAGTGCTGTGGGCATTGCCATTGCTCTGGGTGAGATCCCGGAAGAGAAAGCATCCAGTGTGCTGCAGTCTGAAAAGGAGCCAGTATGGAGCTCTCGTGCGAGCTGTAGTTCCGGCGCGGAGTTGAAAAATTGCCATATTATGATTCTGGCAAGGGACTCCCTGGAAGGAAATGGTCGCCTTCGCGCACGATCAGGTTACATGAAAGACGCAATGGACGCGCAAGTGCTTTTGGATATGCTGGATGGTATCAAGTCGGAGAAGGGTAAGGTGGTTCAAGTGTTTGTGAAGGCCGAGGCGGACCCTCGCGGATTGATCAGAGGACTACGCCATACCATGAATACGGACAGCGACATTCACAGCACACGGCATGCGCGGGCTGCGGTTGGGGGCCTTGTTGCTGGGTTGGTGGGCGATTCAGCTGTGTATGTGAGCGGAGGAGGAGAAGGACAGGGACCACCAGGAGGAGGTAGTCTATGCATTGTGTATTCAGTATAAGAAAATCTACTGCTCAAAAGATGTATATACCAACTTATAGAGAAAGAAAATGATTACTATAGACAGAGTATATGGCTGGCTTGTACTTCTCTCCTACGTCCTACGACGCGCGGTTTTCACTTGTAGTCAATTTCTACACAAGGAAAAAGGGATCACAACACAAAAAGAAGTGCAAAAGAGAAGGGAAGAACGTTTGTGGATCCACGAGATCACGAAGAATTGGTAGAAAATTCGGCCGATGATCGTTGATAGCGAATGGATACAATCATTCTTGGCCGCGGCGGCGCGCGCTCGGACAGACGTCTTATCGTGATTAAGTCATGTCAAGGAGCATGAAGGAGAGTGGGGGGTCAAGGAATGGTAAAGCAATCCTATAAATGGCAAAGGAGATCTACTACCTAGTAGATTCATCGGAACTGCTCTAATAATTTCTTACATTCCTCCTCCCCAAAGCACATTCTTCATACTTCTCGATGGGGTCGTTAGAACTTCTTCCTGCGGCGCTACACAGTCTCAATGTAGCAACATTACGACAATCATACATTGACAAGAAGATCACCCCTGTTGAAATAATTCAACAAGTTTATGATCGGATCGATTCATACCCTGACCCTGCGGTCTGGATCCATCTGGTTCCAAGGGAAGAAGCTGTGCAAGCGGCGACTAAACTTGTCGACCAGCATGCGAATAGTAACTCTCTGCCACCTTTATACGGGGTGCCTTTCTCCGTAAAGGATTCTATCGATGTGGCCGAGATCCCTACCACCGTCGCCTGCCCTTCATTCGCTTACACCCCCGATCGCACTGCCCCCGTCGTTCAAAAGGTTCTCGATGCAGGCGGGATTCTGATCGGAAAGGCAAATCTGGATCAATTTGCCACGGGGTTAGTCGGGCACCGGTCCCCATACGGCACACCACGCTGCGTCTTTGACTCGGATTACATATCGGGAGGAAGTTCTTCGGGATCTGCCGTCAGTGTTGCTGCGAAGCTTGTCTCGTTTGCTATTGGCACCGATACCGCGGGGAGCACGAGGGTCCCCTCTGCATTAAATGGACTGGTGGGACTGAAGCCAACACTAGGGACAATAAGTACTGTCGGGCTGGTCCCTGCATGCAAGACTGCCGATTCGATTACGGTCATGGCTACGACAATAGCCGATGCCAGGGAGGCATGGGAGGCCATGCGGGGTTACGATGAGGAAGATACTTATGCACGCATTTCTCCTCCTACGCTCTCCCCTCTACGCTCATCGCGGATCAGGTTCTCTATTCCACCATCGGATTTACTCTCTGCTCTTTCACCTCAATACTCTATGCTTTTTTCGCGGTGCGTAACGGCCTTATGCGATGCCAATCTCGGCCTCGAGATGAATTCGACATTCGATTACACACCATTCCAATCCGCAAACGAGATGCTCTATGGGAGCTCTATTGTCGCCCAGCGTCTGGTCGCATTCGACTCTTACCTGAAGGTACATGGTACAGCTAAATTGCATCCCGTTATCCGTGCTATCTTTGAGTCATCGGCTGGGTTTGATGCGGTCAGGGCATACCAGGATATATTCAATCTGGCAGCTTACAAGCGCCAAGCGGAGAAGCAGTTCCAGATGAACATTGACGTGTTGGTTGTGCCATCAACAGTAACTCATTTCACCGTGGCGGAAATTGAGGAGGACCCTATTGCTAGGAATAAGTTAATGGGGAGCTTTACGCATTTTGTGAACCTTTTGGACCTTTGCGCGGTGGCGGTGCCGACGGGACAATGGAAAAATCCTAAGGGAAATTTGATGCCTTTTGGGATCACGTTAATTGGACAGGCTGGGCGTGATAAAGAGCTTTTGGATCTCGGGCAAAAGGTCATGGAGTACATGAGTTCACATCCACATGTCGTATAGTATACGGGGGAGTCAGATGTCAAACTTATTAAACCATCAACTTTAATTGAGGAGAAATATTATATAGACGAATTACACGCGATAGGAGCATCCAGAATTGACGATATATGATATGAGATGAAAGGATTGGGTATTATAACCCTTAAAACAGTTTCGGTCCCTTGCTCAAACGCTGATACCGCGTGGCCGTTTTGACACGGAACCCTCTGCCGAAGAATATGAAGAAAAGGTTTCCCATCATCACAAAAGTAATAATTAGACCAAGGGTTACATAAAACCAAGTTAATCCCACTCTGTCCACCCACGGCTGAAGGGCGAATACGAGGATAGTAGAAATAAGATTGCGAACGAAAGTGACTCCGACCAGAGAGTCCGCGATGATCTACAAGGGTTAGTGAAACTTGTCAGACAAGGTATATAGAAAGGGGCCACAATGACATACATCAGTATAAGCATCGGTTATGTAAGTCAAAGCCGCGCTGCTCGCTGGGACGAGACCAAACGCATTAATGGCCAGGCCGAACGCTGGAAGAAGCCAGTGCGAGCCGTTATTTAGACCGATACCGAACATGAATAGTCCAGCCGGTACGAACGGTAGGAAAACAAGGGGAAGCCAAAGACGCATCTCGGGCTCGAAGATCCCCCCATTTCTTTTTGCAAGACGTAGGATGAGTCTGTCGCTCAAGGGCCCGGAAAAGATTGTGGCAAGACTGGTGCCGATGAAGGGTGGGATGCCCATGAGACCAATCTGCGCAGCCCCAAAGTTGTACGGAGGGAGAGTCATGACAGATGATAGAGTGGTCACTGGGACAGTTGTGCAGCTGGTCATCAAGCCGTATTCGAGGGCTACGAAGAGAACGCCCGGGATCCATCCCAATATGAAGAATGGCTGGTAGCTGTGTTTTGCGAGGTGTCGGATGGACGAGGGAGAATTTGTCCAGAGTGCCAGTTTCTGTAGGTATGTCTTCCGAGGAATGGTCTCATCGACTTCGATGACTGTCGTGATGGCTGGTTGCTTTCCTGGAAGTTCGATGCCACTGTCGCCCTTGGCTTCTTTTTGGCTCGGAAGCTTGGTCTCTGAAGTCGGATTCTCCTCTACGGGGATGCCCTCAATAGACGAGGAAGCTTTGAACATGGTTTCTTCGTAGAAGAAGAAGAAGGCAAGAAGGCCAACACCAAAAAGAATCGCCATCCACCACCAAACCCAACGCCAACCCTGGGAAGTAGTTATGTAGCCACCAGCTAAAGGGGCTAGAGTGACTCCAACGGTCATGAGCCAGTAGTAGAGGGTGTTCATGAGCCCTCGCTGGTGCACGAAAAAGACATCAGCCACCGTCATCTGGACCATGACTTCTGCGAGAGCGCCAACGAAGCAGCTCAGAACATTGACCAGCATTAGATCTGCAACAGTCTGCATCTTGGCCGACCATACACTTATCCCACACTGTACGGCAGTACTGAGGATGTAGATTGGCCGTCGACCGAATTTTAACGCAAAAGGGATTATCACTAGTGCCCCAAGACAGAGGGCACCACAGCCAGCCGCGTAACTATCATTCAGGACACCGAAGCTGAAGCCTAATTGCTCGTTCATTGGGCCCCAAGTGACAGTCACAACATCGATCAATGCGAGGACCATGACAACATAATAGGAGACAAGCCCGAAGTTGATATATTTTCGCCATTGTGGCCAGTTCTATTGAGGGTTTGCTTATGTTCAGTACGCCACTATAATAAAATATATTTCGACGATAATGGGACCGAAAAAACGTACAAGAGGATCATTTGGATCCTTGGATGGTGTTGGTAGAAGGACGATCTCTGCGTCTTGGGGTGATCGAGAGAAGTCTAAGGTAATATGGGAGTTATTTACCTTCTATGGCGCAGCGAATTTAATATTGGCATCATGGTTGACACTTACCCTCGAGGAAAACTGTCCCCGGTGGCCAGGCCGGGTCCACGGGTATATCGAGCGAAGTCATAGTACTCCAAGAGGCGTGTGTGTAATAAGTAGCTCAACCAGATAGACATCGCGAGCAGGAAAATATGTGAGCGAGGGCGGCACTATATCCTGAATCTCGACTATCTATCAACTTGCCTCAGATTAGATATTCCTCTTATCAGTACATGATGTTGTCTATCTCCGATCTCACATTTTGGACTAAGGACTAGTGGTGGAGGGCAAACAAGACTTTGCCTAAAGAGGAAGTTTGAGGATATCTCCAACATACGATGGCGCATTATTAGCTTGTTAGTGAGGGGAAACACCAATACGAGAGAAGATCTGAGGAGTGAGTGATAACCTTTCCCCGGCACTGCTTTATACATTTTGTGTCCCCACGAATGGGTTATAGAGATCCTGGAGAGGAACCCTAGAAGAACTGGTACCGGACCGCTCCCAAATCTACGAATAATCCACACCTCAGGAATTGCTGAAAATCGCCTATATAATTTAGATCGCTCACATTTCAATACAGTAAGGATATCAATAATGAATTGCATGAGGGACTGTAGAGAGTCTGGTTCTGCAGACCCCATGCAGATCTCATTTTATCCAAGTCTTAGGCCCTACTACTACAAAGGGATATCGCTTCCTATAGAAATTTATGAATAAGAATGTACAGCCTCTCCGTGAACTATTGACGACCACAACAAGAACTACAACCATAAAATCATTAAACCAACAAGCATGAAGTATTAATATGAAATGAACAACCCCCCACCCCCAAATGGAATCGCAAATTTACCGCTTTGGCACCCCGGCAGGACTGTTTAACGTCATCCGTTTTTATTTACAACTATAGTTCAAGATTATTAGGGGAAAGGACACAAGAATCAGATTAAAACATTTCAATGCCTAGAGTAGAGTAACTAGCTATAGGTAATCTGGATCGTTTCCGCGATAGTCGGCACCCCCGCGCTGCTTAATGCAAAGAGCATATAGTACCCTGGTACGGCAACTCCTGGATCTTGGGGTATAACAGCGGTATGTACTTTGCCATCAGCCGACGAGGTAAGGACTAATGGAATCCGTCGCTGGTCAGTATTGACGGTATGAGTAGCGGTACCATAGCGGATAAGAGCAGCAGCGGTGACGGCAGAGTCCGTTCTCATTTCAAGTTCACCCCCCAATATAACAACAACTTTATTAGCGGAGTTTAAACGGTTGCCTGAGATGGAGGTAATTTGAGGTCGTGGTGCTAGCGCCCCGTCTGGCTGTAGTAGATAGCCAGGGGTATATATTTGGGCGTCAAAGTGATTGGGGCAACTTGGACTGGAACCACAGAGTCCCCCACCCCCATTTAAAACAGTGGCGTCTGGGAGAAGGAGAGACCAGCTGTGGTATGTGCGGATGAGGCTATTAGGTTGTTGATCAATGAAGGCATTGAGGTCTGGAAAGTATCGCTCTGGGGTCAAGCGTGCCATGTCGTCGTTGAAATTAATTCCAAATGCTTGACCCCCGGTGGTGAAAACAGTGCCGTCGGGTAGGACAACAGAGCTGTGGAAAACGCGACTGTAGTGCAGGCCGTTTGTTACTCTGACAACCTCTGCGGTTGAATTGACTTGACCTAAAGTAATTCGAAAGGCATTGTTCGTTGCCAACGAATGCGTATAGTCTGGGCTGCCACCAAAGGTGACAATCCTGCCCGCCACTGCATTATACATGACGGCGTTTCCAGACATGGCATCACATCTTACTCCATTCGAGTTCGCACAACGAGGGCCAGCGGGGGACTGATACCCACCGTTACTAGTACCATACCAATTCATTGCACGACTTGGCCCTGCCTGGAAAACACTTTTGTTCTTCCATGCGAAAAGCCAGCCATGGTTGTCACCCCGATAGTAGCTGATTCGCGTACCATTTGCAGCAAAGTCTTGTGTGTCGTGTGTAAGCATTGGGGCTACTCTGGCCTTTGGGAGGCTGATGTATCGATCCGCTGCAGGGAGGTAGAGTTCGCCGTTTTTCAATATCTGGTCACCTCCGCTCCACGATCCTCCAATGACAAAAATATTCCCGTCCGCCATGGTCACGGTCGAGTGATACCCACGCGGGATGATCAAATCATGAGCCTTCGTCCACGTGTCATTTATGGGGTTGTAGATGCTCGTCCGAGGGGAAGTATTGCCCCCCGTCACGATGATTTGGCCGTTAGTGGCCATCGAGATGCCCGGGCAGAACATGTCATGATCCGCGCCGATGATCTTCACTGAGACCTGTCGCGTTTTTGGGTCCCACGGTGAGGAGAATGTGATACTCTTCCCTGCTGGCGAAAACTGATCATTAGACCAAGACGACCAAGTGATTACCGACCCGGTCACTGGATTCAGAGCCGCTGCCACGGGAACAATGGGGAAGTCAATAGTTGGCCCCCAGCGACCTAGTGCTGGGTTTGGTGCAGGAAAGCTCGTCACATAATATACACCCAGCTCTGCAATGCTAGAAGCTTGTCCTTGTGCAGGATTGGTCAGAAGGCGCACATATTGCGCTTGGTGCGGCTCGAATGCGGAGTATTTGGTGCTATTATCCAGGCGCCACCGTCCATATGCAACTGGAGTCCATGTCTGTCCGTCTGAGCTCACTTGAACCCTGTGGCCGGTAATCCATCCAGCGTTTGAGTTCTGGAAGGGCTGTACGCTGATGCCCGAGATGTAGTATGGCTGGTCAAGTGCAATAGTAATACTATGCGGCACTATAGAGGACCTGGTTTGCCAGAAGGTTGTGGTATCTCCATCTATCGCATATGAGCAGGGATGATTGACTGCCTGGGCGCTACATGAAGCCACCATTACATCAGGAGCAATTGTAGTGCCACGAGGGGGGACCGCAATCAGAGGATTCAGGTCAAGATAGTCGTCCCAATACTCCTGCGGAATGCCTTCCCCTATCAAAGCCTGGATGAAATCATTATCTATGTGGCCTTTAGTTGAATTATGTGCTTGGATGGCGAGGGTAAAGAGCAAGCAAAGCAAGGCAGATAACGCTCGTCTGCAATGCATCTTCGATTGTATAGGTAAACGAAGAGAAGCAGTGGGGAGGAGAAAGGTGTGGCATGAAAGCGATGGGTTAATTCCCCAGTAGGAACATTCTTTTACGCCATTATTTATACTTGAAATTGGCTGGCATCTTTTGGGTCGGGAATGTATCCCTTACCAGTCCTCATACATGCTTCGGGAAAAAGTACCGACCGTCCAAGTATGTGCCATACACAACCATTCTTTCTTTCTCCTTGTTCCAATTAACTTCGTTTTGTCCCATCCCCGTAACCCGGCATCCATATTAATGTGAAGCCCCAACCGTACAATTCAATACGAGGCGATATGCATTATAGCCAGAGTTTAAGCGAACCAAAGAATCTAGGGTTGAATGGAGTCTAGATCTCTACCAACCGCCTCTCCGTACTTGCGTGCCTCTTTCAAGTGTTTCAAAACGACTTGGCCAACGATTAAACCTGTTCGTACTATCTCCGCATAATTAATACCTAGCCTAGCAACTTTGATCGCAAGTCGAAGGTCCGATCACGGCCTTTCGCCCTTTTTCAGGAGATAGAATCCCTGTGTTATGCGCCTCGATACGGCGAGTGGGAGAGAGCCACAAAACTGGTGCTCAATTAGCGATTCCAGAACATCATCCCCCCCTCCAGTCTTTTCGGCAAAATATGTGCCTCCTAAATTGACAGAGGATGTAGCTAGACTTTAATATAAATGGGTGTTTAGGCTCAATTTTTATAAAGAAAAGTGGAACAACATTTATATATATTCAACCTTATAATAAAGGCAAAGGAATTAAAGTGATGGTTTGGGCTACTTTTTAGGGCTCTAATCGGGCAGAACTGATCCATTTAGAATGAGACTTTAAATCTAAATAAAACGGCTACTTTGCATCTCATATCTTACTCTCTTAAAGGCTAATCTGCCTAGTATTGGAGCCTGGCTTAATATACATGCAAGACAATGCCCCAATATATACAGCCAAAAAGATGATAAAATGATTGAACAATAATGCAATTTCTACTATGGATTAGCGATTTAAGCTTCTATTCTTGCAAGCATGCCTAAAAGGATAGAGGCTGTTCTAGAGGTAAAAGGGTGGTATACTAGATATTAAAGCTATTTTTTTATTTTTATTTTTTTTGGGATTGTTCGGGATCAATATAGCTTTATAATCTTTACAAATTTATTTTGAATTTTTAAACGGCTACAGGCTTCAAAATATAGATATTTCCATGGGCGCTTGGTTCCGGTGCGGGGTTGCCATGGAACCTGTTGCTCCGACTTTTTGCCTAGAACTGCTGGAATACCTTTCTAGGGTACATGTCGGGTTGCCCGGCGCTAACTTCCAGAGAGCCCTGAAGAGTACATGTCGGAGCGCCCGGCGCTAACATTTGGAGGATCCCAGAATGTAAGAGTATCCCAGTTGTCGGATGGAAGGTCCGTTGACTAGGCGAGGAATTGCAGAAGACCCTAGACTAGTTCAAAGAGGGAGGCTTTCTTTATTTGGATGAAGACATTATTCTTGGATACAAAGGATATAGAGGATACAAGACTGTATAATGGCAAGTAATATGTCGTTAGCGCCGGGCGCTCCGACCTGCACTCTTCTTAGCCTGCCAACTGGTGTCATTGGAGAAGCATTGTTATCACTTCTCCACTTTGATTTTGATTCTAATGGCGTCTGGATTCGACTAATGGTACACCTCGGCTACAATATACTGTATTGAGTTAGATCAAATGCATATCCGATATGTTAGTGAAATTTCATACAAAAGGTCGGTATCAAACAGACCTATAAATGTGGTTCATCCCGTGAATCTCATAGAGATGACCACTTCACAGAGACCAAAGAAGTGCGGATTTGCATCGCATCAAGGTCACTATGAGAACAATTTTCAAGAATGCACGGATCCTTTCCTTGGCAAAGACGGCAGGAAGTGAGAAACCGTCTTTTCTTAGCGGACTGGTAATCGAAGGAGACCGAATTTCGCAACTTGGTTGTGTCGAAGATGACAATAATGCCCTAGATACCACGGTCATTGATCTTCAAGGCCGAATGGTAATTCCTGGCTTCATCGACAGCCATGTACATATCCTCCACTATGGCCAATCCCTGCGCAAGGTTGACCTCGCCAACTGTACTTCGCTCGAACAAATTCGACAAACCATCAAATCGTATGCACAATCTAACCCTTCCGCGGCTCGAATTCTCTGTAGGGGATGGATCCAATCATCCACAAATGGGGTGGCACTGGCAAGTATGCTGGATGATCTTGATCTTCGTCCTGTTTACATTGACTCGCTTGACCTGCATTCGATGTGGTGCAACTCCGCAGCCCTCAAGGAGATGAAAGCACATACCGCACCTGATCTTGCTGGGGGGACTATCCATCGCGATGGAAATGGACGGGCATCTGGTCTTCTGAGCGAATCTGCGCTCACAAATCTAGCATGGCCTCATCTGGAGAGTATCACATTAACAGATGAGAAATTGAACGCTCTGGACACAGCTGTCGCAGCGTATAGCGCTGCCGGGTATACTGGACTAGTAGATATGGCTATGGACGAGAGCACATGGGAGATTTTGAATCTCTATCGTCAGAAGAAGGAGATCCCCTTTCACATCGCCGTTCATTGGCTGGTCCCGTTCACAAGTGATCAACAAGTAAACCTCAGCTATGTTGAGAGAGCCATCGAGCTCCGCAAGAAATTTAATGGGCCCGAATTTTGCGTCGCTGGAATCAAGTTGATCAGCGACGGTGTCGTGGATGGCTGCACAGCGGCCTTGATGCAACCTTATTCAGGGAAATCAGACCCCGTGGAGCCCATCTGGCCTGCAGATATGCTATCAGAGGTTGTCGATCGCGCCGACAAGGCAGGTCTCCAATGTGCTATCCACGCCATTGGTGACCAGGCCATCCATCAAGCAATTAACGTCCTCTCCCAGGTTGGGACACCCGGCCGACGACACCGAATCGAACATTTGGAACTTGCCACATCAGAGGATGCAAAGAGACTTGGGAAACTGGGTATTACGGCTTCCGTTCAAGCTGTGCACTCTGATCCAGTGCTCTTCCGTGCCTGGCCGACTCTTATCGGTCCCGAGCGTTGCCAGCGAGCGTGGGCGTACAAAGAATTTCTTGATGGAGGCGCCCCTCTTGCCCTGGGCACAGATGCACCGACCGCTCCTCATTCCCCTTTCCCTAATTTGTATAATGCTACCACTCGACGATCTGCCCTAGAACCAGATTCTTCCGAGACTGTTAACCCGCACTTTAGACTGAGTTTGGCACAGGCAGTTGCAGCAGCTACGGCGGGAGCGGCATATTCTCGATTCGCGGACGACTGGACTGGGAAGCTGGAAGTGGGATTGAGAGCTGATTTCTTGGTTGTTGATATGCAGTGGGATGCAGAGAAGCTACTCGAGGGAAAGGTGTCTCAGACGTGGTATGGTGGTAAGAAAGTCTTTGACAGGGACAGTTAAAACGTCGTTGCACGATAAGATAATATATTTTGCAATACAGTATGTGATTGCCAAATGAAAAAAAAAAAAAAGTCATTGACCCAACTTTAAAGAATAATTGAATACTTTGATAAATCTAATAAATAAGGAGAGGTTCATTACAGGCTGCTACTTCTATAGGTATGTAACCTGCGAGGTTCGAGACCAATATCGGATTGCCATTTGGTTGCCGCCAACCGCAGACGATCTAGAAATTATGGATTATACGCGTGAGGGTAAACGTAATATTCATCATCCATAGGGCTACTGGTTCGGGAGAAGCAAGTGCTACAAAAAGGGGGTTGGATGTTTCTCAAGAACATATATATCTAGGATTAGCACCCTCCTCCTCCACAGCCAACCCCACCACCACCACCAACTCCACTAGAGCTAGACATGGGCTGGAACCCAATTCCATGGTTGCGCCTTTCACTAGCACAGCCAGCACTGAAATTGGATCCTCCGCAGCTACCCGAAGCCATAGATGCACCACAAGTGTAGGCGATGCAGTTGCCCTCGTCATTATCAGTCACAGTTAAGCAGCCTGGGTAGCTGACATAGGCATCTCGACGCAATGGGGGATCCGCCATAAAAACCGCTAGAGGATTACTATCCTGCGTTGCTGGGCCATGGTTCGGCTCACCCGACTTATTACCAGCCTGTAGTTTCGTGGCGCGTGCCTCATATTTCCTGTACTTCTTAACAAGCTTGTTGAGGATTTTCCGCCGTCGACGTGACTCTCCTCCAACAGCTCTAACTGCATTGTGAGCTGAGATATGGGTTGCCTCTAGGTTCCGTTCGTTATTTGTCGGACTTGCACCATTCGCTTTCTTTTGCATCATTGAAGATCGTGAGGCATGGCGCAGCAGCGATTTCCCCCCTGAGGTGGCCTGGCAGTACCAGCACAAGCATTCACTGTACACACCTCCCTTAGTGGCTTTTCGATATTGCTTCACGGTCCAGGCAAACGAATGTGACAGAGGACCCTCATCGATCTTGTCGTTGTGGTCGATGAATCTCACGGGCTTCTTGGCGCCGGTGGTGGTGATGGAATGGATATAGTATGCTTGAGGGGTGAGTTGATGGGTATGCCACACCAGATCAACATCAAGCGTGGGAACTACCATGCGCGATGGATTGTTGACAATAATAGACCAGAAGACACCATAGCGTTGCATGCATTTGTGTATAAAGACAGGCAAGTTAGGGAGCTGCAACCAGTTCAAGACTCGCATCTTCTGGACAAACGTGCCCTGTCGAATGACGGCACCAACGAGGTCCATGCCAAAAATAGAGGAATTCCCACCCCAATACCGAGACATCATGCGGCGGAGTGTACCCCGACCTTTTCCCACGTTCCCTCCGAACATTCCTCCGGAGAGCACACTCGTCTTCACATCAAGGACACGGACTTTTCGTTTACTATGGCGAAGATCTTTCTCTATGAAATTCCGGATCTCATACATAGAAGCACGCCACTGGTCGGTTTGTTTAATCAGCTTGAGAATGGGCTCTTTAAGGCTAAGGAGATAGTAATTGGGGCTCAACTGCGTCCATTTTGCGGTCCATCCTGCCTGTGTCTTTATAACCCCGTTGGCGTTGTATAGGGTACCGGGCAGGGGGATCTGCTTTTCCAAGAGGGCCACATTATCGAAGTGAAACCTATACATGGATAACATGTGATGAGTGACATTCTGTGGACAGTCTGAGCACCGTGTACGGAATGACCGATCGGCGTATCCCTTTGCCTTTTTGAAGCCTTCGTCGGCTTCCTGCTCCGTGGATAACATAGCAATTTTCGCTGTGGTCCAGGGGGCTTTTAAGCTCTTCTGACAACATGCGCATCGAAAGGCATAGTCCAGTGGATCGGTTAGGTTGTCCCAACTTCGTTTTGCCATTGCTTCCCAGTTTGATGCGGAGTTCGCCCCCGGTCGATATACATATTTTTTACCATCCTCTTCACTAATACACTCTGCAATTAGATCCAGCGGGAAGGGAGTTGCCCATATGTTCATTCTAGCCTGTCGAAAACAATCTTCCAGGTAGATCCGCGGATTGAGCATGAAGGAATGCCATACCATTAGGACGTCTAATTATAGCTCAGCAACTAGGTAAGGACAATGAAGTATTGGATTGAGGTCAAGAGTTTACGTACCTAAAGGCGGCAAGTTATCTTGTGTCAGGGGAATGGCCACATTCTTTGCGAGCTTCAAAGGGTCCAATTCAAAGCGTTTCAGCGACATGACAGTCGGTCGGTTGCCGTATATCGGGAAACTTTTCCACCATTGCGCGAAACGATCTACTGCGCGTGAAACATAGACTTGCCATTTCTTCTCGCGGACGCGGCTCTGGGTGTCTTTGTCGGCCAGAAGCACAGGGTCTACTTTTCCACCGTCAATCCTGAAAAGTCCTGGCTTCGAACTAACCGACTCACGAAGCTCGGCGAGGGCGGCCAGAAACTTGAGATGAGCGACACACTGCGTGTCTGAAACATGTGTCCCTGTAAGTTTGTCTGTAGGATATGTATCTTCAACAGTTGCACCTGAAGAGCCGAACGCAGCTTCAGGAGCCTTTTGGGTCTCTTTCCTATTTTCCTGTAATGAGGAAGGTAAAGGAGTTTGGCTAAACGGGTGATCGGTCTTCTGCTCCTTTTCCGAAGGGGACCCGGTCTCCATTATTATATGAAGGAATATTAATGAATCAGTCGAGTTGTCTGTTCGAGGTGTAACTGGTATCCGAACCCAAAGACTGGCACCCTTTATAAGCTCAATTCTCATTACTGTGACGGTAGTGCCGGGCGTCAGCTTATCGGGACCTGTGCATTCGCCTGGATTTTCCGAGTTTGGAGAAGCCAGCATCGGGGAATAAGCCTTTGGCTAAGCGTTGCATAGGATCTGAACTACAGCCTCACAATTGGGTGGGAATTAACTCCATATTGCTTGGTTGCGAACTAAAGTTCGTGTTCGGGCGTCTTACCTCTGCCAACACTGCTATTCGGTCCCACACAGGCCATTTCCCTTGGACTTGGATCTTTTCTAATTGCGCCCGATAAACCTGAAGCGCAGTTTGTTATTCGACTGACTCAGGGGGGGGGGGGCAGAGAAGGATTTCTAAGGCCCGCTGCTTGGTAAGGTTTCATGACTCCCTTGACCAGTGAACGCGCGATGCCATTTGTTGGTCTGACTCGTCCTGTCGGAATGGAGCCCCTGCCGGAAGAAGACAAGATTCGTATTCGGAATGCGCGGATTTTCTTCTCAGCTCATCTGCTTTTATTCAATCTCTATTCATTTCAACCACTATAGTCACCCATTCTTAATATTCCAATCTGATCTATACTTCTATATTTCTATAGTCGTGGCCAAAGCTCAGTGAAATGATCTACATACCTTCCAAGCATCTCCCTTGAACCTAATATCCCGATGCTTCCGTCTACTAGAAACTTGACACATCAATTCCGCCCCCTTGACAATTTGTGAGGCGACAATAATCTTCGCTCCGCTCCCACTAGTGTCAGTAATATATTGCCCTTAGCAGGGCTGTCCTGCTAAACCCCCTCCATCACATGAGTCGTGCAGCAACCCGGTCAGTCATGTATTTGCTGACATCTCCAATAAACGCTGCCAAAACGATCGAACACCCGCCGAATGCAAGAGAAACCAACCATACATGTTGTAGAGCTGACGAATAGCCCCATCTAGATCCAATCGCAGCGGCCTCAATCACCTCAGACGTGACGCCTGCGAGTTGGCCCACACTGGTCGGGTCCGTGAGGTAGGCCGCAACAAACGACTCAACCTTCTCCGGGGACAGCCCTGCCTCAAGTGCGAACTTCGCAACATAATATGGCAATTTTTCCTGGAGTCTGCTGCTAAAGACGTTATAATAGATAGCTGAACCGATCGCACCACCTAGAGAGCGGATAGCGATGGAAAGCGCAACGCAGGTGGCGATAACTGTGTCCGGGACCACGGTAAGAGCGATGGTGATAGAGGGTACAAGAACAAGGCCAATGCCAATACCGGATAAACATCCTATAGCGATTGCCAGATCCTCTCGGTCGGGGGTGACTGCACCAAGGGCGCCTGTGAATCCGGCTTTAGGGGATGTTAGTGGTGGTAACACTCTTGATTGCCTTTGAAGGTTTGACGACGGTGACTGAAAGAAGGCGCAAAAATTATTCAGTATATTTACGTACCCATCATAATACAGGCAACAATAATCAACTCTCGGTTACGACCTTTAAACCAGGTCAATGCCGCATTGCCAATGACAGCACCCATAGCTGTACCAATTCCAGCTGGAAAGGCTCTCAACCCTACTCGAACGGGGTCAGGGCTAAAAATCATTCGATATTCGACGGGGATAAAGTTGAGTGCAGCATAGAAGTTCATGCCTGATATCGTTTGTCAGTATTAGAAGATTGGACCGAGTCAAGAAGCTTGTAGATGAAGAAACTTCTCCAGGAAATGATCACATACCAGCAATGAACGCCACGGCGAACATCATACCCGCGATCCTTTGTCCGGCAAACATCTCATGTGGAATGATAGGTTCAATGGCATATTTCAATTCCCAGACCACGAAAGCGATGACAAGGGCGATCCCAATAAATAGTTGGGCCAGGACGTAACCGCTTTCCCAGGGATGGTCATATCCGCCGGCTTGTAGGGCAACCAGTCTATCATTAAAGAACCATTAGCTGATGTATACATAAAGCATACCATATCGTGGCCTGGTTCTATCGGCTTTTGCCATATGGGTTTTCCGTAACAAGGGCGGAATACTTACATCAAGGTAATTCCTGAGATTGAAAGGAATCCGCCGAGGTAATCTATTCTTTTGATAGTCTCCTTCACCGACGCATCTCCGACGCGGGACTGGGACTTGGGGAAATAGAAGAAAAGAGTGATCAGCCAAGAGAGACCGACCCATATCCTGCATTTCATCAGCATTCATATTTTTTGAATAGAATTGGTCCACGAAAAAGAATAAATATATGAAAGGGGAAGACGAATCAAGCCAAAACGTTTAACTCACACGCAAATCCACAGTCCCCAGCGCCATGTGGAATACGCCGCGAACAGCTCACAGTATAAAACGTATGGGGTAAATGGTATGACAACGGCAGTCACGAAGGAAAGGTAGAGTCCTCGACTCTTCACAGGTACGAGCTCCGCCGTTCTAAGTTTCAATGTGAGCAGGAAATCACAAAGGACATAAAAGGAGGATAAACTGACCCAGCAAGCGCCGTAAGCTCACCCATAGCCGCCCCCGCCCCGGAGAAACACATACCAACAATGGCCTGCCGGAACGTATGCGCAGTCCCCATGAGAATAGTCCCCAACAGGAGAGATATCCCCCCACCAAGGGTGACATAACGTCGCCCGAAGAGATCCTGAAGGTAACCACAGAACGGTGCTACTGCGGTCATGGGGAGTGCATAGGCCACGGTGATCCACGATGCTGCTTCACTGCCTCCTATATCCGCCACAATATCCGTGAGAGAGCCGCCTACGAAGTATAATGGGATCTGGGAGCCCACATAGAGCCCCGATAGCCCCACGGTCGCGATGATAGCCTTCAAGGTCCATACCGTTCCTTCCGATTCATGTTCATCGATATGAGCCGTTTGTTTCTCACTGGCGTCAGTGATACGATCTAGGCTATCCGGCGTCTGCTCTTGATGTTGGAAGTTAGGCTCGCTGCCTTTTTCGGAGGTGGTTGAGTTGGCGCTTTCGGGGGAAACCGCGCTCATGGTAGAAGTCGTTAGGGTTGCGGCGATAGACGTGGTATGTTGATAGCGACCGCAATGTTTGAATTCCAAGAAGTTATCCTGTATCAATGGCACAAACCAATGCCCAGGTCGTAGCTTGTGGATGCCAGCGTCTTAGAGCAAGATTGGACCCGCCCATCCAAAACAGACCCATCTCTACTTCTTTATACATTGAAATTCTAGCTCCATCAGTGGATCTTTCCTGGAGCGGACATATGGGTCCTGATGATTCAACAAGATGGGTCCAAAGAAATTGACTCTGACGATATGAGGAGCCCATTCCAATAGATCGTTCCGTCTAATTTCTCGCTGGTTGTAGCATAGTATACTTGGCGTGCCTCTCGATTGCGGGGAACTGCGGGGTTGGACTGTCTGGGGCAATATAAAATGAGGAGTTAAGGAGCCATTGGCCGAGGGCTATTAGCAACCAGTCAGATTAGCTGCCTAGTGACGTCCTCGGTTAAGGAAAATGTACTAAACATGTATGTGTAAGCTAGGTCTTCCTTAATGAATGCTCGTCTTTACCTTCATCCTTGATGAACATTCAGAGAGAGGAAAGAAGTCTCTTTCTTCAGCCCAACCTATTATAGCTCTTTTGGTACTTGATTCTAACCTTCTAGAAAGGCTATTTAGAATCACGACTGCGGCCCAAAATAGCCACAGTCATTTGGGGAGTATTCATTGCAGCCATGATTTCCTCCGGAGCCCAAGAGAGGCTCTTCTCGGTTAGATAGTGAGGGGTAGGTTACGAAACTCCCTTCTGGGCAGTTGAGGTTATGTTTGCGTCATACCTTTCTGCATTGGGGTATCTATGTTGGTATGAATCTAGTCCAAAGTTGTACACCCCTTATCTATCTCGATGTGATGAGTGGCTAGAAAAGTAAAGCTCCTCATGCGTAAATTGTTAAATCCCAAAATTCTCAACTGTATTCATTAAGCTTCAATCCCTATTTTGTTCCCTGCGGAGTACCACATATGGATATTTGACCGAGCCTCGTCATCCGGCGATTCATCCGGCGATTACCCCGGCTATGGAAATCTTAATATGTTCTAGAGAAACCACTTAATACGAGTAGGGCACGGCTGCCTAACTCCGATCCTCTGCTAAACCGATTTTATCCTCTTGCATGAGGCGGGGAAATATTTAGCTGCCCTTATTACGTAGCAAGTGTGACAGCTTATTAATTTCTAGGTTTGCTAACAGGAGATTTTCCTCCAGATAGAAGAAATAAAAGAAGAAGGCGTTTATTTTGGAGCGATTCAAGGCCAGCAAAATTCTATGATACCGTGCTCCGTTCTACAACTTTAGCGCATAGTAAACAAGTTTTGCACGTTCCAATTCTGCCTTTGTATTCTACAGTTGACAAGGATTGTGTTTATGTTGATTAATTCCATCCATAGGGAAATAATCTTCTCTAATCACAATCCAATCACTTGCATGTAGTGCATGGCTAGGATGGAATTTTATACTTTACAGAGAACTACTAAACACTTGGCTTTGGAATAAAGTATATCAAATGGCTTTTTCGAGCTATACTGTTATTGGTTCTTATGGTACAAACATATTCCATATAAAAGCCACCATATTACTACTGTAATGGCGAGATACCGCCCCCAACCTAGATATAGAAATGGAAGGGAGGACGGTGGCCGTGATACCCATGAGAGTGGTGGTTGAAATGTGGGCGATGGGTAAAGAGAGAAGTCTCTTCTGGTTTAGTAGGAGCTGAAGTCTCAGTCTCTGTGGCGATAGTGGACGAAGCAGCAACCGCGGGATCCACAGATATGGCGGGTATAGGAGTGACAGCAGAGGAAGAGGCGACGGAAGATTCCGCATTGACAGAGCTGCATACTCCCGCAATAAAACTTGCACTAGGGCTGGGACTGTGTTTAGCAATAGTACTGCTAGACGGAGCCACGAGATTCTCGGAGAAGCTAGAAGATGTCACCGCAGGAGTTGCGACTTGGGTCTCTAGTGGAGTAGTGGTTGGTACTGCCAAGTTTACTGGATATGACGAGATGGGCTCCACGCTAGAAGATCCAGAAGGTGTGGGAGTAGCCACGGCGAAGCTGGTAGTAATGGCGGTAACTGATCCACCGGCGACTGGGCTGTACGGAGCAACTCCCGGGAAGAAGGATACGGGGATGGTTGGGATGGGAATTGATGAAGACAATCCAAATGCCGTAGAAAGGTCCTCCTTCATGGTCGCCGCCAAATAGCCACTGGGGGCAGCGGTAGCTGTGAGAGTAGTCGTATAAGAGACGAGGTCATCACCATCCTGCAAGCAGAAGCCCTCTCCATAGGCGCTCTGGCAAAAATAGGTCTGCAGGTCTCCAGTCTCTGTCCACATCGCAAAGTCTTCGATCGTGATGTCGTGACAGGGGGTTGTGTCGGGACAGAGAACTTTGATCGGGCCGCGTTGCTGCCCATCCGCTTCGGTCCCCTTCCAGTTTGAGATAGTAATATTGGAGAACTCAATTCCGTCACCATCAATTGTGTCCATGCTACTCCAGGCACTATCGATATCCAATGAGTACGCATTTCCATGGCCTATGGCACCGGTTAGACAGCGTCTTTGTGAAGTGCTAGCAAAGGGCTAACTCATACCAATGAAGTTCTCTAGGAGCAGGTTCTTCAGGATACCACTACCTCCGTTGCTTTTGATCATGAACATCTGATTGGAGCTCCACGTATAGACATTGCGATAAGTCACATCCGTGATGTTGGTGTCAGTCCCCAGTGACCCAATGGCGCAACCACCACTCCAGTTGCAATAGATATTCTCAATCAGTAAGTTGTGCGATGGGTTCTAGAATGATTAAAATTAGTAAGAACCATAAAGGATCCCTATTCCCAATAGCTATCTTCATACCTTAACCGTAACACACTCATCCTTGTTCGTGACGGCAACCTGGAGATATGGCATTAGATTATACTCCAGGTACAGGCACAGCGCTTCCAGCACAATCATAGCTCACATCATGGACCCAAATATTCTCACCCCACACGTCAATACCATCGAGTCCACCAGAGTCACCACCCCGAATAATCACATTGTAAACCTCACCATCCGTCACGGTATCGAATGAGACATGGAAAGATGGCGAATCCACGAGGATGAGATCGTGCAGCGAAAAGGAGGAGACTTTCTGCAATCTCAACAAACGAGTGTTGGTTGACGTCCCAGAGGCATGGAACTCATATCCAAGTCCCTGGATTGCACCTTTCCCGGTACTGCTAAACATTTCAAAGTCGGAGGCATGCTCAATCACAATCATATTCCCACCATCTGTCCCGTTACGGTAGATCAAACCATCAAGCTGCAATGCCCAGGCTGAACCCTTGTCCAAAAGCACCCACGTCGACAGGGCATATTCGCCTTCCGGGATGTATACCAATCCTCCTGACTTACAGTCCGTGAATGCATCGACCAGCGGTGCCCCCAGATCGGTTGTTAGATCAGCTACTGCTCCATAATCTAGGACGTTACAAGTCTTGACGGCCGCTTTCTCCGCCACGGATGTAAGTGGTCCAACCGCGCCTGTCAGTTGAGCCGAAGTCAGGATAGGGGCCAGCCCTGCCATAAGAAACAATAAAAAATGCATAATAGGAAACCGAGCGAATGCGAAGTTCCGATGAAATTAGAACAGTATAAAAAAGAGAGCTCATGAACAGAAAAACAAAACAATGAACATAGGGAAGTGAAGGTAAGAATGACAAGTTTGTTGGATCAAGACCAGGGATTAGCATTAGTTATGGGCTCAGTCTTGCTCCATTGACCATTGACCCGCAGGAGCTTTTCGAGGTCCTTCATTTTGAAGAATTGTCTGAAGAGGAGCTCCTTATGCTTAGCTTGCTTGTTTGAAACTCTGTTGGTTCCACTTAGACTAGGCCCACCCGCCCAAGGTTTCAGCTTCGATGCCGAGCCGAACTCATGAGTCAGGGAATAGGCAGTTATTGTAATTAAGTTAATGTAGGGTACGACGCTGTGGAGCAACCAGCAACTGGGCCCACAGAATATATAGAGTAGACATGCTACCCTGAGAAAGTGGGCGATAACAATCAGTGAAGTAGTGATGATGTGTTAAGAATATGATACGAGGGGAAGATTCGCTGCAAGAAACCGCCAAGGTGTGTAGCAGCCAGCTGCCTTCAATGATCAATGGTCTGGAGAGCATATCTACTGAAAACACGTAATACCTTGCAAGTGCCATCGCTTTCAGTCGGGGAAGCCAGGCTCCGTCCGTTTGTTCGATGAGGTGGACTATCTGATTTCAGCAGGGGATTATGTCGCTTGCTTGCCCAAGACTGATACAAAATACCCCAGTTCGTTTGCCGACCGGATTTTCTGGCAGTGTCTTAACCGGAACGGAAATATGGGAGCGATGACTATCTTGGCAAGAAACCTGTCCGAACGCGGTCTCAAAGACGACGTGCCGTGGGAAATATAGTGCTTAATCGAGATGGTATTCTCCTAGTTCGCTTGCTATCACTAGGTCAGACAAGGCCCGTAGATGCGCGTATAAAGTATTCGCCTCTGGTGATTTAACACTCCCTGTGGCTACTTTAATTGATGGATAGAGACGTTGTTTACTCGCCCATCGACCGCAAAACTATATGGTGCTACAACCATTCGAAACGTGAAGCAAATTATCCCAAGCGCAAACCGATACCACTCACGATTGGGGAAGAGAGAGTTTACTGCGCAATTCAGAATGATGTTGGAGAGGCGTTCAAGCTGGGAGCCTACAACTTTAAAACTGGTATTCAGTGCTATTTCTCCTCCACCGTACTTATCGACAGCGAGGAAATACCACATCTCAATAATTCCAACAGATCCTCGCCGTCCAGAAGCATGGATATTCGTCTAGTGCATTGGTCCGGTAATCGGGAAATGCTGTTTTATCCCTACCCCCACCGTCCGATGGCACCTGGTCGGAGTGTTATCCTGGGCCCCCAGCCGTTGGGTCTTGCCGTTGTCAGCGGGGCAGATGGTCATGTTATCCTTAATATCGACGTCCACGGGGGTGGTGTGTACAACTTCCTAGCAGAGCCATTGGCAAACACCGTTGCACTAGTATCGGAGCTTCACAACTTCCACACAGCGCCTCACATTCGGGACCAATTCGACCATTTTGGTTTGATCCTAATCCGGAAGTTTTCTTTTGAGCAAGATGGCCGCCTTCATCCAATACCATCCGAGGTTCTTTTTGCCCCCAGGCAGGATTCAATCGCATCAATGTATCGGCCTTGGACTCCTTTGACAATTAACCCTTTCGACAAAGTTGCCTTCACCTCTTCCCTCCGTAAGTACGACAACCGCGTGAAAGAGCGGCTAACTTGGAGTGTTTGGAGTCATCTACTAATCTCTACGAGTGATCCCGAACTTCGAGCTGTCGCGAGTGACGTCATTGATCTTAATTTTCCACAAAGCCGGCCGATACTTGGGGAATGCTTTGTGCTTGGCGAGCCAGTGTCTGGCTCTTTACTCCATAGCCGCCAAGGGGGACAATACAATCAGATTCAGCTGGAGGTTCCTGTTACAAGGCGTCCTTGGACGATGAAATGCGTAGACAACGAACATGTTTTGATCGCGGATAAGAGTCAAAGATATCTTTTTAGACTTTTCATTGAACTAGAATGTTTCAGCAAGCTACGCTACTCTAGCTGTTAACCGCACTTTTGACATAACATACCGAGCTTTTATAGGTGAGAGTTAAATGAGCCTAAAAAGTAATTTCTCAAATGGATGCTAGTTTGCTAGTGACTTTCTCCTTCCAGGAATATCATTAACTCTACCACGTAGAGGGGCTGAGTGAGACATTACTAGGTACGGGCAAGATAGCCTGCAGGGGGTGGGGGTGCATCTAGGATGTGTTCTGCTCTCCGCACTACTATCTTATAAAATCTGATGGCTCGCCGAGGAGAATGGAGTTAGAGTTTGCCTAACTGAACTTTACGTATCCCTTATGCTTTAGCTTTCTTTTGATAGTGCTTTTGGTGTTCAAGTACTATATACTGTACAACATGCATTACCTTTGTATATCGCACACTGCTCTGTTAAGCGCTGGAATAGAGCAACTCTTCTCTCCAGAGTAACCCCACCCTTGAGAACTTAGCCTACATGATTATATTTTCTACTTTGCTGCATAGAAGCTTAACAACGTACTGTCATGATTCTTAATCGCATCGCATAGGTGTAATAAGCGATGTATGCACACCGATACCTGCGGATCGACCAACCGGCAGTGACGATCGATCCGAAACATCGAAATGCAGCCTCCTATCGCATATTATGTTAGAAGAAGTCGTCACCGCCATTAGAAATACCTTGAACCCATGTCAATGGTTCGAATTATGCGACTTGAGAAGTCAGATCTTGCCGTCAAGGGGCACGTGATACTTGTACAAGGAAACTTGACGAAAACACCTGACTGCATGAGGTCATTCCCTGGTCGTAATGTACTGTATCTATGTCTGATGTATGTCCCCTCCTTTTGTTCTTTACTTTCAACCCTTTGGAATCACTGGCGCCCTTAACCTAACGCAAGTATTCATTTTAGGCATAAGATACACACATTTAATACCCCTACTACGACGTAAGGGCTCTGTTCGAAATAGCAGTAGATAAAACAAGCCGACGAACATATTGATCTTAGCCCTCCCCGAAAATGGATCCCAGCATGAATCCATGTACGTCAGCTGCAGTCCTGCAGAATTGACCCATGCATAGTTACCCTGATCAAGTCTTACTAACCTTCCAAATGGCATTCGCGATTACTGGAGACATGTTTACGAATAAAGCCTTTGAGAACAATCCAATATTGGATAACAGAAATAAAACGAGAATATTCATCACTTCATGCCGATAGAGAGCAGAGAAGAGCAGAGAAGATCTAGAGAACATATGAGCTCCATTATGTTATTGTAATATTTGTATCTCTTTGACAATATTTGGTCATCATGGCGGGCGAGTCCCGTAGAGACTTGATGACAGCATCAAGTACGTATCATGGCTGAGTGTGTGGGGAAACAGGTAATTCAATTTTGGACGCTAGTTGACCCACCTGCACTAACGGTGATGAACAGTATATTGCCAAGGCTTTTGGGAAATAGACACATAATTGGGTATTATTTGTCTGCTCGTAGACTAAATATGGGTCGAGTCTACCAGTTGCGACTGTGAGCCTATTTGTATCGCGCCCTTTTCCTCACTATCTCTTTTTTTTTTTTTTTGTAATTTTTGTTCTTTGAACTTCAAGATTCAAGAATAAACAAGAAAAATAAGCAGACGAAATAAAAGAGAATGGCTGGTTTAAGATATGTCGAACCTTTGGCCATCATTGGCCTTGCATGTCGATACGCAACCTCTGAATCTCAGGAACACCTAGTGCACGCCATGATGGAGGCTCGTACGCTGCACCAGCCCTTTCCCAAGGACCGCATGGACAATGATCTCTACTACCATCCGGACCGGGAACGAACTGGGTCAACCTATGTGACGGGTGGATATTTTCTTTCCGGGGATATGGACGCATTTGATGCCCCATTCTTTCAGCTTTCCGAAGGCGATATTATGGCAATGGACCCGCAGCAGAAGTTGCTACTAGAGAATGTATACCATGCCGTGGAGAACGGTAAGCGGGATGTGATCCCCAGAGATGAGGGGATCGATAGTACTGATGTTTGATAATTTTTTTACCCTCTAGCTGGGATTCCGCTCACCAGCATCGCCGGATCGCAAACAGCAGTCTTCGTTGGATGTACAGGCAGTGATCATCTAGCATCAACCAGCACGGATCTCCTAACACCACTTAAGTATAAGGCTGTTGGGACATATCAATCAATCCTGGCAAATCGAATTAGCTGGTTCTACAATCTACGGGGATCCAGCGTCACTATTGATACGGCCTGTTCAAGCAGCCTTGTGGCCTTCCACCAAGCCTGTACCGACATCCAGGCAGGACACTCTTGTATGGTATGCTGCATAATTCATAGTTACCCTGGTCTTATTGTTTTGGTTTATTCAACAATATAATAGGCTATTGTTAGTGGTGTCAACCTTACCGATCATCCTGCGAACTTCTTAAGCCTGAGTAGCCTTGGGGTCCTGTCGCCAGATGGACAGTGCTCTAGCTTTGACGGGGCTGCGAGTGGATATGGGCGGGGAGAAGGGGTAGGAACAGTCTTGATTAAACCTCTTCGTGCGGCCCTACGGGATGGCAATACAATCAGGGCAGTAGTACGGGCTACACGCTCCAATCATGATGGCCATACATTAGGAATCACGCTTCCCAACCACTTGGCTCAGAAGGATTTGATTCTTGAGACATATCAGTCTGCTGGGCTAACACTAAACCACACTAGCTATTTTGAAGCGCATGGGACAGGAACTCCGGTAGGGGATCCACTTGAGGTCCAGGCAATCACCAGTGCCTTTGGTGGAGATCGAGAGACGCCGCTATATATTGGGACCGTTAAGCCCGTGGTAGGGCACCAAGAAGGGGGCGCAGGAATTGCTGGCATTATCTCAGCCGTAACGGCCGTTGAATCAGGTTATATTTTCCCAGTCGCTGGGCTTTTGAATCTAAATCCAGCCATCGAAAGCACGAAGCACGTTCGCTTTCCTACCCAGCTTTTACCGTGGCCTCGTATAGATACCAGAAGGGCATCAATCAACTCATTCGGGTTTGGTGGCACGAATGCACACGTTATTTTAGAAAACCTCGAAGGTTTTTTTGCGACAAACCCTAATTATTCGAACCCATTGGCGGTTGAGACCTGGTACAAAGCATCCCCCTGGGCGGACCTCGCAGCTAAAGAGCTAACGGCCTCTTGCTTTGGCACTACTGCGGACAATACTGACCACCAGTGCCAGAAAAACCTCTTTATAATATCAGCGTTCGATGAAGCCGGGGTGACACGGAACAGAGACCAACTGCTGGTGTGGTTGGAATCTCTACCCCCAAAGGAGACGCAGTGCAGGAAAAAAAACCTTATACGAGATCTCAGTTTTACACTTAACGAAAGACGGACACTCTTCGACTGGAGGAGCTACCATGTTGCGGAAAGCATTGAGGAGCTCTGCGACTCACTGCGCATCCATCGTAACCCGACCCGACGCTTGACGGTATTGGGCCCTTTGCAGTTTGTCTTCACAGGTCAAGGCGCAAACTGGTATGGAATGGCACAAGGTCTCATGAAGTACCCAAAGTTCGCGCAGCGAATCAACGAGGCTGCCGAGCTGCTCAAAACCCTAGGGAGTGGGTGGGATCTTAGAGGTATGTGCTTGTAATTGCGGGGTATCTGGGCAAAGTTTCGCCGAATATAGAAAGTTCAATTAATATCTGTGTCTAGATGGTTTATTGGGCCGCAGCAGCACGTCAGAGTTTAGCGACAGTCCAATATATTCACAGTCCGCGTGTGTAGCTATACAAGTAGCCTTGGTTGACCTGATGGCTAGTTTAAATGTAAAACCCCAATGCGTCTTAGGGCACTCCTCTGGGGAGATAGCCGCCGCATACTGTGCAGGTAGGCTCTCTCGACATACAGCATGGAGAATCGCTTATTATCGTGGACTGGCCAGCGCCGAAGAAGCTGAGCTTGATGGGACAATGCTTGCTGCCGCTATACCCGAGACGGAAGCGCGAGACCTTATTGAGCGAGTTAATGAGGATCAGTCCCAATGTGTGCAAATAGCTTGCTTCAACAGTCCTAAGAATGTCACTCTTACCGGACGTCGTGACGCTATTCTAAGCGTGAAAGGGGAGCTCGACAAAGCTGGCGTTCTAAATAGACTATTACCAGTCAACATCCCCTACCACTCAACTTGGATGCATGGGCCAGGCCGCCGGTATCTCGAGTTACTACAGGGCCTTCGCTTTGATGATGTTACATTGCCACCCAGTCCTATTACCATGATTTCATCGGTTACGGGTGATGTCGTCGCAAGCGGGCAGGTTGAACGCCCAGAGTACTGGGTAGATAACCTGCTATGTCCGGTTTTTTTCTACAATGCATTTTCAAAGGGAGTGCAACTTTGTGATCAGCTTCCCCAGACCGGTGACGAACGGGCGGTTATTCTTGAGATCGGTCCTCATTCCACGCTACGAGGCGCCATCCAGGAAACAATAGCAATGGAACGACCCCAACAAGGAGTAAATTACTTTCACCTATTAAAACGTGGCCAGGTGGATGACAAAACTCTACTAGAGACACTGGGCCAACCTTTGTGTAGAGGGCACCCAGTCCTGCTTAAGGATATACGTCTCTCACGGCAAAACCAGGACATTGGCTCTCCTTCTTTGATAACGAACATGCCTCCATACAGCTTTGATCATACGAGGTCCTATCGTGCAAGAACTAGACGAATGCATGCTGCAAAATTTTCCTCCTACAATCGACATGAGCTATTAGGTGTTCCATCACTCGATGCTAACCCATATGAGCAGCAATGGAGGAATGTTATAAGGGTGGACGAGCTTTCTTGGTTGGAAGGCCATCGAGTAAGTACCCAAACCAGAGCAGCACAAATGAATATTAGTGTATCCATAAAGCTGACTAAATAGATTCGAGGAAAAATTCTTTTTCCCGGGGTAGCATATCTTACCATGGCATTCGAAGCTGCCATACAACGTCACGCGCTCGGAGACCAACCTATAGCAGGAATAACTTTCCGTGACTTGTTAATGAAAGCACCGCTTTGGATACCCGAGAGTCCCCAAGGTGTAGAAAGTATATTTTCCATACATCCAGTAGATTCGCAACCATCATTAGATCCCTTGAGCTGGTCGGGATTTCGCGTTGTGTCTCACGACGCGGAGCAGGGCGTGTGGACAGAGCACTGTGTGGGTCAATTTCGTGTTGAATCCCAGCCCCTCGCTAGCGATGCCTCCATTCGACCATTCCAAAGGCATGCGCAGTACACAAAGACGCATCACCCAGATATGTTCTACGCAGAGCTAGCGTCTGCTGGGATGGACTTTGGGGAGGCTTTCCGCAATATCCAGGAGCTGCATGTTACACACGACCAAGCCGCATCAGCAGCCATCATTAATAGTCCCAATATCTCATCTAAAGCTTATGACCACTACATTGTCCATCCGTGTACCCTGGAAAGCGTTATGCATGTACTGTTACGCCTGTGCACGCCTCAATCGAAGCCTGTCGGCGATCCAATGCTGACTGGCTATATAAAGCAGATCTGGATCGAGAGACCAGGCGCTCTTAGTCTGTGCAAATCCTACAAGAGCTTTGCCACTGCAGCGCCCTTGACCCGTAACTCGTGGGAATGCAATATCTTAGTCTCCTCAACTCATACCGACAACGCAGCAAAAATTCTCATCAATGGATTGCAACTTGTTGCTCTCCCACCTGTAGATGGAAGGAGCCCAGCTGTGGATGGGTTTTATGCCATTGAATGGAGGCCGGATGTTTCATTTCTGACCTCTGCCAGAGCTTTATATAACAGGGGAGAATCTACCGAGAGTATAATGGGTTTTCCACAACTTGCTCAAAGAGATCATGAAGATTTTCAACTAGTGTCAGCCGTTTTTGTACTGGACACCCTGCGGTATATACAACAGAATGCTTCCAAGCCAGCCGTCAACATTCGCCCATCTCACCACGAGCGTGTAATCCGGTGGATGCAGTATCAAAAGGGGAAGCTTTCCAATGGCTCCTCTCCCTTAGTAGATCCCAAACTTGTGGATGATCTTTATGCTAATCCCGATCTCCAGCCAGCACTTTTTTCTCGTGTTGCAAAGCGAAGCGCGCGTGGAGACCTACTTGTTCGTATTGGGACTAATATTCCAAAAATCGTTGACGGATATGTTGACTGTCTAGAGATCATGTTCGGCAAGGACAGCGTAATGGAAAATACATATGGGGAGGTTATACCTAACCGCATTGAAAAATCACTAGGAAATTTTCTTGACTGTTTAACGCACAACCGAACAGGACTTCGTATACTTGAGGTGGGCGCGGGCACCGGTAGTACGACGGGAATCATTCTCCAGACTTTGCGAGCGACTGGTCGGGAAGCATCTGTGTCCGTATATGATTACACGGACATATCAACCGGCTTTTTTGAAAAAGCCCAAGCGAGATTCGGCGACTGGGAAGATATCCTACGGTTCCGGGCCCTGAACATGGAATTGGATCCAGCAGAACAAGGATTTGAAACTCAGTACTATGACATTGTCATTGCTACTCATGTAAGCCTCGATCCGGCTTAGAAATTCCATGGGCACAAAAAGACTAACAACACTTGCAATGGTCCTAGGTCCTACATGCCACTGAATGCCTCCAGACGTCGCTAAAACACGTACGGTCTTTACTCAAGGCGTAGGTTGACACTCTAGCTTTCTCAAGCTTTTATATATCTTAACATTCTCAGGACTGGAAATCTTATCCTCATCGAAAACACCAATCCCGATCTCATTTATGCCTCATTAGTGTTTGGTTTCCTTCCTGGCTGGTGGAGGGCCGTCGAGCCAGAACGCCAGTTATGCCCCTTGATTACCGACTCTGCGTGGCGGGTTGAACTTGAACAAGCGGGCTACAAGCCTGGAATATTGATAAAGGACACTGATGATGAGATTTGGCATGAGATCTCCGCGATCATTACCTCTCCTTCCCACGATAGCCAGGAACACCAGCAAAGCACCACTAGTTGCGAAATAATCTACGCTTCTCGTTCTAGTAAACAGCACGAGCTAGCTTCAATTCTTTGCGATCAGATCAATGAGCAGTTTGAATGCAATTGCCGCCTGGTCAAGCTCTCAGAGGTAAACCCGGAGATATTGGGTTCAACATTTTACATCTTGTTAATCGATTTGTATGACCTTGAGCTGGACTCTATCTCGGAGATTGAATTCGAGGGGGTGAAGACTATTCTCAACACGGTGTCTAACCTGATATGGGTAACAGGAGACCCTAGTCTAACCCCCAGGTCAGCATTGACCTCAGGCCTGCTTCGGACAGCGCGGTGGGAGAGGGATCTTGACAATACGAACTTTCTCCTTCTTGAAATACCTAACTCAATTGACAATGCTACGACTGCAATTGCCTCACTTAGCCGTACTGCCTTTTTGAGTACAGAAGGGGTACCAAGGAACTCAGAATTTCGACTAAGAGATGAAATCATGTTCACTAACCGCATTGTTCCTGCTCCAAAAGCGACAGATTGCATCACAAATGAAGGTGAAATGCGAATCCGTAGCCTTCCACTGCGGTGCATTAAACAACCCTTTAAGCTGGGTGGGACTAATCAGAAACATTCTACAGCTAAATATTTTGTTGCTGACGAATCTGCGTTGATGGCCTTGGGGCCACGCGAAGTGCGCCTAGAGGTCCACGCAGTCTCAGTGAGCAAGCAGGAGATTTTTCAACCCAACAGCAAAGATACGATAGGCAGCTCCTGTGCTGGCATCATTGTCGGTGTTGGCTCAGACGTGGAGGACCTCAAGCCGGGTCAAAGTGTAATGTCGCTGACCACAAATAGCTCGGGGTGCTTCCGCAGCCTCTATACGACTCCACAAAACGCCGTCTGGAAGCTCCCAGAGGGACTCAGTTTCCGTGAGGCAGCATTAATTCCCTGGACATTTTCCGTCGTATACTTTGGGCTCTTTCAGCGTGCCCAACTTAAGGAAAAAGAAACCGTCCTGGTTCATTCTCCTTTAGAAGGCATCGGACACGCAGCAATCCAATTAGCACGAGACGCTAGAGCTGAAGTTTTCGTCACGGCTTCGACTCCTCAGGAACGGGAAATTTTAACGGGTGTCTATGGATTTCGTCCAGATAAAATAGTCAACTCGATGAGTATCTCATGGGCCGACCAACTTCTTCTTCAGACCAATGGCAAAGGGATAGATGTACTGCTCAACGCTAGCCTCAACTCAATTGACAATCGCCATCTTGAGTGTCTCTCCTCTTTTAGTCGTTACATCGACTTCAGGAAAGGCACGTCCACTGTCGCGGGGTCGGCAGACTATTTTCTATATTCTAGTGATAAAAGTAGCTCCTATATTTCTATTAACGTGAGAGATCTACTACGGGAGAAATCAGATGAGATCTGCGCACTTATCGACACAAAAATTCTAGACCTCTTGAATGGGGGCAAGATTAACCCACTCTGCCAATCCCAAGTTGCAGGGTATTCACATCTCCAGACTACGATAGCCGATATGCAATTAGGAAGCATGGCTAGATCTGTCATCTTCGAGCCACAACCTGATGAGTTGGTCCCGGTATGGCCTGTTTTCTTCCTCCTTGCATTTTTTTTTTTACATTTTCTCTGACTCGGAGGTGTAGGTTTGCCTTGATCAGCTTGGGGATTACAAACTAGACTCCCATGCATCATACCTCCTTGTTGGAGGTTTGGGAGGCATCGGGAGAAGTATCGCCCGATGGATGCTCGGCAGAGGAGCCCGGCACCTAATTTTTATAGGCCGCTCCGGTATATCTAGTGCGGGGGCGAAAGCGCTTCATGATGAATTGATTCAGTCAGGATGCCAGGTTGCACTCATTATCTGCGACGTGGCAGATAAGGAAGCGGTGTCCACGGGGATAAAGAAGTACCATGAAACCATGCCGCCCATTAAAGGTTGCATCCAATGCTCGATGGTGCTCGAGGTGAGTTAATTCCCTAATACTAATGTCGTGCGGCAGTCCTGACCTGGAAACCCGCTCAATAGGACGCGACGCTGGTCAACATGACCCATAAACAGTTCTTGGCCGCTGTACGTCCCAAGGTGCAGGGAACAATAAATCTGGCTGAGTGTCTACCGCGTAACGTCGATTTCTTCATCTTTCTGTCCTCACTAGCTGCCATTGTTGGGAACCGGGGGCAAGCAAACTACTCTGCCGCCAACACATTTTTAGACTGTTTTGCACAGTACCTTCTTAGTAAGGGAATGGCTGCCTCGTCTATCAATCTCGGTAGTGTGCTTTCTGTTGGGTGGTTGGCAGAAAATAAGGGAAGTCGCCCTATGGCTCTAGCATACGGGACAATCTCCGAGCAGCGCCTTCTATCGATCCTAGAGTATCATATGGATCCTCGCTGGGGTGTTATCAAGTCTCCAACCACCTGTCAGACCATAGCCGGCCTGCGCCTCGCATCAGAATTTACGCGAAATGCAATTTCCCTGCCCGGTTTCATGTCCTACCCATTGTTCACGCACCTAATGCCAAGCCCCGGTCGCCTGGACAACAAGCCCACAGGTGCCAAGGTAGCAGTTGCCATCAACGAAGCGCTGAAATCTGTTTCATCATTGCAGGAGGCTATACCTCTTGTAAGGCAGGCGATTATTGAGAAAGTATCCAGGATCATGTCAATCTCGGTCCGAGAGCTTGATTCTAGCAGAAGGCTAGCGACTTACGGTGTTGACTCGTTAGTGACCATCGAGCTCAAGACGTGGTTCCAACGGAACCTCCACGTGCAGATCTCAACACAAGATATCATTGGAGACCTAAGCATTGAGCAGCTAGCAGAGATTGTGGCAAAGGCCAGTGTTTTGGTGAAAACAGATAGCACACAAACATGCTAGTTTATAGCGTAGATAATTTACCACCTTGTTCATATCACATGGTGTTGTCCTATAGTGAAATCCAATTCATATTTCTACTATGTGTGTGTCTTGGTGGACTCGCGGATTATTGCTTAGCTCCTTTACGCATGGCATGCTACGTGGAATTCGGGAGCCAGCGGGTTAGGACATTATTATTTCCACCAAGGTAGAAAGTTATGATCAATGAAGAAAATCAATAATAAGCCTGACTATTCCGAATTAATGGAATTAAAACAAAAAGGGGGGGGAAGGGGGGGAAGGCAAGTGCCTATTTAAAAATAATAGGTTCTCATTCAACGCTTATCGTCATATCACTCTTGATGTGGGCTTAATATTTTTGGTTTACCTAAAGAGCATACCTAGATACTCACACTTCAACACGATCAAGAGAATGCCTAAAGTCATGTTTATAAGAATGGCTCCTGAGCGAGCCAGACCTACAAAAGGTCCAATGAATGTGAGCCCTATGTCTCCACCAGCCCCGCCCTTCATATATCCACATCCCTCTCTAACATTACTTGGCGTTTATCCACCAAACTAGGTTTCCCCTGTTCCTTCCTGGCAGACGGAAAAAACTCAGTCATAGCAACGCGGCTACATACTCCTAATCTCCACCTACATGGACGCTAGAATCCAAGTAGTGGACCGGCCGTGGTCTCACACTGATGGAGAATATCTCCGACAACTCCAACGCGAGGAAATCGCAGCAACCTACGGCCGACCAGACAGTGAACCGGGTACCCCACCATCAGCAGACGACATCGTGGCGTTCGTAGTGGCGTACGCTCAACCCGCAGAACATCCAAATGGTGACAATACTGAACGATCGAGCGCCATTCCGATTGCATGCGGGGCTCTTCGGCTCATCACGAAATGCAGTGAAGAAGAAAGTGTTGGAGATGTCGAAATCAAGCGCATGTTTGTCCATCCTAGTTATCGGGGAAAGCCATGGGGTGCGGCCCGAGCGGTTCTCGCTGCACTCGAGGGAAAGGCTCAGGAGAATGGCTGGATGAGGATGGTGCTCGAGACAGGCACCTTACAAGCAGCCGCAATCAAGTTTTATCAACGGGAGGGTTATGTGGCGATCCCCAAATTTGGAGCTTATATTGCTTCCGATTTGTCACTGTGTTTTGGCAAAACTTTGAGGGTGGATGTGATAGTGTAGATAAAGGGAGAATGAGGTATCCTGTTTCAGCATGGAAAGGGCCAGGAGCTCTTAATGTTCATTCAATCATGTACTGTGGATATATAGAGACTATAGAGTTTGACAGCTACCCCATATCTCTGGGATCGCGCAATTGAAGGACTTGCAGATTGGAAACGATATGGTTTTGGAACGGCCATGAGAGGAGTAGGTCTGACAGCAGCTATAGATGTTTACTTTCTTCCTGCAAAAGAAACCAAAAAAAAAAAAAGGAAAAAAGACAAAAAAAAGGGGGCTGAAAGTATGAGTAAATAGGAAAGATATATTGTGACACTGAGTAGTGGCCACAGGGAAGAGAAACTAAAGTGGTCTCATTTGATTACATATGTACAATACGTCAACGTTCCCGATTCCATCACTTAGGCACCAGATGGTCTAGAAAGATCAGACCAAACATCTAAGCCATCAAGGAGAGCTAGCGACATGCCCCCCTCCTGGTGCGTGGCAATGTGACAATGCAAGAGTGATGCGAATGGTCCCTGGACATGATAACGGATTACCATCCACTGCCCTGAGTCGACCCTAGAGTCGAAGAAATTCAGCGTAAACGTGTCGCGTAGTGCTGGTTTGTCGAGATAGAATAGCTCCGGACTGGCCTTCATAGCCTCCGCCGTTGTCGTCCAGTTGAATTTGCCCACCCCGTTTCCAATTATATATGCCCGATTGCCGTGTTTATGAATAGGATGTGGGGGGTGGATTGGGTCACTTGTATCGGCATGGATCTCCAATATGATGTCAACCCATGTGTCGTTGAGTGTATGTAGAGTATAGTTAGCTCCAAGGACAGAGAGTGGTTTGCTTTGATATAACAGAGGAGTCTTGTTAGTCATTTCCGGCCGGTAGAGGACATTATTTCCCAACGACCAGCTGTATGAATGATTAATCCGTTTCATCATAGTCTTGAGTGTCTTATTCACTGAGTGTGGAGGTAACGGAGCCGCGAATGCAGGAAGATTTTCAGTGAAGAGTAATTGCCTCACACTTGCTGAAGTGTTCTGTCCTCCATAGTCCATGTATCCCTTGGACCTCGGACCTAGTGAGGCCTGTGGAACAGACTTAACGCTGTCCGAGTGAGTTCCATTATATGAAAGAATGGCATATGCACTCATCACCTGGTCACCCCCATTGTCTGCCACTCGTATAGTATAATTACCAGGAGTTTGGTCAAGCTTGATCATCACCGCGTATCGAGCGCCATTGAACATGCCGACCATTTCCACCTGACGAGGCTCAACAAACTGTCCATCCACCTCATACACCCACATGGGGTGATTATCGATTGAAAATGTGAGGCCCTTTTCAGCCTGGGCTGCAATGAAATTCAGACTTGCCCAGCCAACTTGCGGGTCTACATTAATAATAGTCGTGTTGCCTTTAGACGGGGTGCAGTCAAACTCGATTTGTGGGGGGACTGCGCTCTCATTCTTTCCTCCAAAGGTCCCCTGCACGTTGAAAAGGTTGGGCACCAAGCAGCTATGCATGTATTAGGTCGAAGCTGATACTACTATATGATGGCTGATGAATTAATTTTTACTCACCCTTTCTCAGTAAGATTGGTTCCCTCTAGCACTAGCTCAATTGAGGGTGGTGCTACCTCACGAAGGAATTTTGCACCTGGACAATAGGTTGACCCTCGACCATTCACTAACAGACTATCCACACAGCTATCAACTTCATATTAGCTTGGCAACTGACAAGTGATGTGTCAGGCAGGTGGCTATACAAGAGGTTAAAACCTGATTTGACCTCGGCTTGATAGTACTTGTGTGACGGCAAAGACGTCCAATCTGTAATGACCAAGAGATTGGGATGTGTCTCAGCATGCTTGATCTGAGCTAGTTCCGTATGATTCTTTGTGATAGATGAGTATGGTCGAGTCGCATCTGGCTTGCGCCTGAAATCTTTGGTTAGTTTGGCTAGGTTGCCGGAGATTGGGCAACTGCAATACTCACCGGATGTACAGTGCTCCAACTTGACCGTCTTGCATCAAACCTTTGAAGTGAGAATGATACCTACCAGTTCGACGTCAGATGTAACAGGTTGGTTATATTAAGAGGGGAGGTAGGACGTACCAGAATGTACCCGCGGGTGCAGCTTTGAATTTGTAGATGTGAGATGAATTTGGTGGAATTGGTGTTTGCGATAATCCCGGCACGCCATCCGCCCACGGCGTTTCCTTCATTCTGTACACAATTATCATAAGTAACAAGCAAGTAAAAGCAAATATCGCCTACGAGATACGGTCTTACTCAAGGCCATGCCAGTGTACGGTGGTATTGAATGGGAGGTAATTGATAACGTGCACCTGATCGGGTCAACAACGAGTCGAAGATTATTCATGAGGAAAGGCCCACCTCAACATCATCCCCTTCATCAAATATTAGATCTGGACCAGGGTATTGATTGTTGGTATATACCATTGGGCGTGGTGAGGCACCATTAGGTGATCCAGAACCCCATGTAAGCTCAAGTGTCTCACGAACGAGCTTGGCGTGTGCATGTCCAAGCAATAACGACACTAATCCGAGGCTATGAAGGTACATTTCTCAGAGATTGAAACGGTGGGATAGCCTCAGCACGAGGTAGTTTCAATTGATAGGACTTCTACAATACGTAACTACACACCCGGGCCTGTCGGGGATTCTAGGACCACAATGTGATAAGTACCCTGAAAGATTTATCTTGCGCCCCTTGCCACGATCCTGAGGAATGAAGATGAAGCGCTTACATGATGCACACGGGCTGTGATGGGCGCCTTGGAGGGAATGAAAAAGACGGCCCCTCGGTCTCATTGTCAATCAACATTCTTTCAAGTGTCAGGAACGGACCAAATTTTACTTTTCTCCTCTACTGCAAACAGAGCTCATTCCCACCAAAAATAGGCGATCGACTCCTTGGGAGAGATTCAGTCAAAGAATCATATCCCTCCGTACTAGACCCCTTGCCATCCCTGCGGATTACGTTTGTAGGGATAGGGCTGCGTGAGCCAGCACTGTTAATTTGTGATAAGAATTTCCTTCCTATCGTAATACCACCATTATCCACTCCAGAATTAAACTTAATGAAGGATAAAGCTCAAATGCTAGATATCTTGCAGTTAGCATCATGTGGTTTCATATTGAGATTCTTCTCAGGCAGTGAGTTAGGAGCTCATTCATCTACGTGTGCCAAAGGTGTTTTTAGTTTGCCTTTGGATGGGATTGATAACCGGAAAATTATTGCAAACAGCAACAAGCGCTAGCCCTGCTTCGATTACCGTCGGTTGACTTTGAGTTAGAGCTGGTTCAGGACCCTACAACAACCTCCTGATTGCCCGGCTTTTGAAGCTAATTTAAAAGTCTAAATTGCTCCTGTTGACTTTCTGCGAGGGATGGTTATCATCCAAGGGGCTGGTTTTTTTTATTTATTTTTTTTTAAAGGAGGCTGAGGATTGGAATGTGACCCTACCGGAAATTTTTGCTTGGATGACTGTCTTGGATGGAACCGACAAATAAGATATGGGTGTGCTTCAGACTGATACACTGATCGTCATTAGTTACTTATTCCAGTCCTATATTTCTATTGCTAAATACAATGCCCTAGCGATGAGGTGACAGGGATTCGCAAAATCCTACCCCTTGCCGATTGCATGATCCGTGGAGGCTATTACGAAAACAAGTCCCGATTCCAAAATATACAAGGAATCTCAACTTCAGAAACACAAACTACGTTTAACATTGCCCCACTTAATGATGCGAATACTCTTACATCAACATGCCCCAACAGGCTTGTGTGATTGACGGAACCCTGCTTCGTGCTTCTCGTCTTTTGAATAGGCCGTAGATCAGAACCCATGGTGACCCACTCGTCTATGATCCTTGTGACTTGCCGCTAATTGAGCATGCTAATATTGCTGCTGTGCTTGTCAAATTTCTTAAAGTTGCCGTTTCATGAGGCATTGCATTGAATGTTACTAGGGTCGTTATGGAAAGAGTTTATGATAGACTAACAACCGTGATCATGATTCAAGATTCAGAACGACCTTGTCAATTCTGAGGTGGGTATCTAATACCATGCCATATTGAAGTTTCCAGCCAGGAAAACCTTAAAATTCATCATACGCGACCGAGACACAGCTCTTCGTCGCCTTTCTCCTTGAAATAGCGCCCCGCGCCACGCCGACGCCCCGGGTATCGTATTAACGAAAAGGAAAATGGAGAAGCAGGCGGAGTGGTGTACCCATAGTACGCATAGTAATACCGACTACCCGCGAGGAAGAGCCGGGAATATAGAATCCAAAAGCAAAATCCTGCGATGCCGATCACAGCGAAGCCGCTCAATGTCACAAACTCCCAGTGAGCCCACATCTATGAATGGGAGAGGAGTTAGCTAGCGTACTTGAAATTCGATAAGGAAAATTAAAAAAAAAAAATGAAGAAAAGTTAAAGCAGATTTACCCAGAACATAATCTTTGCGTCATCCTGGTGCCAGCTATTTCCGAGATTGTGGTAGAAGAAACTCCATGGGTTGTGCTTGTACTCTGTCAGCATGAGCACGCGAACCCGGTCAACCTCGTTTGGCCTAGTATTCATATACTCCTTCCAGATAATGGATAGAAAAGAGGGTCCAGTCGAGAACAAGACAGTGAGATACGGGAGCAGAAAACTGTGGTTGCACGACTCCAATGTGTGGATCACTCGGTGGAAAAAGGCATGTCCTGGTACAGAACCCATTACATCATTGGATATACCAATGGGCAGGGTTCGTCGTAAGAAAGCGGGGTATACTAGCAATGGATCGAGTCGGCGGTTACAGCCCTATATCGTCATTAATTCTTCTGTTCAGGCGTATTTCTGCGGGACCTGAGCAGTTACTGATGGCTCACATCGTCTAGGTCTATATATATTCCCCCATAATGATACAGGACAAAGTATCGAATGCTGTCCGCTCGCTGGATTGGATATTTATAGCCATCGAAAGTTTTAAGAAACCAAGGGAACTGAGTTGCGATGAAACTGCGAGCCATATCATCGGTCCATAGCTGTATAAATGAGAAGACGTCAGTTAGAAAGACAGTTACTTGTTTTGGGGAGGAACGCATGATGTACATACAATATATTCATAGTCAGGATGCAGATCGATACAGCTTTGCTGAGCCTCTCTCCATACCTCTGGTATATTTTTATGCTTATAGGTTTGATGGATAATTTTGGGAATTAATTGTGGTCCAGTAGTGATATGGGTAGAGTTGAAGGTGCGTAGACCTCCACCAGGGATGGCGTCGGCTGATGCATCTTCAAAAAGAAGGGTTAAGATCGTGAAAACAGACCGGAGTACAAAAGTTAGTATCACCAGGATGATGAGAACGAAAGTTACTCCTCTGCATCTCATCGTCGTCGCTCATGAACCTGAAGAGGGAGTAATATTCCAACGAGGCTATCGCAGCAGTTGAATAAGAACGCGGGGGACTTTCAGCGACTCTTAAGACAGTCGCTGCCCCGGATCGGCATTGTGACATTGATATTCACGATAATGGTACATGGTCATAAGCCCTCTTTCAGACCGTCGTTCTTGTCTTCCCCTCTAATTTTTAGTGTTAGTTGAATGGCGGGCAGTGTCCTACGCCCCTTATTGGACCGTTCTCCCCAAAACAGGTTAAAAGGATGTAGTTCTTAAGTTCAGGCAATTGATTCCATTACCGCGGGGATGATCTACCATGCTTGCACATGTTAGCCTACAGACGAGCGTCTGGGGTAGTTGAGGGTCTAACTTTGTCGTCTGTTCCCAATCATAATACCCTCGCTCGTCATTCCCTGGCCCTACAGATGTGGATTGAAGTCTAAAATAACCAAGAGAGTTCATAAGATGCGAATTACTCCTATCCGCTCCTCTCTAACAATAATGATCACCCATGCCTTTCAAGCTGACGATGGTGATTTCCGACATATAACGTCTGATTGTCTATCAGAGCATCCTTTCGTCTGTGTGGACGCGTGTTCACCTCTACTCGCTTGCACTAATTTTCGGCCCGCGACAAACAGCGCGGGGCTAGAAGTCTAGCTGACGTTATATGGTCTGGCGCGAGTATCTAAATGCTTGAGTCGACCTGAGCCTCGGAGATGAGAGTTACCGCGGACCTACGGTGACCCTATTTGTTAGTGATCCTGCCGATGTGATAGCCACACGTGATGGTACCGCACCCTAGTTGTCTGTATGTACATAGTAGCGAACTCGACCATCGATTAATCACTTTCTCCAGTTTTCACAAGCCTACTTTCCTAAACGGGCGAAGGATTGGGCATTTGTGTCTTGGTTTTGTCGAACATTGTCGATCTTAACTCTTAAGGGGCGGGGCAGCCACTGGGTCTTAATTCTCTCTGCTGATTAGAGTTGAGGGTATTGCGGAGTCGAATGCTGCTTTGTTCTAGATGGCAAGGCTTATGAATCAGTTAACTCATAGTTATCCATATTCGATTTGATTCTCACTCTTTTGCCACCCACTACTACCCCGGGAAGAAAATAGACACCATAGATCGCCTCATAGAATGTTTATACGGAATGATCAATACTTGGTCTGTGCAGTCCAAGAAGATTGGCAAGGCATTCATGGCCACCATCCAGAGTTTCGCACCGCATGATGTACTTGTAGTCACACCGGTATGATAATATCGCCACCATTGAGAGATCTTAAAACATGGGCTTTGATATTCTTGGCATACAAGTACTTACTAGGTACCCTATTGCCATCCGCCCTACTAGTATGGCAGGGATTTACCAACCCTACGATAATATCTAGGCTAATATACCGTGCAGGGTAATCTACCGGGTTTGTGAGTGTTAATTAATTAGATGTGTGGAATGTTCATGATCTTTTCTTATATTTTCAAGTAACTCAAGTAATTTGTTATATCTTTATTGTGGATTAACGATTCAAGTTAATTTAGGCGCGATGACCCGTTGAGCGACTAGTTTATTCCACATAGTGTGCAATGGCAAAAAGACATGAGCAACATCTCACGCAATTATTGCTTTAAGAATCATTGAAGGCCCACAGCCGAGTTCTGCCAATGCTTTGAGGGCAAAGTAAGCTGAATGTCAGCAGATCTGAGCTGAGACGAGCTAGATAATTAATGTGTGCCACACCCGCCTATAGATTTTTTATCGCTACAGAGCACGGATAACGGCGAAAGCAAACACAGTCTTGGTATTATCCATGATGTATTTGTGGCTTGCCCTCAAAGTAAAAAGGCGGTGACTATTTTTTCTCTCTTTGGAAACTTGAACTTGAGACTGAAAATCTATCTGTTTTTATGTACCACTGTGTACATCCGTCGTGGCTGTAAAACCCGGCCTGAAGAATGTTCACACTTTTGCTTTTTCCGCCTTGCATGCAGAGAAGAATTATTGATAAATGTCTAGAACAAAAGAAGTTCCTAATTTTTAATCCCCGTTGTTGCAACCCAATGGAATCGCTATAAAAAAGGAGGGATCCTATAGCATACATATTATCTCCTCACAGTAAATGATCAAGTTAGTCTACGATAGATTTTGTATATATATCTATTTTTTGGCTTTCCGACTAAGTCATCTCTGTCCGTGAGGCGGGCTAACGCATTCTAGAAACCCGCCGAGGACTACCTTGTTGCGCTCTTGCTTGAGGAAAATACGTTTTTGACCCAGCCTGAGCCCCGTGGAAGCCGATGGGTTTCTGCAAAGTCCATGTTACTGCTTAAGGGTAAGACGGGGGAGGCCCAGAGGAGACAAGGCAACAATCTTAATCGGCATCTGGGGGGCAAGAATATTCAAGCTAATTCTATAAATCTCTATTATCTATGCTATATCTTCACATATCCACCTTAAATATCACATCATTTTAAAGAGTGTTCATTATTTTCGGCAATGTGGTTATTAATATAAATTGTCATTGACCTCTCTATATCCTTATATTTTGTGCGTATGACATGCTTGTGATGATTGATAACAACAATAATAATAATGAAAACAAAGGCAAGCAAAAAGGAAACAAAGAAGGAGGGATGAGATAAAATTGTGCCTGCCGTTATAGGAGAAAAGAGAAATGAATGGATACTGTTGTAAAGTTCTGAATATTGGGTGACAAATAGAAAGATATCCTCTATGAAGCGTGCTTAGTATCACAAACTACCCCAACTATTCAGGGATAGTCCCTAGTTATGTTTCCTCAGACAGCATCTGGGGTTGCACTATATATGATGTGAGAAATGGCCAAAAGGACCTCGAGTCTGACCTCCCTATCAGGTGGGGTTTGTCGTGTAAAGCATCGTCGTCCCATTCCTAAACTTCGAGCAGATATGTGATCTGACGTGCATATTGACCAACCACCGAGAGGAACTCCAAGCTGATGCTATCCCACTGAATAGTTATGATTGAGCATGATGCCAAATGACCTATTTCGGCCCCTATGTATCCAGGTCACTTATTTGGACCCTTACTTCGTAAATTGGGGCATTTTTGCGGTTGGGCCCTAGAGCCGACTATATATTTTGTGAATTTCTAGTGCCATGGTGAGGCTTTTACAATTGGTGATATATGATCATTTACTTCTTTACGTTTGCAAAACTGCCACTGCGGAATCTAGGGACATTTTGATATTTTGGTTTTACTATTTTTTCTTGTCCTATTTCATCTCGTTGGACGTGGCAACCATGATTCTTTCCAAAATTGCACTGTTAGCATCGCTTGCTATTGCCAGGGCAAGAAATGTTCCCCCAAATTTACGTTCCTTCTATAACACCGTCCGTCAAGGCGGGGATTGCACGGGCATCGATCTACTTCAGGGAGGATTTTATGACCAAGACGATGGCACGCCAGCAAGTTGGGGTTACTGCCAGAAAAATATAGGCGGCGAGGGATTCTATCTCAAGGGCCCTGGAACTCAGTTAGCCAACATGGATATTGATTGTGATGGTTAAAATCTTGAGGGCGATGGATGGTGCGCCGGTTCTGATGACACGCAATATGAGACACGTTGGAAGGATCTTGTGCAATCGTATGGGATCCCTGACCTAAATACCTACGTCCATCCCTATATCGTTCTAGGCAATGACGACAATTATAGCCCGACTTTTGACCCTCGCGAGGTGGGCATTGAGCCCCTCTCTGTGGTGGCTATTGTATGTGGGGAGAAGCTAGTCTATGGTATATGGGGAGATGCGAATGGGGACGACGGCGAGCCACTTGTTGGTGAGGCAAGTTTAGCGTTGGCAACCGAGTGCTTTGGTAACAGCATGAATGCAGATTCGGGCCACGATGCAGCTGATGTCTTATACATCGCTTTCTCTGGAACCTCCGCTGTCCCTAGAAACAATGCGAAATGGGATGCCGATACTTTCTCGGATTTTGAGCAGAGCATCAGTGCTCTGGGGGACAAACTAGTGGCCCAGCTGGGCGATGCAACGACGACCAGTCGCATCTAACGGCAGGTATAGAATACCTCCTCTATCGTGTGCCCTGGTGTCCCTCAGTTACCTTGACCGTGGGCTGTTGAATATGAATAGTTTGACTTGGAGATTGTTAGAATTTGGTGATGTCTTCTTGCATTTCATCTTGCCCCCAGAGATCCTGGAGAGAATAGTATGATGCTTGGTTCGGAAATTAAGCTTCAGCCTCTCTATTTCTTCCACTTTCATCAGAGTTTTGCTGAAAGGTAATGGTTCAAAAAAATTCATTCTTGATGTCAATTGTCTGGGGTTTTGTTAACCCACATGATTAACTAAAACGTATAGCTATGCTGGAGTAGAATTAATAGGTAAAATTGTATTGACTCCTTTTGCTGGCCTTCGAGGAGCTCATTAAGGCATCCCTGATGACACCTGAAACAGAGATAATGGAGATATCCATTCTAATGGTTCAATTATAGTCACATAACAGTGCTGTCTCTATACTAGATCAAGAGCATCATAGTCGTCGTGGAAGCGTGTTCAAAATTACACAAGGAGGTGAGGAGGGTTATCACTATTAATATATTCCGAGCATCATACCACACGGATACCATTCTATTTGCTGTTTTATCCTTTTCTTACTATAAGGGAATGTGTAATTATTTTCCATCGTTTAATGGCGTACGCTTCGCTCCGAAACTGCTGATGTGTCAAGAAGCATCTATCTCCCACAATGGCAAGAATTCATTTAGCCGATGGGAACCGACGGCACGATTTGGGCCAATCATTAGGGCTACGTCGAGGCTGGTGGGCGGGGTTCTCAAGCTGAAACGAAGATCGTTATTTGTTCTCATCCACTCGCTTAAATTTGCCCAGTTGCAGTCAGGCACCTCGTTTCCCCAGAGAGATCGGAGGCACTCCTTAAGATCGCTATCCTTCACGGGGCAACGGGCCGCTGTGCCTGACGAAGTTATTCTGCGGGGGAATGGCGAGGTAGAAAAGCAAGCTTATCCCCGCATTGGGAGTGTTGTCCAGAACTAAATGAATTTATATTCGGTCCAATTTCAGGAGGCGCCACCCATTCCGTTTATACCGTTTTAACCACGGATCATGCGGCTCCGACGATGCTCTGAAGCGCGGAATCGGAGTCTGAAATGGGTCAATTTGGGACATCCCGCCAATAAGTCTACACCGAGCTCGGTTCTGCAAGGAACCCTGTAAATTACAGTGCAGCTATACCGTAACCCTCTTAAAATGCTGTGTCCTTATAAACTAAAGAACATTTCCTTCAACGATCGGGGAGTACTCTAGTTTGGATTGTTGCTCATCCTCTCGCATTGACCAACCCCTCAACAATGACTCGCAAATTGATCTCTGTGACTGCAGCCTCTTTGGCCTTGGGCTTGGGAGCAAATGCCCAAGTGTCTCTTTATGGCCAGTGCGGTGGTTTGAGCTACACGGGCTCTACCTCCTGTGTCTCTGGGGCAGTATGCACGTCGTACAACCCTTATTATTGTAAGGACTTCCTGAGAAGGGGGGCGACAGCTTATGAAACCCACACAAGCTAACACAAAGCTTCACGATACAGATCAATGTGTGCCAGGAGCGACCAGCACCTCCGGGGGAGGAAGCTCAACTACAACTTCCACCACAGTGAAAACGACCACCACTACGACGACGACGACCACCACCACTTCTGTTGTACCAACCTCCACAACAACCACAGGGGCATCCAGCACAACAACCTCGACTCCCCTGCCCAGTGGAACTAAGTATTTCATTACTTTGTGAGTTCAACCCCGCGTCTATATTCTCTAACAAAGAACTCCCCTTCGCTAACTGTTCCAAGTGGCGACTCATACTCGCAAACCGGATTCGACATTAATAGCGGCTACCCTTCTGCCGAAAATATCCTTGGTAACCCAACTATGCCGGGCTGGACTACTAGTGGAGGACTCAACTGGATTGGCTACCTCATCTCGGAGTACAACTCGTCTCTGACCTTGTCATACAACTTTGCCTACGGCGGAGCTACCACAAACGCCACCATTGTAGCTCCATATACCCCCACAGTGCTCAGCTTTATCGATCAGGTCACTCAGTTCAGCGGCAGCATTGCCTCCAAGCCTTCCTATGCTCCATGGACTGCAGAGAATACTCTGGTCGGCATCTGGATGGGTGTCAATGATGTTGGCAATTCGTACTGGCTCTCCAATGTGGACACTGTCAATGCCCAGATTATGGATAGCTACTTTGGCCAGATGCAGATTCTCTATGACGCTGGTGTCAGGAACTTCGCGCTGCTCAATGTTCCACGTAAGTCTCATACATAACCCGCTCTATCTCTGACACTACTAACCATTGTCAAATTTATCTACAGCAATTCAAAGGTCTCCTCTCATGATCGCCCAGGGTAGCGATGTGATGGCCTCGGAGGCTGCCGACATTGCCGCCTATAATAACCTCATTGTCAGCTACCTGGCCGACTTCGAAGCTGCCAATAGCGGTGTTACTGCAACTGTGGTAGATACTCAGGCTCCTTTCAACCAGGCGCTAGATAACCCAACCGCATATGGAGCAACCGACGCCACTTGCTACGACGATGATGGCACAACCTGCCTCTGGTGGAACAACTACCACCCTGGCCTAGCCATTCATGACTTGGTTGCACAGGCCGTAGCATCCGCGCTCCCCAACTGGTTTTCTTAAGTCAGGAACTCGATTGCTGGTAGGATAATGGATGTTAGTAGAGATATTCCAGAGAATAAAAAGCTACTATGTTCTTCACTCCTTTTCTCGCGCTTTTGTTTTGCACAGTGAATGTAGCCCTTGATATAGAAGGTGCGATTACCTTATTGTCCCTGGTCCGATTAATCCCAACCACTAAAGATATGAAATATTGTCACATCTTAGTAGACTATCCCAATAGAGACGTAGGTATTATCTAATTTTTTTTTATTTGGGGGGGGATTTGTTAAAGCTAATTATCTACCATACTTATAAGGGGGAACATAATTCGTACATGAAATAGTTTTCCTTTGAAAAAGGATAATTTAAAAATTCGAAGTATCAGATATTTCCTTATGCCTCAGTTGAGACCTGAAGTTCAAGTAATTTACAAACATTGGGAGTAATAAGGGTTCTGCTCTTGGCAGGTGTACGGAGAAGCACATGCGGTCGGACCAGTCCATGACTGTCCTCCACATTGACCCCAGTGGGTTTGCGTTGCCCCAGATGCACTCGTGGTGGTGGGGCCTGCAGTAGTAGTTGTAGTAGTTTTGGACGTTGTGGTAGTAGTAATGGTTGTAGTCTTAGTGGTAGTGGTGGTAGTGGTAGTGCTGGAGCTGGAGCCGCCACCCGAACTAGGGTTGGTGTAGGTTGAATCGATATCTCCCCAACGGATGTTAGAGAAGATAACGTGTGTACCTGGGTTCTGTTGAGCGATGAGAGTTGGGTTTCCCTCTGTAGAACTGCAGGGTCCAGAGCTTCCACTATCCAGCCAGTTCATATACCCACCAGCGTCGTTCCAGATGCTAAAAATGAGAACCATACCGCGGCCCAGAGCATCGCCCATGGTGGTTAAGCCTCCAAAGGTCGCTGCGGATCCATCCACAGACTCACACCATGGCTTGGTAATGGAGTCAATGCCAGCGGACGACTGAGCGTTGGCGATAATCTTGCCGTTCTGGATGTATTGGCGTCGGATCTCGACAAGGTTTCCAGTGGTTGTGCCGTCGTCGGTGATGAACTGGGTGGTGATAGTAAAAGGTTTGGAGGTATCGACAGTATAACCGGGACCCCAGTAACTCTGCTGGCCTAGTGCGTAAGGATTAAATCCGCAGCCGCCCCTGTCACAGTCGTTGGTGCTGCAGGGGTGCGGGGTGAAAGAATTAGCCATAGAATTGGCTTCCAGGATATCCATCTCATTACAGCAGTAGGAGGCGCCACTGGTATTCAAGGTCCCGTTCTTCCATGTTGGCACAGGGCACTGCGCATCACAGTACCCAGACCCATACTCAGCACCACCAGTGTTGTACTCATTTCGGCCACCAGTGGCGCTCATCTCGGACAGATAAAGGGCTCCATTCTCACCACAGGGGAGGGTGGACATGTCCACATCAAATGTCAGCTCCTGCCCGAGGAGCTGGAGCATGACGTAGTCACCATCTGGGCCGAGAAGGTAGAGTCGTGGGGAAGCATTTGTAGTAGTGCCGTCGCTCTGAATATATTGGTACATGGTCAAAGTATCGCCCGACGTGGACACTCCAGCAGAGGTATAGTTGGCGGCCTCAATGACACAATTCTCAGCACAAGTGGCTTCATCGGGACACAGGCTTGAGTCCACCCCAGAAGATGTAGTACAAGAGGTATAACCATCAACGGTATGGATCCAGTGGTAACCCCAGTCCAGGACGACAGAGGTATCCTGTTCCACACAACCACCAGCCGTGGTGCATTTCCAAGTGGTCAGGGAGGGGTTGCCTGGGGAGCTTGTGGCAGGTTGCTGGGCACGAATAAGGGGGAGGAGGGCCAGCCCTCCGGCGATGATGCTTGTCCCTCTGTGAATCATAGTAGCAGATGGAATGAGGCTATTGACGAAAAGACACAATATCTACACAGCAGTTCCCAGTGCAGGTATTTATACGTTGGCGGGCCTTATATCAATGTCGACTTTCCCGGGACGAAACTATTTAGGCTATTCGAGTCATCCTCTGACGGTAGTTGTTATATCCGTCGGGGAACAATTTCCACAAGGGGTAGATAGACCAAATGGAGAATGTTGATGAAGAAGTCAAGGTGTCTGGGCGTTTCATGTTAATAGTGTCTACTCATAGAAGCACTCAAACAAGCTCTGACGGGCCGCCAATCCGGGTTTTGTGTCGAAGCACTCTAAACCGCTAGGGTTACCATGCCCCGCGTCAGATCCTAGTCAGTTCTCCTCAATCTCCGGAGGAAGGATGGCTGCAACTGTGTCTAACCCCAGTCCAGCAGTCCGTCCTCCTTTGGGATTGCAGGGGCCTAGAGTACATCAACCCAGCCCAATAGCATGTAAATTCTCGGTCGGATTCCGGAACATGGCCAATAATCCCCTGGCAGACGCCACGGATATTAGCCCGATCTTATTTTGGAAAGAAAAGCTTGGGGTGGGGCAAACAAACCCATAGCGCTTCTTTAGTTTTCTACGGGCTCTTCACGACGGCGAATTGCCGGTGATGGTGACGTAGCCACGAAACTTTGTTCCTCATCCAAACCCCTGTAAATGCTGTTCTGCAGCCACGATCAGGGTACGAATCGACTATGGTTGTAATCAAAGTGGTGGGCTCTGAGGGGACAATTCTGGAGATCCCTAAGTCCATAATATGTTATAACTGCCGGAAGAAGCACGGGGAATATCCTCAACATAATTTAAGCTTTAATCTGTTGCCCCTTTCCCAAGTAGAGCAGAAATTAAAGAAGTTAGGTATCTTTACCCCGCTCTTGGGCCCGTACTGAAATTGTTCTCCCTTAGAATAGCCGGTAGAGTTGAGGCTATTTGCACAAGGACATTATAGTCTCTCTAAATCTGCAGTGTCGATAGGCACAAGCTTTGGAAATGAGTAAAATATAGTTTTGTGAGCAAGGTTAACTGGCTTGGGATCGAGGCGGAAACAACCCTCAACAGCCAAGGGTTCCCACGTCGATGTGACTTTAGAAAGAGTTGTAACAGGCAAAATCACTCCATAACTACACACGGAATATTCACCGACGGGGCACTTGGTAATTCACGCCGTCTACATATTATGCTAACACCGTGTTGCCGGAGGGTAATTGAATCTCCCCTTTGGGCATCTCTGCCAACTGAAACTATATCCGCATTTTCCCGGAAATAAAGAATTTAAATTTTACGCCAGCAAAAGAGTTAGCTTTGCCCAGCCGAAAAATATTCAAGCATTGTCTTAGATTGTCTTAGAGATCAAAACAGAGGAGGCGACAAAAGCTGCATCCAGAGGGAACCCCAGCAAAACGGGCGTCAATTCTAGAAAAGACTCCTTCGCCCACCACTTACCAAATGAGATAATCTGTTTCGCATGTACAGGCATCAGCTGATGAGCCAGCCGTAAAATGATTATCACGACTTAGATGTAAGCTCCTGGAGAAAATAGGAAGCTAATATATAATCATAAATACCAAACCTGACTTCCGTACAGCTTAGGGTAAATTTTCTTACTTTATCTTTGCGATATAATATCGTGCTAAAAGAAGAGCTTAATGAACCTACGTATTTTAGGGTATTAACCCTTCATACTCAATAGTTCTGTTAGGGTTAATGTGACAGATTTACATCCATCAGTTAATGGGAACTCCGAACGGGAATTGAGTTCACAGAGTAGGTATCTGACAGACATCTTGTGAACCAAATCTCACTTCACTAGGCATGGGAGATAGGAGGCTTGATTCATAGTTGAGTATCATGAAAATATTGTGAATATACATATCATGCGTCCCAATTACATTTCAATAGATCTAGAAACTGATGCCATTTTCATACAACCAGGACCGCATCGGTGTCTGCTTTCCCTCCCGCAACAAGCGGGCCATGACCAAGGCTTGATTAATGCCCATTGAATGTCCAATCCTTTCCATTGTGGCCGCAACCCACTGTTGAAGGCCCTTAGGGGCGAATTCGGAATATGCAGCGATCAGCAGAGGCCATACCATGGTGGACCCGATTCCTAAAGCTACATTTGGAATGCCTGGTAAGGCTGTTGGCCTATCCATATCCAACTCAGCTGGTTGGTCGTCCTCCATCCGAGCGCCCAGGTAGAATGGAACACTCGCACAGATATCTTGGATCAACTCACGGCAGATTTGCTCGCTTTGGGACCTGATACGCTGGTCTTGCCCGCCCATATTATCTAGGGTATAATTCACAGAATGGCTTACAGCATCAATAATGTATTCGTGAATGATCAGTCGTGCTGAACGATAATTGTTCCAGAAACCACTCGCGGTAACACTGCGGTAGATATGGTAGCTATCGCCCCAGATGCCCTGCGAGATAGGCTCCCCATCTGTCGAAGGGACTTTCACGGTGCGATAGCTCCAGGGCGGCGGAATCACAAGCGCTAGTGATATAAGCTCTGCATCAAGGCAGAGGGCTACACGAATGATTTCTACCGGTTCAGTGATGGTTCCACGTTTGATAGAAGCACAGAGATCTCCAAGCCGCAGTATCACGGCGCAAATTTGGTCGAGGATTTGGTCGTCTGGGTCCCGATATCTCTTTGCAACCTCTGTGAGCTGTGCGATCACAGGAGAGGTGTATTTTTCTTGATATATTCTGCCAATGATCTGCCAATGGCCCCGGTTAGTTCGTAACATCACTAATCCTTGAATTCACAAGGAGCGCAGGAGCATACAATTTGCGCCCGTAAGTGGCTGAAGAGACGTAGTCCCTCAGGCCTCGTTAATTGCTCTGTGCCTCGGATTTCGAGGAGCTTTGTTGCGCCCTCCATGTGGTTCATCCAACGTTCAACAAATAATCCATTGCTACAGGTCATCAACTCAAACATTCCTAGTAAAACCACCGTCGCCAATGTACTGTCTGTCTTGGACAGGATCGGATTCCTTAGAGCTGCGTTGGTTTGAGATAGCGCCAAGACATATTGCCGACGCGCTGCGACCATCAATGATGGACACATTCGAATGTTAGACAGAGCCGCTAGGCCAACTGCTGTTAGTGCGGGATGAAGTGCTGAACTTTGGGGATCTTGTACGATTGTCGACAGGTAGGAAAGGTAGCCCCCCCGTGGACTCTCTGCAATGTAGTTGGTAAAAAGATAGCCCTTTCCAAGATCTTCCATTGAGCAGGACAATTCTTGAGGAAGCTCTATCAGTGATGACTGGAGTTCTTCTGTTCTCACCGTGCTTTCAGTATGCCCTGATCTTTCGCTGATGTTCCTGCGGCTTGAGCTCTGAACTTTCCGAATTACCTCCTGGCTTTGGTCACGGAAGCGGAATGCTAAAGGATCTCGATATCCAGGGCAGTTGACCCCGGCCCGCACACACTGGGTGCAGGCGGGTTTTTCTTGATCACACTGATGTGAGCCTTAGAGTTAACAAGAAAAATAAACTCATAATGGGACGGTCAGGCAGGTATGTACCTTCAAGCGGCGTGGCCGACAGCGCTCGCACGCACCACTGGGCTTTCCATAGTACGGCATGCCGGCGACGCTATCGGGAGGGAATTACCTAGTAGAGTAGCTAGGTACTGTACGTACAACGCACTAGTTGCTTGGAAGGGTAATCCTGAGGGAAGTCGATTTGATGGAGACGGACAGTCGTCAATAATACCGATGAAAGTGGCCGTTGCCTTAACCAGAGTCAGTGTAAGCGTCAGCATTCCATCCTATTTTAGGCAGACACGTAATTATTCACGCCGCCTATGAACACGGCGAACTGGGTATTTGTAGCACTTCTCTTAATTGACCAATCGGAACATTATTATTGTTTTATTTTCCTTCCTAAACTAGCCTAGCCTCTTCCACAGGAGGGTCGCCCCGCGCGAAGTAAGCTGGTTCGACGCGAGCTGTAACCAGGGAGTCTTACTCCCCCAACATCTTGTACGACTAAGGGTTTAGGCACGTCTACTCCGCAAGGTTTACATACGCTACAGAGAAAATGGAGGATCGTAATGAAAACTCTGACCCATCCCTTTGGGGAAACACAAGTCGACGGTCCGTACAGTCGAAAACAAACCAGGCCGCGGGGAGGGCTGCGGACGACTCTTCGCTGCTCTTGCGCCTGAATAGGCTCAATCACAGAGGGCCCGGGAATCTATCGTTATCGGAAGTGGGGCCTCTTTTAAGATCAGATTCTATAATCCAAGGGCAGACAAGCGAATTATCGTATTTTCCCCAGCCTGTTTTATCCCCATCTACAGAGCTTGTCCAAGCGACAGAGACTAGCATTACAGAGGCAGCTGCAAGGGAGGCCATTGTAGCCGCAGAGGTAGCACCCTACCGAGAGAAGCAAAAACCCATTAAATTCAAGGACGCGGTAGGAAGGAAGTTTAGTTTCCCCTTTGATCTGTGCTGCACATGGCAGGTAAGCACAGCCTGGACCGTTCCTATTTCATTGCTCGTCATATGCCAAAGCAGTGAAACTCATCTGTTTTTCTCCTCGGAGAATAAAAGGGGATGGCAGAACTCGTTTCCCAGGCATTTGCCCATATCGAGGTACTTGGTCCGCACGTTGCAGAAGGACATTATGATTTAATCGGCCCAAATGGTGATATCATCCTGCCCCAAGTTTGGGAGACCGTGATCGAGCCTGACTACCATATCACAATGCTTATGTGGCCAATTCCGGAGCGTCCAAAGTCTCCGGAGCATGAAGCAGCGGCTACTCTCGGTACAGGAATTCGAAGCACAGGTGTGTTCCATTTTGGATATTTTGTTTCTTGTTGGATCTAATACCATCCCGGCTTTGCTAATCTGCGCGCCTCTAAGGAACGACAGATGAAAAGTTTGAGCCATCGGATTCTGACATGAGGGCCGATGCGTCAAGCATTTGGGTTAATCGCACAATTTCACAAGATCTATCTTCTGAAGATTTAGTTCGAAAGGAGCGGCTTTGCTATCTCAATAATAGGGTACACAAGGGACACATAAAAATCAGGAATCAGACCTAATTCTGATACTAACAACTTAACCATACCCCCTTTACACCGTCATAAAGAACAAAAGAAACCACCTGAAGGGTTGTTTCTCCGCCATAGTTTATTTCATGCACCTTAGAGGACAAGGTGTTAGTACTCCCAGCCGATAATTTTTTTTTTTTACCGAAGAGATTTTCTTTGTGAATGCGGTGGTGCTCGCTTCATATAAATAACCTCAGCGTGAGGGTTAGTTATAGCATATTGGCCAGCCTTGTGTCTGACGATGAGGGCTTTTACGAGGGAGGCCGGAGTGCCAGAAATTTGCTGCACTATTTCCAGCAGGAGATGAATTAACTCTGAATTTGTAGTCAATATAACCAAAAACCACCCACGAGGCTGTTCCAAGATACCGTATAGAAGACTGCGAAGCTCAATTTGGCTATAATTATGCCCCGGAGGATAGCCTGCCACTTGGCTCTCAAGCCATGATTTCGTTGTCGGGCAATCAGCGGCCAGGTGTAGAAGACTTCGTAAAGATGCGGCAGTTGTTTTCTGCTCGCGAACTAGACCTAAAGGGGGGAAATCCCACAACACCTGGTATTTGTCACGCTTGCTGGATCGCAGGAAACCAGTCATCTCGGCTGCAAAATCCCTCGTTCTTGTGTCAGCACCAGGTTTACTTTCAACGATCAGGACCTTGGATTCGGCCGTTTTTTGCCAACTAAGAAAACTGTTTTGAAGGTCTGTGCAATCTCCTGGCCACGGAGTCCATGACTTGAGCCGGCGCGCTAAGGAAAGGCGCGTGAACAGGGATGTCCAGGGGTCCTGGTCAGGGCGCAGGAAGGACAAGATGTCGGTTGGCTTCGCCTCTGGGATGTGTATTTCGGCTCCGTCATCCTGATGGATTGTCGAGTTGGGTTGGGGCAATTGGTCCGAGATAATCTGTTTATCTTTGGCCTCGAGGCCAGTCCATATTCTCGAAGACTGCGTGTCTTTGGGCACACAGCCTACGCGTGAGTTGTCTCCCTCGTCAGGCGTTTTCTTCAAGCCACTAGTCAAGTCTGGTGCCGGGATACCGATTGCTTGGGGAAGAGGAGTGTCGGACCTGGTCGCGGGAGCTCTGGGTGTTAAATTGTTTAGCAACGCTGAAACAGCTACTGATGGTATTCCTTCAGCTTCACTGCGAGGGACGACCATAAGCAACTCTTTCGCATAAGCGGCCGCGCTGCCCGCCGCATAACCTTGCCAGTTTCTATTCTTATGCGAGTCGGCGTAGTCGCTTATTCCTCGAATCACAAGGCATGGCAGAAGGTCCATAAGCCCTGCAGCTTCCATTTCAAAGCACAGAATATTATATCTTTGAGAAAGCTGATCCCTTTTCCCAGCATGTTTCATTACTTGATTGCCCGAGGCAACTAACCCGTAGTGTACGTGAGGCCTGCGATCAAGCCTCTGCGGGCGACGTTTTATCTTCGTCCTGTCACACTTATCACAGGTATCCTCCAATTGCACATGCTCATAGTCCGACACAAATAGAGAATCCTGGTCATCTCTAGGAACTGTGAGCATCTGTCTCATATTCGGATACGTGTTCATCGCATCGCGCATCAGATCCTGGATCCGACTCCCATGAAGCACAGAATCTGACTGGACCCTCGCGATGGCAGTCAATAAAACCTGGGGAGGTTTGTTTAATGTTCCTGTGAGCTCTAATCCATTCTCGCGAACTAACTTCCCATAATCATACTGCATGACGCCTCCAAACCTGGCCGTGGGTTTGCTAACCACGATGTCCCCTAGCCGATCCCCCTAACAGTGTCTTCCCTCTATTACTTCCCCCCGAAGTCCTCGGGTTCGGATTCCACGATAAGAGATGGAGTATTCCTCCCAGGTCCTTTTCTCTTGTTTTCCCTATCAAAATCATGCGCTGAACCACACCCGTCACGCAGGAAAACTAATGATCGAACGCATATCGGAAATTCGATGGAACACCGAAGCATTCGACAGGCTCGTCCTGAAATACAACAAGAAAGAGCTAATCAAAGCCCTTGTCACCGTCCACACGGCCTCCCAGAAGTCCACCGACATCATCGAAGGCAAAGGCAACGCCCTTATCATCCTCCTCCACGGGGGCCCTGGTACTGGTAAAACGCTGACAGCCGAGTCAGTCGCCGAACTCACCCAGAAGCCACTCTACCGCGTCACCTGCGGCGATATCGGGACTAATGCAGACGAAGTAGAAAAATATCTTGAATCCGTTCTCCTCATCGGCAGTATCTGGGGATGTGTAGTTCTCCTAGATGAAGCGGATGTATTCCTCGAAGAGCGTCGCGAGACCGACATGAAGCGGAATGCCTTGGTCTCCGTCTTCCTCCGTGTCCTTGAGTACTATGATGGGATTTTGATCCTCACGTCTAACCGTGTAGGCACGTTTGATGAGGCGTTCAAGTCACGATTCCAGTTGGCGGTGCACTACCCGGCGCTGGATATGAATGGGCGTCTGGAGATCTGGGCCAACTTTATCAACGGTCTTCGTGATTCCAATGTCGACGCCAAGGTCGATGAGCTCAAGAGGAAAGTTGACGTGTTGGCACATATTGAGCTTAATGGTCGACAGATTAGAAACACGGTTACGACAGCAATGCAGCTGGCTTACTTCCGCCATGAGCCGTTGGAATATGCACACTTTGAACGAGTCATTGAATTAGTGCGCGAGTTTGAGGATTACCTTGAGAGCACCAATGGATACACTACTTCTCAGCTTGTTCAGCACTTGAGCATGCGGTAGGAGGAGCTGTTATTTAGAACGATAAAAGAGGTCATGTGAGTTCATAACCCCATCTGCCGCTAGTATGTGCTCATAAACATTGTATAGGTATTAAGCAAACGGGTCTTATTCCTGCCATTATATCAATATACACTAATTATGTTGTAACCGGCCGACCAGTACGACCGGGGTTGTTTATTTTTTATCTTTCTTCCCCTTATGTCTCGTGTATTAGCTGTACATATTCTCGATTTCTACTATAGCACGCCCTCCAGAAGGTATTGCTGAGTTACTAATTGGAGCGTTTGATGGGAGATAAAGAAATAAGGATTAATATTCTAATCGCAAGTGGTATAAAATTCTGTGAGACGTGATGCAGAATAAAGTCGCCTATTAAAGAGGTAAAAAGAACACTGAAGATCCTAATGGTCAAAGGCCCGATCACTCCCACAGTAAACCCTATTGGATCTCTCGTGATGCAACGGATAACTGACAATTTATATTTACCCTTACTGCTCCAGAGATGAAGTTTCAATACACGCGCGATCCGAGCTGCAGTGTAATTAGGGCGAGCGAGCGGGATGACGTGGGTGGAAGGGATGGGATGCTAGGAGGGCCTCTTGGCAAAGCTCAACAATGCAATAAAAACCTCTTGTTTCTGCAAGGGATAATAACCCTCTTGCACAAGGCTGGCCCTGCGAGTCAACTTGCGTAAGCTTTTTAGGCACAAGAAACATCCAGGGCCTCTCAGTCGTCCGCGGTGCTGCTCTCGCGTCAAATTATTCAAATATCGACTATCTGAGAGATTCCTGTGAAACAGTGCCAAGCGAAGACGATATCAATGCCTGCTTAGACGTGGAAACCCCTCGAATAGATCGGTGAAGATCAGATAAACCCAATTCGTTGAGGCTATCGGATCTTGCAAGCATGTCATTCGCGGGTGGCTTTCTATGCTCGATATAGAGGACGCCGATTCGACGGGTTATCAAGTCTCTGTTGCACAAAAGGAGAGAATCCAGCGGTTGTCTCTAAACTGATTACGACATGATCGACCGCTCGAGGATCGACCACGGTATGTGTTCACAATCCAAGGAAATGTATTATGGACATGCGTTCAGCTCAAAGCGACTGTATTTATATCTTTTCAATAACCAGTCTCTCAATGCCATCTGAAGAAGAGATGATGAACCCCATTCGTGATGACTATATCTGAAGAGACTTCGAGTACCTACAAAACCGCGTTACAGCGATCTCTACAGCCATGGCCTGGGCTCATACCCCTTCGAGATTTTGCTATTGATCAATGGTTTCTCGTTATCATGGGTATTCTGATTGCCTTTGCCTCTCAGGTGCAGGTGCCACTAGATCAGCAAGAGAAAAAGCGAACGGCGGTCAACTATCTTGCGGTCTCTCTCATTTTTTTCATCAATGGGTGCTTAATACCTACTCAGCTGCTTCTGGATAACATACACTACTGGCGACTACATCTCTTTGTCCAAGTCCAATGTTACTTGTTGACTTCATTAATCACCTACGGAGTGGTGAGTGCCGCCGCCACAGACGAGCACTTTATGGATCCAGCATTATTGATTGGGATCATGATGCTAGGCTGTCTGCCCACCGCGTATGAATGACCACTTTTGATAGAGGATAAGCCGAGATTTCTTAGGTGCATAATAGCTAACAATTAAACTTTCTTTCTCCCCCATCAACAGAATCGCCTTTAATACTACCATGACCCACAAGGCCAACGGAAATGCCGCCCTCACGATGGTTCAGTCTATGATCGGAAATGTTCTGGGGCCTTGCGTCACTACCGGACTACTCAACATGTACACCAGCACAGGTGCCTGGTACACAGTCCTACTACAGGACAAAAGGGCACCGTTGGGGCAAACCTATATATACATTTTCAAAAGGCTGGGGCTGTCTTTGTTTCTGCCACTGGTATGTTATCATCCCCGGCCGGCTCGTCCCCGTCCTGTCATATACTAACTATGTCTAGTTTACCGCACAGGTTCTCGTAAGGTTTTTCCCAGGCCCGATCCACAAAGTATTCGTGCAGTGGAAGATGAACAAAATTGTCTCTCTCGCTTTACTTCTTATCATCTGGGACACGTATGACGGAGCGTTTGCGTCGGGGGCCTTCAACAGCATTCCACGCAGCAACATGATATTTCTAGTTTTTATCTTGCTATCAGTATTCCTACTGCTGCTCGCTATTTCATTGATAACCTCACGAGCGTGGCTTAGCCGCCAGGATACCATCGCGGTCGCATATCTTGTCCCCACGAAAACACCAGCCATGGGCGCACCCTTAACAACCATCATGTTCTTAGGGCTGTCGACTGCGACACAATCGAAGATGCGACTGCCCATGGTTATTTACCAGGCCCTGCAAATTGCAGCTTGTAGCCTTCTCACTATCCCGCTAAACAAATGGGAGTCGCGTGGGAGGATAGAGCTTACGGAGGATAGTGAAGGCTGAGACAGATTTTCAAGCAAAAAAACATAATATTGTGTCACCAGATGCAATTTGTATATAAAACTATAAAACCGTTGTTCAGAAATAGCCATATATGTTTAGCAGAAATAGAATTTCATTTTTTAACGGCATGATTCAACAGCCATACGAAATTCAATCAAACCACCTAATTTACCCCAAAAATTCCGTTGTCGCCCCTGCAACTCCAGCGCTAACAGTGTCACTCATTTGCTGGCTGCGGTGTGCAGAGAGGTTATATTTTTGGAGACAGGACGAGCCAAACGTAGCCTTCACGGCGACTATTTTCTTATCAAGTGTAACGTTGACTTTGGCTCAGGCTTCATAGCATTGTTGGGTCCTAACCCTAACCCTAAGGTTTGCTCATGACACCTGCCCCTACGAAGAAAGCCTGTGGAAACGGCCGCTTACCCGGCCCAACCGGAGTGCCTACGTCCTCGCACAGCGGTGCCTGTTATACAAATAGACTAAAGCTTTGTTTAGATCAAGTAACGCAATCCGGGTTACGTTAGGGCAAGTCAGGTTCACGTAGGGCAAGTCAGGTTCACGTTATGGGCTACCAACGTTATGTCAGGGATCTCACACTCATTCCAAAGGTCTTAGGTATATTGACCCTGTTCAATACCTTATCCTACAAAATATGACTCCTAAGTGTAGTAAGTGGACCACTCGCGTATTTTTTCTGTGCTAGGAGTGTTTAATAGAGTGTCCTGAAGCGCTGAGGGAGAATTGGCCAGGTCCAATGCTTGGCACTCGGAAGTTTGGCAGTGACGTAAAAAGACCGAAAAAGGCAATTGCAGAACACCCATCTAGTCTCGAAATGAATCAACATTGCAGCAAATATGTTTCCAGTCTTGAAACAATAACGTTTGGAATGGTAGGATTGTGCGCCGGTCATCAAGAGGTGTAGCGTTCCTTGTATTGAAAGAGCAGGGGTATCAACTAAGTCCTTACACAGTCTGCTCAGTCTTTGGTTTCATTTCCATAAGATTCACAATTTAACTTGACATTCGATTGTAAATTCCTCCAAGTGGAAATACTCGGAACAACATGTCGAATTTTAAAACCATGAACCCATGCAAGGTCTCCGGCATGCGCTGGTTACACCCTTCCCCGATCCCTTACAGTTAAAACCAGGGAATCGATTATCGGTGAAGGGAGGTGTCCACAATTTCTGGATCTTGGCATCTTTATCACCCTTATTTATAGTAAGTATTAGGAACAAATTTCAAGAAAGCCACGGTATAAACAGCTAGATCAACACAACTCAAAATGTCTCATCTAAGATATGTACGTATTTTCAGGAACAAGGAGAAGACATTATTAATAGTAGGCAAATCAATAGCATCTGAAAAGGTAGGGAGTGAGATTTGTGTAGCCCTCATGCCCCAAGCTAGAGATAGCTTCTAAATCACCTACGATGTATAAGCTCGCCTAGAAATGGCAGAAAAGAAAATCCACCAAACACGTGTCAGATAGGTGGCCTATTTCGAGAGGTTAGTCTAGCCTTTTATGGAAATCAATGTTAGTCGAGTCTTTTATTGAATATCTAAGAATGTTTTCCTAGGAAAGGAGCCTTCAGGTATATGTATTCTGTTTTGCAGTGGGTGTACTCGAATCAAGCAGCCTCCAGGGCCGTGAAACAACCATATATCCGTACATCAAACAACCCGCTACGAATCTGGGTAGCCAATTCCAACTTCTTCATTGGCTCAAATAAGACAATGTGACAACCCTTTTAGCCAATATAGATATCTTGATTCACAGAGCCCAATTACAAGCACTGATAATAATAATCATTAATCACGGTGCAAGTATATCCACTCGCACACACCGTCGCACCGGTCCAGCCAATCCCTCCACATTGACCCCAATGGGCTGCAACACTTGTCGAAGTTGAGGTGGAGGAAGACGTTGTTGTTGTACTCGTCGTGGTGGTAGTGGCAGTGGTAGTGGACGAGGAGGACGAGCTGTCCGAAAATCCAAACCATTCCATATCCAGATCGCCATGGATAGGAACAGTGTGTCCGACCCCAGTGGCGAATATTCCCTGCAGATTGGGACCCCAGTTGGTGGTCTGGTAGTTTGTCTCTGGGGTGTTGCTCAGGGTTGACTCGGGTGTGTCATAGTCATACCCAAATACTCCAGCCCATTGCTTGCAGGTTTCGTAGTAATTCTGAGGGTAAAGAGTAGTGTCGAGGCTGCCGTGGTATATCTGCATTCGGGGTCGCGAGCCCGTGTAGCCTGGGTACATGTCCTCGGCAATGCTTGCCCACACTTCGGGAGTGCTGATGACGCTGCCCGTCGCGCAGCTACTATTCCAGCCATCTACTTGGTTGGTGGATGAGTAGAAACAGCCTGCAGAGACGCCCGAGTAGACTGTGCCTGCTGCAAACAGCTCAGGGTATGTCGCAGCCATGACATTCTGTATGCATGAATTAGAAGCCACAACCTTCTTGCTAATATAATCAGAGAATTTTTCGCACCGTCATCATAGCACCGGAGCTAGATCCGGTTACGAAAACCTTGCTAGTGTCAACATTATACTGACTAATAGTCCAGGTCACCATATTGGCAATTGAATTGCTATCGCCACCTCCATTATGGTTCAGGGCCGACTGAGAGCTAACATCCCAACAGGTACCGCTATAAGGACTTTGAGGATAGATGACAATGAAACCATATTGTTCAGCAAGAGTCGCATAGGGGGATCCAGTATAGTATGCTTGTGCAGTCCCAGTGCCTATCTTCCGGTCAGTACCACTATTGTTCAGGCCCTAGGTCTTCGAGCTACTCACAATAATGAATAGCAAGTACTATTCCAGGGTTTGTAGCTAGATTATTTGGTACGTAGATGTACATGAGGGTACCAGAGGCATTGTCACCGAAGTCCGTTACTTGTTGAAGCGACCCGCTAGTGACTCGTTTATTGATGTACGAGGCTAGTGTCCCTGAGGAGCACAACACCAGGGAGCACAGCAAAGTAACAGCAAGTGATAGAGACCTCATGATACTATTCTAATCAGGACTATGTGCTTAAAAGATTCCTTTTCTCTTTTTTTTTTCTGTTTTTTTGAAAATTCCAGCGCATAACCGTCGAATTTAAGCACAAGTCGGAAATTACCCCGCCCCGCGGGCCATAGAGGCTAGGCATGGATTGGCATGCGAATTTGCGTCGCGAGGGTACAATTCTGGCTAAATATGAGCTCACAATTTTAATTTGTTTCATCAGACTGTGTTTGTCGGGTGAGCGGAAGGCTAAGGCTACGTAGGAGCTTAGCATTTGTGAAGCTTACTCCAAGGCTATTTCCCCGCATTGAAATTCCACCATCGTTTCTGCAGACGCTTTCTTTGAGGAACTGCAATTATCCAGAATATCTGACTATAGCGAATCAGGTTCCGAAATAGGAGTTCCAAGTAGATTAATGACAAGGTACCGCATGTTTTCCCACATGATGCCTGGCATGGTGGAGAAATTATTGCTATTCGTTCGCAAATTCTCCTCCGTGCCGAATTAGGGTTGACTAGGGATAATCGGCACCAGTTTTTGCTAAATAGACCCTGGTTTCTGGTGAATTCGTCCAGGCGCCGCCTACCTAGCACCAACCTAGGGAGCTAAAACAGCGACTGATAGTTAGAACGTACAAGTAGTAAGATCAAGATGGGACAAATTCTCGTTGTTGCTGCGCAAAGACGAATCCCAGTGCCGCATAATTACAGTGGATGAACTAGAATTTCATCAGCCCAGACGGCTTGGAAAAGGCCCCATGAAGACAAACACCTCGGGGTTGTCCTGACTCGCACAAAAGGCGGTGCACCAGTGTATCAGGCATTGAGTCCAAATATTCACCGGAATTGCTATTTTTTGTGCAAGAGGATTCTCTGAGCATCCAGCTCTTTTAGAGAGTGTCCACCTTCCACTTTCCATCTACTTAGACGCTGGCGTGAGTTCACTACGCACTTAGATTAGGATATATGGCAATCACCCCATCTGCTCCACCATCCATATATTCATCCAATTTATATTTGCAGCGGCAATATGAGAGCAATCTCCATTGTGGGCTACTGATATAATGAACGCCGCTGGTATCAATTACCCACACTGCAATTTCATGGGCCGGAGGGTGTATGGGAAGGTTTTTCTCGTCAAGTTGGCCCGCAGTCGTTTTCTCCGAGAGAATTAGAACACCTCTTACGGTTGTATCAGCTCGAAAAGCGACCCGGTTCGCTGGTGTACGAAGGCGTCGTTCAAACCTGACAGGTGGTATACATTAACGTAGCAGGGTAGTTCACGAGGGTTAGCTAGCACAGGATTGACCCTAAGGCTGACGATTAATCTCAGTCGTGAGACCCGTGAAGGATGATGAGACGAGATGGGTCTGGTAGGTAATATGGGATGTCTTGGGTGGTGCTCAAGGCTGCCCTCATCGTCCATGCAAGTGCAGGAACAGAAAATGCAAAGGAAAATATTTCAACATCTTGACCCCTCATGATAGACTGTTGAGTGAAATACAAAGATAAAGCTTGCTTGGCTTTACTAGTATTAAGGGGGAAATGAAGACGAAATAAATTGATGTTGTTGTGTTGTTCAGGATGCCAGGGAGAAATCCACAAGACATGTCTCCTCCACCGCCTTCCCAGTATGCTCGACATTCTGCCAACCTCGGGTTTCTCTTAACTGCCTGACGGAATAGGCCACCATCGACCTTGAGGCCAAAAAAAAAAAAAAAAAACCTCGGTCATGCGCGTACAACTAAGGTAAAATTAACTCATCATGAACATAAGTATTATATTTAGACTCTATCGGCATCTTAATGTTGACAATTGCAATATTGTTATTAAGCAATTACTACCTACTCACTAAACATTTCAGTCACGAAAAGGTAGATATATATATTTTCAGATTGAGAAGGGCGAATAATCACCTAACGGATTTTATGATAGCTTTAATAGCATAAGAGCTAATCCGATTAAAGCTGAAAAGTTTGCCAATATCTTACACAGTAGATCAGAGAAAGAATTCAGATATTGCGAGATCATCCTACCTATTAATAATCTAATCTTTCTTTTTTTAGATGAGAATCGAGGGACGAAGTGGAGGAGGGGAGTATAGTGGAGCATAGGGGAGAATTTCTTGTTATGTATAATATTCAGCAGGTACTTGACCCCTTCATCAAGTATTCCATGAAAATATGCTATCCTACCTTAGGTACCTCCTAGAATCAAATGGTAGTTATGGAGGCAGTGAAATTTGTTGACATTCAGGATGGATGCTCACGCTGATTGGCTCAGCATCTCAGCTGCCTGAATAGGACTAGCTTAGGATCCCTGATGAGTGGAGGGAGCAGCTGATGCTGAGCCAATAGCCTCGCTTAATAAATAACCTCCCTCATTTACTATTCAGCCCTAGTACCAAGTGTGTGGCTGTGAGCCAAACAGTGGAGATTCTGATGAGATATCCACAGCTCGAGTAGGCGTAGATCCGCTGCGGACTGGTTACAGCGTGGGGCTGTTGGGGGCCATTTGGGCTGTTAGTGCACCACAGGAATCGTCATTCTTCTATCCTATCATTTATTTTAATATTCAGCCCTGGGGTTGCCAAGAGGGATAACATAGACTTATGCATTGCGTAGCGCAGAGCAAGCACTTCTAGGGGCTGTACTATGAGAGCTTGTTTCTAGGATTTATTCTAGCTGTCGTGAGCCATAAAAAGCGCGATTGAAAAACGACGCGCTTCAACATCCTTACCTCCTTTCACTCATTCTTTCTTCTCCTTTCCTGCTCTGTCTATTGGCAGATATTTCGACATGTCGCCTCTTAATGCAATTCGCCCAAGAGCATCTAGGAACTGTGGAAACTGCCGAGCTATAAAGCGACGGGTGAGTTTTGTCTTCACATGTGTGACAAGGTCGATTAGCACCTACTAATAGGCAGCCTAGTGCGACCAGCAACTTCCCAAATGTGGACAATGCATTCGCCTGCGTGAAAATTGTACTGGATATCGAGATGAATGGGAACTGGTCTTTCGTGACCAAACAAAGCATACGATCAAGCGGTCAAAGAAGAAATTGGCGAAGACGGCGGCCTCGATAAAGGAGGTTACCGGGCTCACTTGCTCGCATTCACCTCCCCGAGGCTTAGCACCAAGTGTCGACGAAATAGGTGTCAACTATTTCCTCTACGATTTTGTCAGTGGTGGTTCTTCTCCTTCACGCGGATATCTCAACTATATCCCGACAGCTTACAGCGCCGATGCTGGGCATCCGACACTCGTAACGAGCATGGCAGCCGTTGGCCTCGTCGCGCTGGCAACCCGACAGCCCGAGCTTGTCAGGCACGCGCGCGCCAAATACTCAGAGGCGATCCGCCTGGTGAACTCTGCATTAGCATCCCCTGTAGAGGCAGTCGAAGATAGCACATTGATGTCTGTGATCTCCTTGGGGGTCTTCGAACACGTCTCAAACTTCGAGTCGTGGGTTCGCCACGTTAAGGGAGCTGCAGCATTGGTGATAGCCCGGGGCAAGTCTCAATTTACAAACCCGGCTTCAATCCTCATGTTTAATCAAGTCCGTGCTGATATGACGGCGGCCTGTCTCCAAAGCATTCAGCCGTTTCCGGACGATATGCGTGAGCTACAGGAAGAGGCAACCAAGCACGTAACCACTGCGAGTGCGTTCTGGCTACTTGGAGTGCTCGCCACGAGGTGTGCAACCCTGTTCGCGAATGTCTCTGAGAATAATCGGGATTCTCATCCGTCTGTTATCAAGGCACCTTGGTCGTTTTTCCTAGAAGAAGCTCTTGCGCTACAGGACGACTTCCAACGCGTGATTAAACTTCTCACTATACAAGAGCCGTATACAACGACAACTGTAGGATCCGGGGAAGAAAGAGGTTCGATAATTTACAATGGTCAATATGGTCTCTACCAAACATGCTGGGGAATAAGACTTTGGAATAATGCACGAATCATTGAAATAATTGTTTGCGAGATTGCATGTTGGCTCATCAACAAAATCCTTACCACAGACCTGACACAAGCGGCCGAGATACGTTCGGCGCTCCGATTGAAGCTACAAGAGTTGCTGCAAATCATGTCAAGACGTGGGGAGGATGTACTAGCTAGCGTCCCGCAAGGCCTAGGGCTTGTCGGACATCCCTTCGATAATCCCTCGCACATCTACGTGTCAGGAGGGTATATGTTGACCTGGAATCTCTACACGGTTGGGAAATCTCCTGTCGTTAATGATAAAACTCGGCAATGGATCATCAAGCAACTCAAAGGTATCAGCGAGAGCGCAGGTATCGCAATGGCACTGCAACTTGCTGAGGATATAGTCAAAGTAGATATAATGGCCGATTAGTTTCTATAATGGGATATGCTCGAGGAAATTTAAAAATATATTATCTCAAATATCAAATTGTACAGTAATCAAATCGACCAAGGACGGCCTTCGCGTGTGTCTTCAACATTCTATAATAGCTTTTACCACTATGAAAGTATAGCGAGAAAAACAAAAGCAACCGCAAGCAGTGACTTGGTTGAAGGCATAGTAGTTATACTCCCGTTCAGCAATGGGGTGGTAGATGGCGAAACTGTCGGTGTTTCACTACCACTAGTGGACGTGGTCGTGGCTGTGCCATTCTCCGCCCCAAGAACGACATAAAGTTTGGTCCACAGCTGATGACAGATACTGTAGTCAATTGTACCAGATACAGCCGAGTTTGCGAAGATGAGACCCGGAGTTGAAGCACTTTTTGCCAATGAAAATTGCGGCCATTGGATGGCATCGGTAGATGGATCCGCATTCTTTGCCATGGCCGTCCACAAGCTCATCATCTGCTCGCTGAGACGATATTCCGCCTCGGTGGCATTGCAAGGCCCACCTGGGAGAGGCTGTCCGGCCATGTTGCCGAAGACGAACGGAATTTCCGCCGTATGAGTGGCGCCTTCTAGAGCGAGGGTCTCCGGGTCATCCTGGAGACTTGCCAATGAACCTAGCCATGCACAGGTGTTGTTATGTGTAAATTCATAGGTCCACACAGGAATATTCCTGCGGGCGGCTGAGGCGAGACCCTCGTATCCAACACACTTGAAATCACTGTCGGTTCTGACATGTGCGATGGCTTCGAGCACTCCCAGATGGGTGCTGTTGGTGGCAGCTATGTATTGATCCAAGGGGTAATACCTCTCCAAAACCTGAGCAGCACTGCCAAAGTCCTTCTGGAGGAAGGTTTTGAATAGCGATGGCGTTAATTCCTTTGCATTCGACAATGTTTTGATCTTGGCGGTGACATCTATAACACCCTCATTTTTGTCTTTATTTTCTCGTTAGCTTCTTTGAAGTCCGGATGGGAAGATAATTGCACATACTATATCCAAAGACCGCTGGGACTTGTACCCCACGACTCAAAGGCGACTGGGCTATGACCTTTCCATCCACGTAGGGATAAAAATTGTGGGTTCCTGGAGTAGCGATACCGATGCTCGACATTGCTCCAATTCCAGCACTTAGGAATGCATCGCTATGGTACGCCTTCTTGACCTCGTCAACGGACTTTGATTTTAGACAAGCTTTCTGTATAGAGGTGAGTATTTCCGCCGAATAACACGGGAAATAAGGTAAAGTTGGGGTAACTGGTACTCACATCGCTAATAGCACAGTTGAGGGTTTGAGCATAAGATGCGCCAACATGTTGAGCTGTCGAGTTGATTTGCAATTGCTTCCCGGCACCGGACTCCATAATGACACTCTTAATTAAGGATGGTGCCTGTGGGAGAGTGGCAATGATAAATGCGTCCTCAGCACCGGATGACTGACCGAATAGAAGCACCTTTTTCTATATTTACGGTCCGTCATTAGCCTTCCCACTATTTATTGAGACATATGACATGTTTAAGTGAATGGCCACATTCAATTTCACTTACCGGTTCACCACCAAAAGCCGCAATGTTATTTTGAACCCATTCCAAGCCGAGGAGAAGATCTTGGATGCCCTGGTTACCATATATTCCAGCACTGTCAAGTGCCATAAAGCCGAGGGGACCAAGTCTGTAATTGATTGACACCAGAATCGAACCATCATTTGGAATATTGCATCCGTCAAAAAGGCCTTTCGAAATTCCACCTGACGTTTCTGATCCGCCATATATCCAGACTTTGACTGGGAGCTTTGAGTCTTTTGAGGCATCAGGTGGAGTCCAGACGTCTAGATAAAGACTTTTAACAGGTTAGCATGAAGAAAGAATTCTCAACGGGATGGCTTACCAGTCTTCCTTGATGACTCCCGTGGCGGAAAATTCCGATCCGAACTGAATACATGATGGAGGTGCAGTAGTTGCATCGAGCTTTCCACCAGGGTATTTCTTGTTGTATGCCTTTGGGGGTTCGAAGCGAAGATCTCCAACCGGAGGCTCAGCAAAAGGGATTGCCTTATAATAGACTGCAGACGTATTTTCACATCTTCCGCCCCGAAGTGTACCGGCATCAATCGTGACAGAAGGTGAGGTTAATACCGCCACTGTTATTGCTGGTAAGAAGACCCAAGAAAGCAGCTTCATTGTCGCTAACAGGAGAACTTGAGATGGGTTGAAGAGTGGAAAAAGAAGGCATGAGCGAACTTGCCAAATGGCAAAGACATGCTGAGGATGCCCTGCTTTTATAACTCGATAAATTCAACTTTTTGTGCTCCTAGTCTGTGCTAATTGAAAGTGAGTACCCAAGCTCGGGTGTATATAACAAAAATAGCGTTATTCCCTTATGGAAATTACACCAATGCCACAAAGTAGCCTGTACTGTAGGTAATGAATGGATTATTTTGGCCCCACGCATCTGCAGTCCTTGTCTAGTCCTCTTTGGGTACGTGAGATGCATTACAGCTAGCATCGCCCAGCCCCCAACTCTAAGGATACCCGTTATATACTAGCGCCGGATTAAGCGCTGTAGATCCATAGGTCTAGAGGACAGGTGACGTGGAATGGCAGTGTGTCTTACTCCGCTTCATTATCTCGAGCTGAAAACTCTCAAATTTCCCATCGGGGAATAGCATGTTCACGATGCATATTTTACAGAGTAGATAGTTGGAAGACTTCTATTGTTCTGAGTTTTTAAACACCCTTTGAAAGAAGTGTGTGTGATCGACTGATAATTTAGGGTTTCACTCGGGCAGTATACGTAGGGAGATTACACGTCGAGAGAAAGTATCATCCTTTGAAATCGATGAGGAGATAGAGACATTTATGTTTGATGTTAGAGGGCAAGACCGCCATACACTATAATCCGTGTCTATGTACATGTACAATACATTGGTGCCTTGTTAACTGGTAAATATCTCCAGCTTGGCAGCTCTAGGCTGTTGGAGATTCGCATGGTCTGATTGGAGATAGCACAATAACCCCCCTGTTCTCATATCTGCCTATCAATTTGATGCTTGATGACGTCGTTTGTTACCTGTGGAGCTCAATTAACGTTTAAATCCATCCGCTGTCCCGGGCAATTAATCCTATTAATTACTTTTATTTTCTTCCTTTTCGCCTTTGACTAACATCTCTAAACCTTTTCCTTCCGCGTGCTGTACTAGCTGCAGCTTAACTTCCCGAGCAATCATGACCTCCGTGCCCTCCACCACGACTGAACAGTCATCGCCTGCAGACGTCCAGGAAGAACTGAGTGGCATCCTGAAGAACCTCAAGCTTGACCTCACATTAAATGGTATATTTTGTCTAGGCACAGATGGTGTCTTGCGCTCTCTTACCGCCGATCGAGAGGTTGTGGATGCTGTTGGCCTTCGACCCGCCCTGATCAAAGGATTTCTCGACCGTATGCCCTATGACCCTCAGAGTGAGGCGGAATTTCGCAACGTCAATGGTGCGTTGGTGCCGCGAGAACAGTGGTTCCATCCCGACAAGAGCCTGTTGCCTCCCCCTTATGACCCCCCGGAAGAGCGAAAGCATCTATCACCAGAGGAGCTGGAAAAGAACCGACAGTTGATCGAGGATAGCATAAAGAGGGAGTCCTCTTGCGGAACATGTATTCGATCTGATCATGATATAGGCTTGAAGCGTGATGCGGAGAAGATAGAACCAGCCTGACTTGTATATTTGTCGATTTTTGCTTTCCCTGAGAGTGAAGTCAGCATTGGCTGGTTGTTATGAAATTTCCGGTTTGAAAGATCCTGTATTCAAAAATTTGATTCGAATATGATGTTCTTTATGACTATCGGGCAGCACTCGAGAAGCAATGATAATCTTACTTAGTAGTACTTTCTTTAGCTCAAGACAGAGTCAGAGTCACTATGAGCATTTTCGGTACCCAAGAACTCAGGACTACATGCAGGTCGTAATAGTAGAAGTGAACATAGTTCCAGCTATTTGTAATAGACTTATATGCACTTCCTACTGATAGCCTTTTAGTGCCTGCGCCTACTACCGCTCGCTTGGAAGTAGTAGAATGTGTGATACGTTATGTTTCACTGTGTAGAAACTTACCTTACGGGAGGACCAGGTGTTAAGGATACGGTAGATCCATTGTAGAAATACTGTGTTTTGTAAAGCAACGTATCTGTATTAGTTATATAGGATTTACCATACATTTTCAGACACCCATTTCTTTATTGTCTATATACCTTTAGGCTTCCATATTCTGGGCATTTTAGAAATGTAGGCTCTTATCCTTATTTATTATAAAGCTTTATTCCCAAGCGCTATCTACATGGTTACACTTGAAAACCTGCTTTAACCTTGAAAATGTAGCTTTTCTTGATGCATATCTTAGCTATTATTATATGCTACAATTTTAGGGATATATAGGTAGGGAGTAAATATAGACTTCTAAATCTATATAGATTATATAATAATGTAAATACATGCATGTCCTTATTGTAAGCATATATAGATAAAAGAAAAATGTAGATTTCAAGTATATGTATATTCTACTAAAGTATATTCTAATTTAAGCATGCGTGGGTGAATGAAAAACATAGATTTTATTATTTATAGATTTTAGTTCTATATAGATTATGCAATTACATATCCTTGACCTTTAATATGTTATAAGATAGACAATATAGATTTTATATTCTTATAATCTAAAAAGAGATATAAGATTTTAATTTGTAATGTGTTTATACTCTAGCTATATTTTTAAATTATATATATTTATTCTTCTTAGCACCTTTACTACACCAATCTACACTCTCATCTATTTATACAGTTGGGTATGTTAAAGTTATACTTTTATAATACTCTAAATATAATTTAAGTATAATCCCCAACCAACCTTTGCAGATAATAACAAGAGTATTAAATAATATAATTAATTTTGTTAAAGGATGTCAGTTTATTGTTAAAGGGTGTTAGAATTATATTATAAAGAGGTGAGATATTGTAGTGGGGTGACCTGGGGCTCCGCCCCAGGCACCCACTTTCCGCCTCAGGCACCCACCCTCAACTATATCATCCTCCTTCCCACCCGCCTAGTCATAGGATAGAACATCAGACATCTTTCATATTCATCTTTCTTATTGTTGAGTCACACCTGCTTGCATCAAGCTCCCCCCCCCCAACACGGCATCCCAACTGGAGTCACTGGAACAGGACTACTCATTACCTGCTCCGTCCCCAGCTTCTAGCTTAATTAGGTCTGCCTAAGGTGACCTTAACACCCAGCCCCTCTTCAGATTGGTGACCGACGCAGGGGGAAATGTTGAATAAGAAGGTTAAATATAGGAAAAAGAGGGTGTAGAAGAAAGAGAAGAAGATCTGCTATATTAAGAAAAAAATAGTTAAAAAATAGTAGAAAAAGACTATTAAAGCTAATGTAGCATATCTAGACTGTATAAATTATAGAAACTATAAAAAGTAAATAGCAATCTTAAAATAGAAAGAAATTAATTAATAGACTTAATAAAATTAGATTACTTAATAAATTGGATGGCAGATAGCACAGATTATAGTACTATCTTTAGCTATAAAAGTTATAAAGAAAGTGTTAGAAGCATGTCTAAAAGAAAAAAACTTTTTAAAAGTCTAGCAAGAAAAATTATTACTTAAAAAAGGTATAATAATTAAGTTGCAATTAAATATAGAAGCAAGAAATCCTATTATTAATATAAATAAATTATCTAAAATGGTATCTACACCTATTTCTATATATATTATAGTCATGCCCATGCCTGGGATGGTAGAAGCCCTATTCTTTAATAGGAAAAATATTACCTAGTTTATAGATATATTTAAATAGGTATGTACCAATTATAGCATTAAAAATAATAAAAAAAAAATTAAGTAAGTACTTAAATATTATTTATAATGGATTACAGATAACATACAAGAAATAAAATCCTATTAAAATAAGGACTAAAAAAAATTAGTAAAAAAATTAAAGATAGAATTTTAAAAGCAGGATACTGCTTAACTGGAAAGAACTTATTAGTATTTAAAAAAATATATATTAAAGAAATAGGAAATAGAAGATAATCTTTACTAGTTTATAAATAAATATATCTCTTTATCAGTACAGGTGGAGAAAAATAAGAAGTTAAATAACTATATTAAATATCTTTAATTGCTAAAAGGATTGCCCAAGCTTATGTTTAGAAAGGTAATAAGTAAGGTAAGGCCAAAATTAAGTAATTTATAAGCTATTAAATATATAGACTGTTAAAAAGAAGTTTTAAAATTACTAAAAGTTAAAAAGCTATATTAAGAAATAAGAGCTATTAAAATATTCTTACCTAATATCTTAAATATAACTAAATAACTGGAAGAAGTAGCACTATCTAAGAAAAAGAAGCCTGTATAGGTAAAAGAATTATTATAAAATAAAAAGATGGGACAAGTTATAAATAAGAATATTTATTAACTTATTAAGTTATTTAAAGCCCTATACATGCTGCTGACTGTCCTAGCTAATTAAAGAGATATTTAAATGCAAGTAAGAATATATGCTATTTAATAAATAAAAGCTTGCTATTACTGCCTAAAAGATAAGCCTTAATATCTTTAATATAAATATCTAGATTTTTACTAAGATGTAGTAAATAGCCTCTGTTACTATAATCTAGTCTTATAGAGAATTTAAATAGAGAAATAAAAAAATAACAGGCCAATAATAAAATATATACCAGAAGTTTTAAAGAAAGATATAATATAAAATAACTTTTAAAATTAGACTTATCCCTAACTATTAATTATAGTAAAAATAAATCTTATTCAGACCTTAAAGATAATTAAAGAAGATCTAGGGGTAGATATAAACAGTAATATTAATAATATTAAAAAAGAGAAGAAAGATAATAATAATAAATTAGCAGAAATAAATGTCTTTAATATAAAAAGTATTTTAAAAAAAAGAAGAAAAGAAAATAAAAAACTATCTACTACAAAGTTCCCCTAATTTAAATAATATATTGCTAGAAAAATAAAAAAATAAAAAAAAGAATATACCCCACCTAAAATTAAAGAGAAAAATATAGTTATAAAAGATTAAAATATAAAATTAAAGTAAAATAGCAACACTATAAAAAAATTATTAAAAAAGTTAAAAGATAAAACACTAACTAATAATATACTACAGCAAGTCTTAGAGTAGAAAGTAGATAGTATTACTATAGAAGATCTTTTAAAAATATTAAAATCTTTATATAATATCTTCTTTAAAACCTTACCTATAAAGAATAAGATAAGTTAAAAAATAATTATACCTAGGGTACAGGTGCAGTACTAATCTATTTAAAAACTAAAATCTTATTCTATTAAAAAGGCAGATAATACTATAGAACTGCCATACATACTAAAAATAGTATAATTAGAAGTATGGATAGGCCAGTTTATAATCAGTAGGATTATTAATACTAGCTTAGAAATAAATATTATAAGTAAATAACTTATTAACTGCCTGAAAGCTGCCTACCATCTTAATCTAAATATTAATATAATAATAATAAATAAGGACTGCAGCAGGTATAAAGAGTGCTCTATAAATATATCTATTATAATTAAAGATCTTATAATTCCTATATATATTTTCATTCTTAACAACCTAAAGAAGAACCTAATTCTAGGGTAATTATGGCAACATGCTGTCTAATTTAAAATAAATACCTTAAAAATAAAAGAAGTAGAATATTACATATTTTTAATTAATAAGACTTAGAGGTTAGACTTTACCTTAAAAGCCTTAAAGGGGTTAGTAAGGTTTAAAAGAGATATTTAGCCTAAGGATTTATATATAAGTTTAAAAGAATAAGTAAGTACCTAGTGGTTGATTAGATGCTTACCTAAAAAAAAGAAATATTAATAAAAAATAAGTAAGTTAAGAAAGAAAAGAAAAGAAGAAATAAAAAAATAAAAAAAAAAAATTAAAAAAGAAAAAAAAGCAAGCAATAAGAGGTATATAAAAATAAATAATATAATTAACTAAAGATTGACCAACACATGGCGGCCAATTTAAATAAGAAAATTAGATATTTAAATACTATAGAAACTTTATTTATCTTATTAAATCTACTAAATCTGTCTCTATTTAAGTTCTAATACTTTAAACTAGATCTTAAGATACTACCAAAGACATGGCGCTTCTTAAACTAATATAGTATTTATTTAAAACATGTGGTAAAAGTATGCACTCTATATAAAAGGAAAGTAAATAAGATTCTGCCAGTAAATTATAGAGATAATAAAAGAGAAAAATTAAAGAAAATTAAAAATTAGATAAAAGTTTATCTAAAAAAATATTACAAGCAGTATCATGCTGTAGATATAAAAATTAAATTTAATAAATATTTATACTTAAGAATTACTTAAATAGCCTAAGGCGCCAGACTTACTCTAGAAAGAGTAAAATAACTTAATATAGGGGATAATCTTCTTCCATAAGAAAAAGATATGCTATTAGAAATCCTTTATAAAAAAGAAAAAGTTCTTGCTTAAAACTAGCTAGAAATTAAGAGAGTTAGACCTAAGGTCATGTCTTTATAAAGAATTTAAACTATTTCTTATAAAGTATAATAAATCATGCTGTTTAAAATACCTAAAATACTATAAGCTATAATCTGTAAGATGTTTTATAACTAAATAAAGAAAAAAATAATAAAAAAATATTAGGGCCCTTATTGTAACTCTTAGTTTTTAATATTAAAGAAAAAAAAAAAAAAATTCTAATTTATTAATAATACTACATCTATAAATGCTATTATAATTCAGGATACCAATATTTTACTAGATAGAGATAAGTTTATTAATAATTTTAATAAAATAATAGTAGCCTCTCTTATTAACTAATTCTCTAAATATAACCAACTTCCTCTAGTAGAAGAGAATTAAGATATAATGGTAGTTTAAACTCCTATAAAACTACTAAGACAGACTATAGTTATATAAAAAGGAACTAACTTACTAAAATAATTTATTTGCATGGGAATAAAAATTCTAAAAGAAATTATTCTATATTTAGCTAGAATATTTCTAAATAATATAGAGGTAAAAGGCCTAAAAAATATATATAATAATAAAGAAATTCTGCCAGAAATTTAATACTATATCTTTAAATATTTTATTAACTTAGAGCACACCCTATACCTGCTAGAAGTGGCAGGAGTTACTGTCTCAGCAGAAAAATCTTAGTAGATAATACTAGAAATTTAAATTATAAATTAGATCTATAATTATAATAAATGCCATTTAGAAGTAATTAAAGTAAAAAAGATCTTAAATTAGCTACAATCTTAAAATATTAAAAATATTAAAGGCTTTATTAAATTAGCAGCAGGCTTTAAGCTACTAATAAAAGAGTTTATTTTAAAAATAACTCTACTTTACCTACTTTTAAGAAAAAATGCTTAATTTATATAACAGCAAGAATAGAAGAATACCTTTCTATAGGCTAAATAGATAATCAGTACCTTCCTCTGTATAATACTTATTAACTATAATATTGTTCTACTAATTCTTATTATAATAGTTAATACTAGTAAGATAGAATAAGGAGCAAGCCTTATATAAAAAAGAAAAGATATTAAATAGGTAGCTTATTTTAAATTAAAAGTGTAGAATAAAATAGAAGCTAAATATAATATTAAAAAATAAGAATATTAAGCTGTATTAAAATATCTAAAGAAATTCAGATATTAATTATATAAAGTATACTTTATATTAAAAATTAACCTATAAACTTTAATAATATAACTAAATAGATTTATAATTAACCTGCTGAAGGCCCTTATTACTAGCTGGATTACTTAAATATATTTATTTAACTTTATTATATGCTATATTTCTAAAAAGAATTATACTATAGCAGATGCTCTTTTAAGAAGAAGACATATAAAAAAAGAAATAAAGAAATAAAAGTAAAAAGTTAATATAGATAGCTGGGTACATGCATAAATTAAATATATAATAATAAACCCAATATTACAGAACTTACCCCCTTAATTAAAAAATTCTAAAAAGATTCTATAAGATAAATATACAGACAAGCATGAAATAATGGCCTAATATCTAACTATTTTTAAAAAACCAACCAACATAACAGCCTTAAAGTATTAAAAATTTTAAAAAGAAGTAATAAAATTCCTAGTATAAGATAGATATTTATTTTAAAGAGCCTATAAAAACATACTAATCTATAGGGTAATTAATAATACTTAAGAAAAATAAGATATAATTACCAGCCTGCATAATAAAAGTAGCTATAAAGAAAGAAAAAGCACCTACTATAAAGTAGCATAATAATATTAGTGGAAGGCCTATTATTAAGATATTTAAAAATATATAGAAGCCTGTTCTAAATACTAGTAAAAAAATATAAATAAACTAGAAAAAGAATTATACTCTATTTAGACTACTTGCATGCTTAAAATAATAGCAGTTAATATTATTTATATGTTATAAAAAAATAGATTTAAATTTACAGTATTAGCCTAAAATATAATTAGTAATTAATTAGAAGGCAGAAAGCTAAAACAAGCCACCTTAAAAACTATAGCACAATTTCTATATAAAGATTAAATATATTAATATAAAGTCCCTAAAAGAGTTATTATAAATAAAGGGCTAGAAAATTAGTAAGTTATTAATATCTTAATAGCTAAATATAAAGTTAAAAAAGTCATAATATCCCCCTACTATCTAGAATCTAATAGTGCCATTAAACAGGGATATTATAATATTAAAAATAGTCTTTTAAAAATAATAAAAAAAAAAGAAAAAAAATAAATTAAATACTTTTACTCTATCTTATTAGTTTAAAAAATAATAACTAAAAAAACCACAGGAATAACACCCTATAGAATAATAATAAAGAAAGAAGTAATTTTATTTATAGAGCTAGAAGTACCTACATAGGCCATCCTTTTATAAAATAAAGTTAAAATAACAAAAGAACTGCTAATCATGCAGGCATGCTAGATTAAGTAAAAAAACTAAAATTTAAAAAAAGCTTTCTGCTGTCTAGAAAGATATTATTAATAAAATAAAAACTATTTTAATAATACTCACCAAATTTAAAATAAACCCCTAAAAGTAAATAAATATGTGCTTTTATAGAACAACTATTAAAAAGCTAACCTTAAAGTCTTAGTAAAGTTATAATTTAAATGGCAAGGGCCTTATAAAATTACAGAAGTGCTACAGAAAAATAGTATATATTAAATAAAAAAATTAAATAATACTTTTATGGCGGGAACCATTAATAAAAACAGACTAAAAAAGTTTATTATAAATAAATATTCACTAGGTCTGACAGAAACAGAAAATAAAGAAGAAGTTAAAGAAATAGAAAGAAAAGATATAGATATAAAAAATAAAGGTAAGAATAAAGGTAAGATTAATAATATAAAATAAGTACTAGAAGAGTGGAAGCTTGCAGTTGTAATATAAATATTATTTAAAAAAAAAAAAAAAAAAAAAAAAAAAAAAAAAAAAAAAAAAAAAAAAAAAAAAAAAAAAAAAAAAAAAAAAAAAAAAAAAAAAAAAAATATATTAAAAAAAAAAAAAAAAAAAAAAAAAAAAAAAAAAAAAAAAAAAAAAAAAAAAAAAAAAAATAGAAAAAAATAAAAATATAATTAAAAAATAAAAAAAAAAAAAAAATTAAAATAAAATAAAAAAAAAAAAAAAATAAAAAAAAAAAAATAAAAAATAAAAATAAATATAAAAATAAAAAAAAAAAAAAATAAATATTTTTTTTTTTTTTTTTTTATTAAAAAAATATAAAAAAAAAAAAAAAAAAAAAAAAAAAAAAAAAAAAAAAAAAAAAAAAAAAAAAAAGAGAAATCTACTTACCTACATATTAGCCAATTAGAAGTGATAGAAGTAATACAAAATATAAAATAAAAAAAAAAAAAATAAAGAGTAAATAGAAAGATATAGAAGATCTTTAACTTATTTTTAACTATTATAAATTACCCCCTACTTTTCTCTACCTTCTACTTAGAGATATCAAATTAACCCCCCCTTTTTTTAAAAGAAAAATAAAAAAATTAAACAAGATAACAGACTGTTTAAAGCTTATTATACTAAAATAGACAGATATTCCTCCATCTATAATATCTAAAAAGATATGCCTAAATAGCTATATATTCTTATTAATTAAACAAGCAATTAAATATATTAATAAATATTTAATTAAGCAGAAATACTTTAAACAGCTACAGCTACTTAACTTACTGCTAGCTATATAAAAAAGATAAGAAGAAGATATATTAGCCTTATTTAAATATACTTAGCACTTAGAAGCCTGAAAAACAATCATTTTAAAAATAGATTATAAAAGATAATAATAATTAGCTTAAAATATTATTAAGATAGTAAAAGATTACAAGGCAGAAATAGTTAAAATAAAAGATATAATAATTAAATATTAAAATTATATAAATATAGAAGCAGCATTTTCTTTAATACACATGCTTAATATAGCTAAAGAGATAAGAAAAATTACCAATAAAAATATCTTATAGAAAATAGTTAGAGAATCTATAAATAAAGTAATTCTAAATTAATTAGAAGCAGCAGGCCCCAAATATTAGAAAAATCTATAAGTAATACTATTAGACTTAACCTAAATAGCAGCCATACTAGAAATAACCCCTATAATACTAGAAGAGGCTGCAAGTAAAGGCCTAATCTTTAATAAATATAGCTTTTTAGCACCTGCAGAACCTGCCTGCCTACTAATAGCCCCCCCCCAACCTAATTTATACTTAATCTTCTAGATTTTTATAACCCCCACAGTAATAGCAATCCATAAAATTTTTAAAGTTCCCCAGAACTGCACACCTGAAACTAACTAATTAAAAGCCGCGATAATTCACCATTATATATTAATTAATTAAATAGACTAATTAAAACTATTAGAAAAACCACAGCCCCACCCACCTATATCTATTACCTTTTAAATCACTGCTGTTGCTGCCCAACATGCTATAGTAGATCTATTACTATATATAGAAGAAGAATTAGACCTTATAAACTTAGAAGATTTAGAAGAACTTCTAAAGAAAGATAGTATAGCAGAAGTATCTACTAAAAAAGAAAAGAAATTAACAAAATAAAAAGAATATAGGTGCCATTATATAATATTAAAAAATATTTAAAAAATATTAAGCAGCTAGAAATTAAATAAGACAGCAAAAGTCTTCCTACTTAATAAAATTAAAAGAATTTTAAAAAAAGAAAAAGATGCCTAACTTTATTATTTATATACTAAATTTTTAACCTTAAAGCTTAAAGCTTAAATATAAGAATTTTAATATCAGCTATTAATATAACATCTAAAGTTTCTTTATAAAAATAGAAATAGTCTAGAAGACTTAAAAGCTTTAAAAAAGTACTATAATTAGTTTTAACTTATTTATTATTCTGTCTAAGTAGAAGATTATCTTAAAATTTATAAATATAAGCATTATAATATCCCACCAGCTATAGTCACTGCAATACATTTTAATTAGAGAAAAATAGCTTATATAACTCTCTAAAAATTAAAGAGTAGCTTAAATATAGAATATTTAAAAAATACTTAAAAAAAAAAAGAAAGCATTATTATTCTAAAACTAATAAAATAATAAAATATAACAGAAGATAGCAAGGTAACCTTTTTAAAAAAAGCTAAAAAAGAATTTAATATTTACCACTATTATTAGCAAAATATTAAAGGGTAATTTAACTTTAAATAGCTTTAATTTATATATTATAGTATATTTTAGCAACTTGCCTGCCAGGACCCAGCCTACTATCTATAGTATATTACCCTCTAGAATAACCATTAGTAATACCTTATTTTATATCCTTATTATACCAAGTATTCTAAATTAAATAATTTAACCTTCTTTTAATATATAGATATTAATGTGGTACAATTTATAAAATAAAAAAGAGATAAAAATGCAATCTAAGGCTCCCTTTCTTTAAATAATAAAGATAAAGAAAATTATATATAACTTCTAAAAGAAATACATACCCAACTACCTAAATGGCACTAAAGAATAAAAGATAAAGAATAAAAAGCTGACTTCTTTATAATTAAAATTACTAATAATCTCTATAATAAAAGTAATAAGAAATATTTTAGAATAAATTGGACAATCTAACTATATAAAATAATAAATATTTAAATTATACATCCTGTTATTCCTTACAGCTTAACTAGGCCATATACAAAAATGAGAAGAATACTTCTACTATAATTTATTAATATATAGAAGAACTATAAATCCTTAAAGATATCTAAAGCAGGGACATAGTTGCAGCTATCTACTGCTTATAAAAACTTAAAGTCTAGACTGCTCTCTTTATTAAGATTAGTTAATTAATATACTATTATCCTATTCTCCTTTTCAGCTATATTACTGCTTACAGGACTTGGCCCAATCTTAAATACCTTAATTAGCTAGATTTAGTAAAATTATCTATTTATAAGAAACAATCTAAACACCCTCTTTTACCCAGATGCAAGTAAAGAAAGAGAATATATTAATAATTAATAAAAGAAGGCATATATAAAGACTTATAAGTTAATTAATCTCTTTAAACAGCTTAAAAATAAAGTCTATTAAGAAAATACCTACTAGTCTGCTTATAATGGGCCCCCCCCCCCCCCAAAAAAAAAAAAAAAAAAAAAAAAATAAGATTAAAATTAAAAAAAATTTTATAAATTATAAATTAAAAAAAAAAAAAAAAAAAAAAAAAAAAAAAAAAAAAAAAAAAAAAAAAAAAAAAAAAAAAAAAATTTATTTGTTTTTTTTTTTTTATAAAAATATATTTA